>JAUOBU010000016.1:0-375929 GCA_032360585.1 Nereis procera | reverse complement strand
AGTTTTAGTTATATCTACAGTTCCATCAGGGTTTGTTACAGTTACAGTCTCATTTCCATTAGTGTCAGTTACAGTTACAGTTAGAGTTTCAGTTCCATCAGGGTTTGTTACAGTTATAGTTACAGTTTCAGTTCCATTAGTGTCAATTACAGTTACAGTCTCAGTTTTAGTTATATCTACAGTTCCATCAGGGTTTGTTACAGTTACAGTCTCATTTCCATTAGTGTCAGTTACAGTTATAGTTACAGTTACATTTCCATTAGTGTCAGTTACAGTTTCAGTTATTCTAATATTGGTAACAGTTTTAATAATGCCAGTGTTATTTTCAGTAGTTACAATTATCTCGTCGTTGATATCGCTTATATTTAGAGTAGTATT
Organism: Nereis procera; assembly: GCA_032360585.1. NCBI lineage: Eukaryota > Metazoa > Annelida > Polychaeta > Phyllodocida > Nereididae > Nereis > Nereis procera. The sequence continues at coordinate 375,551 of JAUOBU010000016.1, read as the reverse complement.
AGGTTTTATTATATCATTTTCGGTATCAGTTATGGTTATTGTGCTTCCGTCATTAGTGGTAGTACTAGGGGTAGTACTAGGGGTAGTACTAGGGGTAGTACTAGGGGTAGTACTAGGGGTAGTTATGGTCATAGTATTGGTACTATCACTATAATTTACCTCATAGTTACTAAGGTCACTTAGAACTGTCCCGTTAATAATCGCGTTAGTTACCTTTATGTCACTTATGGTATCATTGATAGTTACAGTTATGCTTCCATTAAGAGTTCCATTTATAGATAGTTCTATGATATACTCAGTATTTACTTCTTCATCTTCGGTTATTCCTCCAGGATCTTCTACGGTAACTCCTCCAGTGATCCCTACTATATCTACCGAACATTGCAGCAGTAATAATGGGCTAGATATTAATATAAATAAAGCCAGTATTCTTTTTTTTATCATTACATTTCCTTTCTTCTAATTCATTCTTAGTATAAGATATATAATATCACAATATACAGTTTTTATCAGGGAAAAAGTATATATTTCTTTTGTTTTTGGCATCGTTTGTTCGGTACATTTAGGCATATTATGTAGAGTATATTTTTTAATGTTGAGAGTCATCTTCAGCTTGTCCTGTTCGGGAGGTCTATTGCTATAATAGCAGGCTTTGCCTTTCAAGGAAATTGTATTTATTTGACTTTCGTTTTATTGTGAGTTTTCTATCATAGCGAGTGCGGTTTTTGCACTTTGTTTTAGGGTTATATTTTGCTTTTTGAGGAATGTTTTTATTATCCAGCGTGCTTTTTGTTCTTTTAGTTTTCCAAGGGCTAATATTAATTCTTTTTGAACGAACAGTTCTTTTTCTACTTTCAGTCTTCTTATTAGTGGATTTATGGTTTTAGTATAGTTTAGGTTTGAGAGTATTTTTACGACTTTTATTCTAATGAATGATGATTTATCGTTTAGAGCAAAGCTTATGGGTTCTAATATTTTTTTAGATTTTATATTTGCAAGCTTTCTAATTGCCTTTAGTCTAATTGAGTTATTGGATGATGTTTTTAATATTTTGAAGAGGTGTTCAATATCATTATCCATTTTATTATTGGAGTGTATATTGCTTATACCACAGCTAGTTAGGATTACTATTATTAGAATAAGCTTGTTTCTAATTATCATAAGTCTTTTTTTTAAAAGGTTCTTTTAATCTTGTTTACTTTAGTTTTACTTTTGAGATGGCTTTGTGGCGAACTACTTTATTCGGCACCTAGTATTTATCTTCTTAGTTGTATTATCAACTAGTTTCTGTGACTTGGCGGCTTTAATGCACCTATATGCCCCGCCAGTTTATTATTTAACGAATGGTTTTGCTTTAATGATTAGCTAAAATTATATTTTCTTTTATATATATTTTGTATATTTTATATAAAGTTTTTGTTGGTGTGGCAAGTCGCTTTTAACCAAATACATATTTTATTTAAGGACACTATTTATTGTTTTCTATAAAGTTTTAGACTTTATTTTTCTTAGTTTGAGAGTATTTCGCTTAATCTTACTTAAGAAGTTAAATATCTGTCCATTTAAAGTGGTTCGCCACATATTATTGTGGTTCACCACCTTTGATTTGCTGTGGTGTGCAGGTGGCTAGTTTTTCTTTTTAAGAGTTTTCTATGGCTGACTGCGTAGTATATAGGTTTATTATTTTAGGAGTTATTTTATGGGAGAGCATTTATTTATCAAGTCTGCGTTATCGGGAGTTGTAGAGAGACCTCCTATTTGGTTAATGAGGCAGGCTGGTAGGTATATGAAGGAGTATAGGGAGCTTCGTGGTAAGCATTCATTTATGGAGATGTGCAAGACGAAGGAGTTGGCGTGTGCGGTTACGATGTTGCCTATGGATCTTTTAGATGTTGATGCTGCAATATTGTTTTCTGATATACTTATTCCTTTGGAGGCGTTGGGTATAGAAGTAAGTTTTACGGATAAGGGTCCTTCTATACTGAGTAGTGTACGAACTAGGAAGGAGATAGAGGGTCTTCGTGAGTATTCACCTTATGAGAAGTTGTCTTTTGTTATGGACGGTATTTCTCTTGTTAAGAAGGAATTATCGGGTAAGAAGCCTCTAATAGGTTTTTCTGGGGCTCCTTTTACTTTGATGAGTTATATAATAGAGGGTTCTGGTAGTCCCAATCTTAGGCTTACTAAGGAATGGATTAACGAGGAGCCTGAGAATGCCCATCTTTTGCTTAAGAAGGTTACGAAGAGTACTATATCTTATCTTAATGCCCAGATAGCGTCTGGGGTGGATGCGATACAGATATTTGACACTTGGGCAGGGTTGCTTTCGTATGATAATTTCAAGGATTTTTCTTTTAATTATATAAAGGAATTGCTTGCGGGTCTTGATCGTAAGGTACCAATTATAGTTTTTGCACGGGGTCTTGGTCTGTCTTATTTGGATATGTTGGAGCTTGATCTTGATGTAATAAGTGTGGATTGGTCTATAAGTTTGTCTCGTTTGCAGGATTGTATAGGGGATAAAGCCATAGCGATTCAGGGTAATTTAGACCCTCATTTACTTTATTTATCGAGGCCTAGGATTAGGGAGCATATCGTTAAGCTCCTTTCTTCAGTTAGGGTAAATGATTCATACAAGGGTTATATATTTAATTTGGGTCACGGTGTTATGCCGGACATTCCTTTTGATAATGTTCGTTATCTTGTAGATACGGTAAAGGAGCTTGGTAATTGTGGCGAACGACTTTAATAAAATATATATTCACCTTTTAAGGGTACTGTTTCTCATTTTCTACAAGGTTTTACGCCTTATTTCTCTTAATTTGAAGGTATTTTCCCTTTAAGAAGTTAAATTTAAGTCTATTAAAGTGGTTCGCCACAATATATAATAGTTTTATTGGAGATATTCTATGGGTTCAGAGCTTGACTTGGCGCTTTTGGAGAAATATAACAAGTCTATTCCTCGTTATACGAGTTACCCTACGGCGGTGGAGTGGACAGATATGTTTAGCGAGTCTGATTATAGAGGCGAGCTTAACTCTTTATCTAGTTCTGGTATTGAGAAGAGTTTCTCTTTATATTTTCATATACCTTTTTGTGCCGAGCGTTGTTACTATTGCGCTTGCCATGTCGTAATAGATAAGAATAGACATTATGTGTCTAACTATTTGGATTATTTAGAGAAGGAGCTTGAGCTTTTTTCTATTTCTTTTCCTGGTACTAAGAATATTAGTCAATTACACTGGGGTGGTGGTACACCGACCTTTCTTGATGTGCAGGAAATAGATAGACTTTTTTCTTTGATAGAGAAGCATTTCAATATATATAGTGGTTCTGAGATTGCTATAGAGATAGACCCTTGCGTAACTTCGAAGAAGCAGATTAAGTTTTTAAAGGAGCTTGGTTTTAATAGGATAAGTATGGGTGTGCAGGATTTTGATAAGGATGTTCAAAAGGCGGTAAATAGGGGTCAGGATTACAATGAGACTGTGGAGCTTGTGGAATATGCGAGGTCTTTGGGTTTTAGTGGTATAAACCTTGACTTTATTTACGGCTTACCTCTACAGACGATGTCTTCTTTTTCAAAGACTGTCGATAGGTTAATAGGTCTTGATATAGATAGGATAGCTTTATTTAGTTATGCAAAAGTCCCTTGGCTTAAACCTCATCAAAATCGTATTAAGGATGAGGATATTCCTTCTCTACAGGAGAAGCTTTCTATTTTTTTAATGTCAAGGAGCAAGCTCCTTTCCTCAGGTTATGTTCAGATAGGTATGGATCACTTTGCAAAAAGGGATGATGAGCTTTCAGTTGCACTATCTAATAAGTCATTGCACAGGAACTTTATGGGATATACTGTGGGAGCTGCTAGTGATTACCTTGGCTTTGGGGTGAGTTCCATAGGTTATGTTGGGAAAAGTTTTGTACAGAACATAAAGACTTTGCGTACTTACTATGAGGAGATAGATAAAGGTCTGCTACCTATAGCAAGGGGTATGATCCTTAATCAAGATGACCTTATAAGGAAATGGGTAATCGAAAGCATTATGTGTCAGTTTGAGATTAATTACTCTTCGTTCTATAAGAAGTTTAACAAGCATTTCACTGAATATTTTGCGTTTGAATTAGGGTTGTTTGACGAGTTTATGGAAGATGAACTTTTATCTTTAGAGAAAGGAAGGATAACTATAACCGAAAGGGGTAGTTTATTTGTAAGGAATATTGCAGCCACCTTTGATAAATATCTTAGGAGTAAGGAAGAAAAACGCTTTTCAAAGGCAATATAAGATAGTTGTAAACAACGCTTCTTAAGTAAAAAGACAATTAACTTCTTAAAGGAAAAATACTTCAAATTAAGAAGAATAGGACGCAGAACCTCGCATAAATTAGCAATAATATTGCTTGAAAAGTTAAACGCTAGATGCCGATTAAAAGTGGTTCGCCACAAGCTTGTTAGCCACAGATAGTAGCTGGAATAGTAATGAAAGATAAAAGTTATGCAATTATATTTCTTAATCTTGGTGGACCCTCCTCTTTAGAAGATGTAAGGCCCTTTTTGAAACGCCTTTTTATGGACCCAGATATAGTCAAGTTCCCTCTGCCTTTCTTGCAAAATAGCTTTGCCAACCTTGTAAGTAAACTCCGTGCACCATCAGTCGAAAAGAACTACGCTTTAATTGGAGGGGCTTCCCCGATACTCAAAATAACGAGTATGCAGGCGGAAAAAGTAACTCATAAGCTAAAGGCACACATAAATGTTCGTTCTTATGTAGGGATGCGATACTCTGAGCCGTTTATAGAAGATAGCGTAAAGGAGATTATAAAAGATAAGCCTGACTGTTTAATTGTGCTACCACTGTACCCGCATTATTCTGTTACCACAACAGGTTCAAGCTTTAATGAACTTGATAGAGCGATGAAGAAACTAAACTTTAATGTTGAATCCATTAAAATAGAAGATTGGTACGATTTCCCCGAATATATAAACGCCTTTGCTGATGTTATTACTGAATCGCTAGAAGGATACAGCGAGCCAAATAAAGTACATTTACTTTTCTCTGCCCACGGAATACCACTTAGTGTTGTGAGGGAAGGAGACCCTTATGATAAGCATATAAATGTATCGGTTGAAGCTATAGTCAAGAAAATAAATCTTCCTAACGAACATCATATATCTTATCAAAGCAAAGTAGGTCCTCTAAAATGGCTTGGACCATCTACAGAGAAGACGATAGAACTTATTGCAAAAAGAAGTGAACAAGAAGATATATTAGTTATACCCATTAGCTTTGTGTCAGACCACTACGAAACTAATTATGAAATAGATATAGAGTACGCTAAGATAGCCAAAGAACTCGGTATTAAGTCGTTCAAGAGAATACCATCATTAAATACTCAGGTCTCATTTATAGACGCCCTCTACAAGCTAATTATGACACAGATAAAGAACTCCAGAAAAATGCTTAGGTAATCTTATAAAGAAATAAATTTACTATATAATTTGTCTTATTATTAATATTTGCTTATCACGGCAAATGGGAGAAATTAATGGAGTTAATCTTATACTTCTTATTCTTGTGGCTTCCCCTGTGCTTCATTTCTGGTTTCATTGCTAGGAATAAGGGGCGTTCTTGCTGGGGTTTCTTTCTTCTCTCTATAATACTAAGTCCCGTAATTGGGATCATTGCAGCACTTGTGGTGAGCTCAGATGAAAGTAATTTGGAGGCAAAGAAAATGTTGTCTGGAGAACATAAGCAATGTCTCTATTGTGCAGAGGCAATCAAAATCGAAGCGGTAGTATGTCGTTATTGTGGCAAGGAAGTACAGTAGGAATTACAGCCTATTATTATTTTGTCTATAACTTATGATATTCTCAATGAGAAAGAAAGTTGACTTCTTAGTGTTAAAAAAGACTTCTTAAGAGGGGGGTAAGATAGACTTTCTAAATTAGGAAGACTAGGGCAACAAACCTCGCAGAAATTGGTAATAATCTTGCTTAAGAAATTAAACACTAGATGTCTATTAAAAGTGGCTCGCCACATTAGGAAGACTAGGGCAACAAACCTCGCAGAAATTGGTAATAATATTGCTTAAGAAATTAAACACTAGATGTCTATTAAAAGTGGCTCGCCGCAATATATGTCCATTAAAGTGTTTTCCCACATAGTATTACTTAAGAAGTTAAATATGAGTTCATTAAGGGTGGTTGGCGACATGAATAACATTGTCATAATTGGTGCTGGTATATCGGGACTTGCTAGTGCATATTACCTTAAACAGAAGGTAAATAGAGAAAATAAGAATATAAATATTATAGTACTTGAAAAACAAAAGAGAGTTGGCGGTACAATAAAAACAGAAAATCATAGTGGTTTCATATTTGAAGCGGGTCCCAGAGGCTTTCTCGGTGAGGGGAGAAAGACACTTGAACTATCCAGTGAGCTTGGCATTTGGGATAAACTTGTTATAAGTAGCGACCATGCACGAACTCGTTACGCATTTGAGGACAATAAGCTCCTAGCATTAAAAGGACTAAATTTGCTCAACAGTATAGGCATAAAAGGCTTTGTTGCTGTAGTTAGTGAAATCTTTAAACGAAATAAAAAGCAGGAAACAGACGAGTCAGTCTATAAGTTTATAGAAAGGCGATTTTCTTCTGATATAATGGAACGCTTTGTTGAGCTTGTTATAACGGGTGTGTACGCTGGGAACCCAAAAGAACTTAGTGCAAAGTCTATATTTCCAAAACTAACTAAGCTAGAAGAAGATTACGGTTCGATAATAAAGGGCTTAATTAAATCGAGAAAGGATGGTAATAAAGATAATAACTACAAAGCAGAAATACTTGCGATTAACAAAAGAAAGTTAATTTCATATAAAGGGGGTCTACAAACGCTTATTAACTCCCTTGAGGAAGAACTAAGAGCTAATATTATGCTTTCCGCCCGGATAGAAGGCTTTAAGTATAAAGAGAATGGTGATATTAATATTAGATATAGCCAAAACGGACAAGAATATAATATAAAGGCAAATAAAGTTTTCTTTGCGACGCCGGCATACGAAACAGCCAGATACATAGAAGAGGATATTCCGTCTCTTGCCTCTATTTTGAGGAGCATTGAATATTCCAGTATATCTGTTGTCTGCATTGGGTTTAAGAGTATTGTTCATAATTATAAAGGGTTTGGTTTTTTAAGTGGAAGGAAGCAAGGACTTGATATGCTTGGTTGTATATGGAACGAGATGGTTTTCCCTAATCTTGCTCCTTCTGGTATGATGAACTTGACGGCTATGTACGGAGGTGCTCATAATCCCCATATCAGAGGCTGGGATGAGAATAAAATACTTTCTTCTACCAAAAAAGACCTTGCTCTGTCTATGAATATTAGGGATAGTTGGGATATTCACAAGATGTATAGATATGCTAAGGGCATTCCTCAGTATAATATTGGACACGAGAATAAACTTGCCGATATTACTGGGATATTAGAAAGGAATAAGAATATTTTTCTTACTGGGAATTATTTAAAAGGTATAGGTATGAATGATTGCATAAGGAATGCTTTCTCTCTTGTAAAGCGTTGTAAATTGGACTAATTATGGTGTAAACAGACTTCTTAAGGAGAAAGAAAATTAGCTTTTGAAGGTAAAACACCTGCAAATTAAGAAGGATAGGACACGAAACCTCCCAGCAACTAGCAATAATATTGTTTAAGAAGTTAAACGCTAGATACCTATTAAAGTGGTTCGCCGGTGTGTCGGTTCTATTTTTAAGTTTGTTTACAACAGTTTTATTGAAAAGCGGGCAAGAAAAAGAGCAAAAGAAAAGAGAAAAAAAGGGAAAAAGAAAGAAAAAAGGGGTAGTAAAAATGGACAAAATCAGAAAAAAAATGAGAAAAAGAGCCTTTTTAAAGCGTAAATATCCCATTTTTTTTCTATTTGATTCTCTGGAATCCCTGTGTTATAGAGCGATTCCAGAGTACCTAATATACTACATCTTGAAATGAAAGGGTACTATAACTACACCCACATTGCATGTGTACTTTTTATAATATACTACATCTTGAAATGAAAGGGTACTATAACAAGACTTACTTCTTCTAAACTCATAATCAAATATACTACATCTTGAAATGAAAGGGTACTATAACACAAAGGGAAGGGTAGTCTGTGCATTTTTAAATATACTACATCTTGAAATGAAAGGGTACTATAACGAGAGACTTTCACACACTTTTAACTCCACTAATATACTACATCTTGAAATGAAAGGGTACTATAACAAGCCATATATGGTAATGGTTTACACAGGAAATATACTACATCTTGAAATGAAAGGGTACTATAACAGGGTTATAATGTGGTGGCAACGCTCCCATAATATACTACATCTTGAAATGAAAGGGTACTATAACATAGCTATTAAAGCTCCGACGGTGCTTGCTAATATACTACATCTTGAAATGAAAGGGTACTATAACATAGAGGGGCTCTCTTGTGTTTTGAACTTGAATATACTACATCTTGAAATGAAAGGGTACTATAACGAGTCACGCGAACTAGTGCGCTGGTTCTATAATATACTACATCTTGAAATGAAAGGGTACTATAACTCTACCCCTGTAAAGAGTTTGGAATATTTAAATATACTACATCTTGAAATGAAAGGGTACTATAACACAGGAAAACCACTTATAAGAGAGGGTATTAATATACTACATCTTGAAATGAAAGGGTACTATAACTCCTCCTCGCTCCCCCCCTTCTGGAGAGAGAATATACTACATCTTGAAATGAAAGGGTACTATAACTTCTCTTTATTCTTCGTACTTGCATTAATTAATATACTACATCTTGAAATGAAAGGGTACTATAACAATTAGGTTTTATTTTGCATAGCGAAGGTTAATATACTACATCTTGAAATGAAAGGGTACTATAACTAGCCTACATTAGCTTGATTTTATTTTCGTAATATACTACATCTTGAAATGAAAGGGGTGGCTATGCCACTTTTAATGTACAAGAAATATATTAAAAAACTTATACCTTGCCAAATAACAAAGATATACAAACGAATATAAAAATAAATAACCATTATATCAAAAGTGCGCTAGCCATATCAAGAGTGCGTTATCAATATCAAAAGTGCGCTAGCACCTTGAAATGAAAGGGGGATAGATGTGCCACTTTTAATATGCAAGAAATATATTAAAAAACTTATATCCTTCTGAATAATAAAGATATACAGTTGAACATAATCGCAGAAGTGCGTTATCAATATCAAAAGTGTGATAGCAATATCAAAAGTGCGCTAGCCATATCAAAAGTGCGCTAGCCATATCAAAAGTGCGCTAGCCATATCAAAAGTGCGCTAGCACCTTGAAATAAAAGGGGGATAGATGTGCTACTTTTAATATGCAAGAAATATATTAAAAAAACTTATACTTCGCCAATTTTTAAGAACTTTTCTTATAGAATACTGTAAACAAACTTCTTAAGGGAAAATAAAATTAACTCCTTAAAGGAAAGATACCCTAAAACTAATAAAAATAAGCTCTAAAACCTTATAGAAAACAATGAATAGCCTCCTTAAGAAGTAAATATATATTTTATTAAGGTGGCGAGCCACAGAATACTTATCTTGAATATAAATTACTTATTGTTTATTTCATATATTTTCTTAAGTTTTAAGGCAGCATAAAATGGTTCGCCACAGGTAAGGTAGATGAATAACATAAAGAGAATAAAGACTCGTAAGATACGACTAGGTTCTATTTATATAGGAGGTGATAGTCCTATATCCATTCAATCTATGACAAATACAGATACTGCGGATGTTAAGGCTACTGTGGAGCAAATAAAGGGCCTTGAGGAAGTTGGTTGCGATATAATCCGTGTCTCTGTGCCTAATATGAAGAGTGCAAAGGCTATTCATAAAATAAAAGAAAATATAAGTATACCTCTTATTGCGGATATACATTTTGATTATCGTCTTGCAATTGAAAGTATCAATCAGGGTGTGGATGGTCTTCGTCTCAACCCCGGTAATATCAAGAGGCGTGATAAAGTTGTTGCTATAGTTACGGAGGCAAAGAGGCGTGATATACCAATTAGGATAGGGGTTAATGGTGGTTCTATAGATAGGTCTAGGTATTCTCTTGTAACGGCGGAAAATCTTGTTTTGTCTGCCCTGGAGCATATAAAGATATTGGAAGAACTGGACTATTTTAATATGAAGCTTTCGTTAAAGGCGACAGATGTGGGGATGACAATAGATAGTTATAAGTTAATGAGCGAGCGAAGGGATTATCCGCTTCACTTGGGTGTAACGGAGGCTGGGACTTTCTTTTCGGGTTCGATAAAGAGTGCAATAGGTATAGGTTCTTTGCTTAAGATGGGTATAGGTGATACTTTTAGGGTTTCTCTTACGGCTGATCCTCTGGAGGAGATTAGAGTTGCTAAGGAGATATTAAAGGTTTTAGGTTTACGGAAGGGTGGAATAGAGTATATTTCCTGTCCAACCTGTGCGAGGGCTGATATAGATGTCATAGGGATTACTTCTGACCTTGAAAAGGAGCTTGCCCCTTTGTCCGATAATATTTCTTGTAAAGTTGCGGTTATGGGCTGTATTGTTAATGGTCCTGGTGAAGCGGCTGATGCGGATATTGGCATATCGGGAGGAAAGGGTACGGCAAAGCTTTTTAGTAAGGGCAAGGCGCTTGAAGGTAGAATATCGGAGAAGGATATAGTTTCTACCCTTGCTAAGGAAGTAAAACAATTAGAGGAGTAAGAGTGGCTTGCCGGAGGGGAAGGAATAAAGTATAAAGCGTAATGGAAACTAGGAAATAATATAGTTAAGAAGATAAATATATGTCCATTAAAAGTACTTTGCCAGATATTTTAGAGATTAAATATAATCGATTAAAAGGTATAATAGAAGGTTATGCGAGTGTAGTAGTGGGTTTATCTGGCGGCATTGATTCGAGTTTGCTTGCCAAGGTATCTTATGATATTCTTGGGGACAATGTCCTTTGTGTTATAGGTTTGTCTTCTTCTTATCCTAGGAGGGAAGAGCTTTATTCCATAGAGCTTGCGAAGGATATAGGTGTGTCGTATCTTACTGTGGAGACGGATGAGCTTAATATAGAATCTTACAAAGATAATAAGGGAGATAGATGTTATTTTTGTAAGCAAGAGTTATATTCGAAGCTGATAAGCATAAAGAATGAGCGAGGCTTCTCTTATGTTTTAGACGGCACTAATTTATCAGATATGCTTAACGATGATAGACCTGGCATTCGAGCTATAAAGGAGCTTGGTATAAAAACGCCCCTTGTTGAGGCTGAGTTTTACAAAAAGGAATTAAGGGAGCTTGCCAAAGGTTTGGGTTTATCGAATTGGGATAAGCCTTCTTTTGCCTGCCTTTCTTCTCGTGTTCCTGAAGGCACAAAAATATCTCAAGGGATTTTACGGAAGATAGAGTTAGGGGAGGATATTCTATATAAGCTTGGTTTCAAGCAGTTTAGGCTACGGTATCATAACGAGATAGCGAGGGTACAAGTATTGGAAAACGATCTTGCTATTCTTATTGAGCCGAGTGTAAGGAAGAAGCTTATAGAGGATATAAAGCTCCTTGGTTTTAGATATGTAACCCTTGATTTAAGCCCCTACGAGGAATATTCCTGATAGGAACTTGTTGTTAGTAAACTTCTTAATAAAAACAAAAAGAAACTTTTTAAAGGTAAACAAAATACCTTTAAATGAAGGGAAATAAGGCATAAAGCAGCCTGGAGACTATCAATAGCAGACGCTTAAGAAGTTAAACGCTAGATGCCTATTAAAGTGGTTCGCCACAACTTTTAGACAAGTGAAAGCGGTTCGGCACATTTATTCTTTAAAAAGCAGCGAGTTATATACTACCGATGTCCAAAGGGAATATAAATAATATAAAGAGTCTTGCAAAGTATCTTTTCCCATACAAGTATAAATTGCTTTTAGGCATTAGCATACTATTTGTATCGGCATACCTTGAGCTTATCAACCCCAAGTTATTTAGAGAGATAATAAATGAACTTAACGAAAGTGTGATAGATATAGATCAGGTATATGTATATCTTGGTTTTATTGTACTTCTTATTTTGTCAAGGGGTGTGTTATTATTTTTCTGTCGTTATATATTGATCAGCGTGTCAAGGAAGGTTGAGTATGACCTTAGGAATAAGCTTTTTAAGCATATATTAACTTTGCCTACAGTCTTTTTTGATAAGAACAAGCTAGGAGACATTATATCAAGGCTTACTTCAGATATAGACCAAGTTAGGATGATATTTGGTCCTGGTGTAATGTACACTTTTAATGTTCTTTTTCTTCTTGTGCTTTCCATAAGAGATATGTATTTAATAGATTCTGCGATTAGTATATATATTATTATTCCTCTTATTGTTCTGTCGTATTTGATATGGTCTATAGGCAAGCGTTATTATCATAGTTCAAGGCTTATTCAGGAAGAGCTTGCTAAGATGAGTAATTTTGTTAATGAGAGCCTAGAAGGTATTAGGGTTATCAAGTCCTTTGTTAGAGAAGATATTATAAGGGATTCTTTCAACAGGATAAATAGAGATTTTATAAAGAAGAATATGGCTCTTGCTAAGTTAAGTGGTGTATTTAGGCCTACGCTTTATTTGATAGTGGGTATTTCATCTATTATAGTTTTGTGGTTTGGTAGTATTAAGGTATCTAGGGGGGAGTTTTCTTTGGGTCATCTTGTTGAGCTTCTCCGTTACATAGAGATATTGTCTATACCTCTTATGGCATTTGGCTGGGTAATGTCTCTTTATCAGCGTGGTTTTGCTGCTTATGATAGACTTAAGGCTTTTTTTACTGAGGAGTCTGAGTTTGTTTATGGGGCAGCCAGGAGTAATCTTTTTAGTGGTGACAGTGTAAAAGAGCTTGAGTTTAGGAACTTAAGTTTTACTTATCCGGGTTCCCGTCATAAGGCACTTGACGATATTAGTTTTACAATAAAAGAAGGGGAGAAAGTTGCTATAATAGGCCCGACGGGTTGTGGTAAGACTAGTTTATTATCGTTATTGCTTAGGATTTATGAGCCTGCTCCGGGAGAGGTTTTCATAAACGGTTTAGATGCGTCTAAATTGCCTGTGAAAGAACATAGGGAATGTTTTTCTTATTCTCCACAGAGCAATTTTATTTTTCCTTATACAGTTAGTGAGAATATTCGTTTTGGGAATTATGTATCAGATGAGGAGGTATTTAAGCTTGCTAAGATAGCAGAGCTTGTGGATGATATAGATAGTTTTCCAAATAAGTATAACGAATATGTTGGGGAACGAGGGGTTGTTCTTTCTGGTGGACAAAAGCAGCGTTTTTCGATAGCGAGGGCGTTGGCGTCTAATGCACCAGTTCTTATTTTTGATGATAGTTTTTCTGCGATTGATAGTAGTACAGAAGGCAAGATATTGTCTAATATATCGCAGCATTATCCTAATAAGACTATAATATTGGTAGCCCACAGATTATCTACGATTAGGGGTATGGATAAGATTATAGTTTTGAGTTATGGCAGGGTTGTTGCGATTGCTTCGCCTGATGAATTGCTTAATATGGATACTTATTATAGTGTATTGGTCAGGCACGAGTTACTATCGGAAGAGTTTAGTTAAAGTGATAATGTGGTGAGGCACAAGAAGTTAATTTTCTTTGTCCCTAGGAAGTTTGTTTACAACATTATGGTTGTTAGGATGTTTTTTTTATTTAAAAGCTTAAATAGTTTGTTTACAATATAGGAAGGTCGTGTAATGTCTATTACTCTTTACAATACTTTGAGTAGGAGCAAGGAAGTATTTAAACCTATTAAGGATGGTGAAGTTTCTTTATACACTTGTGGTCCCACGGTATACAACTATGCACATATAGGTAATTTAAGGACTTTTCTTTTTGAAGATGTATTGGTTCGTTATCTTAGGCTTAAGGGTTATTTAGTTAAACAGATAATGAATATAACGGATGTTGATGATAAAACAATAAGGTCTGCAAATTCGCTTGGTATGACTTTGTCTGATTATACGGATAAATATAAGGAGGCGTTTTTTGCAGATATAAAGGCACTTTATGTAAACGAGGCTTATGCCTATCCTTGTGCGACGGATCATATAAATGATATGATTAATTTGATACAAAGTCTTATTGATAGGGGATTTGCGTATAAGTCTGTAGATGGTTCGATATATTTTAGTATAAGCAAGTTTAATGATTATGGCAGACTTTCCTCTATCAAGGCTAGAGAGCTCAAGGCAGGTGCGAGTGCTAGGGTATCGAGCGATGAGTATTCTAAGGACGATATAAATGACTTTGTTCTTTGGAAGTCGTATACTGATGCTGATGGGGATGTTTTTTGGGATACGCCTCTTGGTAAAGGTAGGCCTGGCTGGCATATTGAGTGCAGTGCTATGAGCATGCGTTATCTTGGCGAGTCTTTTGATATACATACTGGTGGGGTTGATAATATTTTCCCTCATCACGAGAATGAGATTGCCCAGAGTGAGTGTTCAACGGGTAAGTCCTTTGTAAACTATTGGTTACATTCGGAGTTTTTGAATTTAAAAGGTGAGAAGAGTTCGAAGAGCAAGGGTAATGTAATATATTTAAAGGATTTATTAGATAAGGGTTATAGTAGGGAAGCGGTTCGTTTTAGTTTAATAGCCCCTCATTATAGGTCTAAGGTAAACTTTAGCGAGGAGCTTATAAAGCAGGCTGAAACGAATATATCGACTATTAATTCATTTATAGGCCGTTGTAAACAGCTTAGTAGTGAGGGGGTGTCAAGTCCTTCAGTCGTTAGTTTTGTAGACAAGCAGATAAAGGAGAAAAGGAGTAAGTTTTCAAAGGCTTTGGATGATGACCTTAATATGCCTGTTGCTTTGGCTTCGATATTTGAGCTTATGAGGGAGTTAAATAAGATTGATCTTCGCTTATGTGATGTAGAGAGTATATTATCTTTTTTTGCAGAAGTTAATAAGGTATTGGCTCTTCCAAGTATATCTTCGAGCATAGAAGGTTCACTCATTGAAGATGAGATAAAGAAGCTTATAGAGGAGCGTGAGCTTAAAAGAAAGCAAAAGGATTATGAGGCAGCAGACCTTATAAGGGATAAGCTGAAGGAGCAAGGTATAACAATAGAAGACAGTTCTGGAGGGGTTATCTGGCATAAGACTGGTATTTAGTTTTTGATGATAAAGCTGTCTTTGAAAGAGTGTTTTAGTTTTTCTTTTTCTTTTTTTGCCTTGTCATAGGAAGCGAAGGGTCCAAGGCGGAGTAGGTATATTTTCCCACCATTACTATTTCTAACGACAAGGTAGCTCTTTTTGCCTTTGTTGTGTAATTGTTTCTTTGATAGGAAGGCGTTGTTTTTTACTTTGTAGCTAGCTATTTGTACGGAGTATCTTTTCCTAGGGTTTTGTTTTGTGGTGATGCTAGATTTAGTTTTTGCTATAGTTCTGGTTATTTCTTTTTGGGTCTTCTTTTCTTCTTTTCCGTAGTCAATTGTGTTTTCCGTACTACTTGTTTTTGCATCATTATCCTTATTGGTGTCTAACTGTGTTTTTGAGTTAGTATCTAAATTATTTTTTATTTCTGTATCTTTTTTGTTTCTTATGGAGTTTAGGGCTTTTTTGGTTATATCTTTTATTTCTGTTATGTTGGAGAAGTGTTTAATTTCTTCTTTATCGAGGTTTTCCACACCGGTCCATCCGCCATTATTTTGCATATCGTTGTAATCAATCTTATTACCAAGCCAATATCCTATTAGGAAGGATATGTTTATTATAAATAGGCTTATGGCAACAAGCCAGAAGATTCTATTAATGTCGAGGTTAACGACATAGAATTTATTGGTTTTCTTTTCGTCTTTAGCATTGTCCATACAAGGAACCTCCTTGTTCCTTTTTATCTCCCTTTAGGAGTAATATTATTGCTTTAGTTTTATTACAAAGCTCATTGTAGGAAGCATCATTTCTGATAATATGGTCGACAAACCTAAGTCTATTTTTCAATGAAAGCTGATTTTTTAGTATATGCTGTATTTGTTTTTTGTTTATTTTGTCTCTTTTCATAGCTCTTTCTATAATCGTGTTTAATGGTGTCCATACAAGTATTGTGTAATTACACAGTTCTTCTAGTCCCATTTCTATGAGGATTGCTGCTGAGATAAGTATTTTATTATGTTTTGTGTATTTTATTATGTCTTTTACCTCTTCTTTCATAGAGGGATGTAAGATACTTTCGAGTTGTCTTAGTTTTTCTTTGTCTTTGAAGACTATCTGACCAAGTTCTTTTCTGTTTATTTGTTTACTTTTGATATCTAGTATTCTTTTACCAAATATTTTTACTATTTCGTTTGTTTTCTTTTTGAGGGCTTTGTGTCCGAGTGTGTCGACTTCTATGACCATGTATCCATATTCTATGAATATGTTTGCTACGCTTGTTTTTCCGGAGGCGAAGTGTCCGGTTAGTCCAATTATTTGTTTCTTCATATTGTTTGTGGCTCGGCACCTTTTGAAGAGAAAGTGTGGCTTGCCACCTTAATACAGTATATATTTACTTCTGAAGGATGCTATTTATTGTTTTCTATAATATTTTAGACCTTATTTTGCTTATTTTAAGGGCATTGGCTCTTTAGGAGGTTAATTGTCTTTTCTCTTAAGAAGTTTGTTTACAAGAAAGAGTTCTTGTGGCGAAGCACTTTTATAGACTTAGATTTAACTTCTTAAGCAATATTATTACTAATTTCTACGGGGTTTTGTGCCCTATTCTTCTTAGCTTGAGTGTATTTTCCCTTTAAGAAGCTAGTTTCCTTTCTCCTTAAGAAGTTTGCTTACATGTTCTTTAGTTTTAGAACTATCTTAGCTATGTGCATCTCCCCAATTCTTTGCATTTGCTATATTTACTTTCAGTGGCACGGTTAATTTCGTACAGTTTTCCATTTTTTGTTTTACAAGTTCTCTCATTGGTTCTATTTCTTCTTCTGGTACTTCAAATACGAGTTCATCATGTACTTGTATAATTAATTTACTTAGTAGTTTATTTTGTATAATTTCTTTATCTATGTTTACCATTGCGAGTTTAATAATGTCTGCGCTAGTTGCTTGTATAGGGGTATTAATAGCTAATCTTTCACCGAGGCTTATGAGCTGTCTATTCCTTTCTTTTAGTTCTGGAATATATCTTATTCTATTAAATAGGCTTTCCACATAATAGAGTTTGTATGCGTTTTCTTTTTGTTTTTTAATCCATTCTTTAATACCGCTGTATTGATTAAAGTAGTTATCGATAAATAACTTTGCTTCTTTGCTATCGATTTTCAGGTTTGCGGAGAGTGCTCTTGCACCGATTCCGTATATTACAGAAAAGTTAATAGTTTTTGCTATTTGTCTTTCTTTGTTTGTTATATCATTTTCTTCTTTATCGAAGATCAGGCCTGCGGTTTGCGTGTGGATATCTTTATCGTGTTTGTATGCGTGTATGAGTTTTTCGTCCTTTGAAAAGTGTGCAAGTATTCTAAGTTCTATTTGTGAATAGTCTGCGCTCATAAGGTAGTGCTTATCTTTTGCAATAAAGCCCTTTCTTATGCTTTGTCCTAGTTCTCCTTTGATGGGTATATTTTGGATATTTGGATTGCTCGATGATAGCCTTCCTGTGTGTGTTATGGTTTGGTTAAAAGAGCTATGTATTCTATCTGTTTTGTCATTTATAAGTAGAGGTAATGGTTCAAGATAGGTAGATTTTAATTTATTTAGTTTTCTGTATTCTACTATATATTCTGGTACTTTATGCTTTGTTTTTAGTTTTTCAAGTACGCTTATATCTGTTGAATATCCTGTTTTAGTTTTTCTTATTGGTTTTAGTTTTAGTTTATTGAATAATATTCGTGCGAGTTGCTGGCTTGAGTTTATATTAAATATTTCTTCTGCGGAATAGTATATGTTTTTTTCGAGTTCCTGTAGTTCTTTTTTAAGTTTCTCTGTTAGTGTATGGAAGTAATTTTTATCGATGCTGATGCCGGAGAGTTCCATTCTTGCGAGTACTGTTATGAGTGGCAGTTCGATATCGTAGTATAATTTTTTCATTGAGCTATTATTGATTTCTTGTTTTAGCTTTTTGTATAGCCTAAGTGTAATGTCAGCGTCTTCGGAGGCATAGTGTACGACTCTATCAAAGTCTATATCGAGAAGTGTTTCCTGTTTATCTTTTACAATGTCTTTATATTTAACAGTTTTGTAGTTTAGCATTTCCATAGCGAGTGCGTCCATACTGTGGCTTTTTCGTGCGGGGTTTAGGATGTATGATGCAATCATTGTGTCAAAGATTATGTTTTTAAGTTCTATGTTGTATTTTTGTAGAACGGTGTAATCATATTTTATATTTTGCCCTATTTTTGCGATATTGTCGTTTTCACATATACTTTTTAGTTCGTTTAGTATGATATTTTCGTCTATTTTATTTTTTATATTGTGGAGTATTGGTATATAGAAGGCTTCATTTTCTTTTATGGCTACTGAGAAGCCAATTATTTTAGCATTTATGGGGTTTATTGAGTTTGTTTCGAGGTCTATTGAGATAAGGGGGTTTTTCTTTATCAGTTGTGATAGATTTTTTAGTTCTTTGAGTGAATGTATGGGATAATATTTTCCTTGCATTTGCGTGGTATTCTCTTTTATTTCTTTTGTTTCCAATGTGTTAATATCTTTTTTCGCTTGTTCTGTTTGCACATCTTCTTTTGCTTGTTTAAATATCTTGTCTGGAATTATGGAGAAGAGTTCATATTCTTTTAATATTTCGATAGCGTTATTTTGGTTTAAGGCTTTGCTTTTTAAATCATTTAGGGAATAGTTTAGATTTAAGTCTTTTTTTATAGTTATTAATTCTTGACTAAGTATGGCGTTTTCTTTGTTTTTGATTAGTTTGTTTCTAATTGAGGGAGCTATTTTATCGATATTCTCATACATTTCCTCAATGGAATTATATTCTTGTATCAATTTTGGAGCGGTTTTTGCTCCAATGCCTTTCACTCCGGGTATGTTATCGGAGCTATCCCCGGTTAAGGCAAGCAGGTCTATAATTTGTTCTGGGTATACGAGCCATTTTTCTTTTACTTTTTGTCTATCGTATTCTGTAACTTCGCTTATACCCTTTCTTGTATTAATTACCTTCACATTGTTTTCTATGAGTTGTAATATATCTTTGTCTCCTGTAAAGATATAGATATCCAGATTGTCTTTATTTTTGAGTTGCTCGCACAGGCTTCCGATGATGTCGTCGGCTTCGTATCCGTTTCGTTTTATTGTATATATTTCGAGTTGTTGTATTAGTTTGATAATTACGGGTATTTGTTCTTTGAGGTCATCTGGAGCTTCGGTTCTATTTGCCTTATATTCTTTATATATTTGGTGTCTAAATGTTTTTTCTGGTGTATCGAGGGCGACTACGAAGTAGTTTGGTTTATATTCTTTCAGTAGTTTTATGAGCATTCTTGTGAAGCCAAAGACGGCGGAGCTTGGTTTTCCTGTGGAAGTTTTTAGTGGGTTATTTATAAATGCGTAGAATGCTCTAAATATGAGAGCGAAGCCATCGAGTATAAGCAGTTTTTGTTTATTTGTTTTCATTATCTCTATTTTGCCGTTAACGGTATATTAAATTTGTTTAAGAATAGGTATTAAATATAATGTGGACTGTTACAGGTTTGGTTTTTTTTTATAGTATTTTTCGTAAACAAGCTTTTGAAGGGAAAAGGAAATTGTGTGGCGAACCACTTTAAATAGGCATCTAGTGTTTAACTTCTTAAGCAATATTATTGCTAATTTCTACGCTGTTTTATGCCTTATTCTTCTTGATGTGAAGGTGTTTTACTTTTAAGAAGTTTATTTTCTTTTTACTCAAGAAGTTTGTTTACAAAATTGTCTTTTTAAGGCCAACAATACATTGATAAAAAGGGATGAGGTGTAAAAATATTATTGAAACGGGCAAATGATATTCTTGGGAAGATAAATCTTAGTCCATCAAGAGTGGCAAGCCACAAGAGAGATGAGGGGTGTAAAAATATTATTGAAACGGGCAAATGATATTCTTAGGAAAATAAATCTTAGTCCATCAAGAGTGGCAAGCCACAAGAGAGATGAGGGGTGTAAAAATATTATTGAAACGGGTAAATGATATTCTTGGGAAGATAAATCTTAGTCCATCAAGAGTGGCAAGCCACATTTTTGTTTTGTGGAAGCCTTATAATGATTTTTTATATTGCTTATTTTGTGGTGTTTATATAATTTTTCTTATAGTTTTTCTTTACGATGATGCAAACAAACTTCCTAAGGGAAAAGGAAATTAACTTCTTAAAGGAAGGATACCTTCAAACTAAGAGAAATAAGTTGTAAAACAACTTGGCAATTAGCAATAATATTGCTTAAGAAGTTAAATGTGTGTCTATTTAAAGTGGTCTGCCACACAATGTATTAATTTGTAGTAGCTTTGCTGCGAGGAGTTAGAGCGATCAAAGATTGGCTTTTAGGGTTGTTGTCTTCTGCATTGCCCATAGAGGATTATTATTTAGGTCATACATATAATTTAGCGTTATTGTTTATAACGATAGTTTGTTCGTGGTTATTGTTTCGTATATTTAGGGACTTAGTTTTAACTAGGCTAAAGAGGTTTATATTAGGTACTGATACAGGGTATGATGATTTATTAATAAAGCACAAGATATTAGATTTATTGTCTTATTTTGTGCCAATTTGTTTTGTTTACATTTCAATATCGTGGTTTGATAATGATACATGGGAGAGTTTTGTAACTCGTGTATTAGGTAGTTTTGTAGTTATACTTACGGTTCTTCTTTTTAGGTCTTTTCTGGATATACTTGTTGGTATATATAATCTTCGTGCTATAGCGAAGGAGAAGCCAATTAAGGGTTATATTCAGGTAGTGAAGATAGTAATTTATGTATTTGGAGGTGTTTTTGTTATATCGTATTTGACAGGCAGTTCTCCTTGGGGTTTTCTTGCAAGTATAGGTGCTATGACAGCGATATTGCTATTGGTTTTCAAGGATGCTTTGCTTAGTCTTGTTGCGAGTTTTCAGATTAGTTCAAATAATTTATTTCATGTAGGGGATTGGATAGAGGTGCCTAAGTATGGTGCAGATGGTACTGTAATGGATGTAAGTCTGAATACGGTTAAGGTAAGCAATTGGGATAAGACTATTTCTACTATTCCTACATATACTTTTGTTTCAGATTCTTTTAAGAACTGGAAGGGTATGAGTGAGTCAGGGGGTAGACGGATTAAGCGGGCAATTAATCTTGATATTAATACGATACATTTTTGTAGTGAAGAGGAGCTTAATTCTTTTTCTAGTTTGTCATTAATCAAGGACTATATTGAGGATAAGCGTAATGAGATAGACGCTTATAAGAAAGAGAACAATATATTGCCAGATGATCTTAGTTCCCGTCGTTTGTCAAATGTTGGTATATTTCGCAAGTATGTGCTTTCCTATTTGGCAGCAAACCACAATATAAATAAAGACATGACTTTTATAGTTCGCCAATTATCTCCTGGAGAACACGGTCTTCCGGTAGAGATATATGTTTTTTCTAAGGATAAGGTATGGGCTAATTATGAGAATATACAATCAGATATATTTGATCATTTAATTTCCATATTGCCTGTGTTTGGACTTAGAGTTTTTCAGAAGGTAACGGGTTATGATTTGTCTAGGGCGTTAGAAAATAAATAGAGTTATATTGTTGTATAACTTATTCTGAGTGTGGTGCAAACAAAGCCCTTAAAAGAGAAAGAAAATTAACTTCTCAAAGGGAAAATATCTTATATTTTTTATTAGAAGTGGGCAAGCCCATAGAATAAGGTGCAAATTAGCACAATTTAAAGGAAGAATACCTTCAAACTGATAGGAATAAGGCGTAAAACAGCATGGAAATCAGCAATAATATTGCTTAAGAAGTTAAATCTGTGTCTATTTAAAGCGGTTCGCCGCAGAATCTCGCACCTAATTATTTACAGTGGTTCTCCAAACTATAGGTTTTATTTATGATAAGAGTAAACGAAGTTACTTATGCGTATGAAGATGGTCTTAGTTTATTTGTGCTTAGGGATAGATTTAAGCCTGAAGCGGATATACTTATATACAATGGTTTTCCTTTAGAAGAAGACATCAATATTTGTGATGGTGATGAGCTAGTTTTTATAAAGCGAGGGGAAGTTCCTGGTGAGAATGAGCTTGAGTCTCTTATGGTTTCCCGTCATACTCCGGGTGTGCATTCAAGATTGAAGGAGGCTAGAGTTGGCATAGCGGGTCTTGGTGGTCTTGGTTCTTCGGTTGCGATTTCACTTGCGAGGGTTGGTGTAGGTAGTTTGGTTATTGCTGACTATGATGTTGTTGAGCCGAGCAATTTGAATAGACAACAGTATTTCCTTAGTCAGATAGGGGAGTATAAGACGGATGCTCTTGCCGATAATATAGCAATGATTAATCCTTATGTAAATATTATAAAGCACAGGCTTAAGCTTTCAGCTGATAATGTTAGCGTTGTTTTTTCTGGTGTTGATGTTTTGGTTGAGGCGTTTGATCGAGCGGATATGAAGTCTATGCTTGTGAATAGTTTTTTTGCAGATAACCCTTCCTCTTATGTAGTTGCTGTGTCTGGGATAGCGGGCTATGGGGATAGTAGTTTAATTAAGGTGAGGCAGCTTGGCAGGGGTTTATTTCTTGTTGGGGATGGTAGTTCTGGCGCTGCTCCTGGTATGGGTCTTATGTCTCCTAGGGTAGGTGTTGCGGCACATCATCAGGCGAATAAGGTTTTAGAAATACTACTTTCTTATAAGAAAACCAGTTAATATTTACCCTTGCAATACATATAACTAGGACAATAATAATATGCTGTAAACAAACTTCTTAAGGGAAAACAAAACTCTCCTTCTTAAAGGAAGAATACCTTCAAACTAAGAGGAGTAAGGCGTAAAACAGCATAGAAATTAGCAATAGTATTGCTTAAGAAGTTAAATGTGTGTCTATTTAAAGCGGTTCGCCGCAATATGCTTATTAAAAGTGGTTTACCACAAGGAGAAATTGATTATGCTTGTAAAGATAAATGGAGAAGATAAGAAGTTTGTTGCTGACAGTTTAACGATTAATGCTCTGCTTGGTGAGCTTAATTTGTCTACGGATCATATAGCTGTTGAACTTAATAGAGAGATAGTACCTAAACTTAAGTTTTCAGAGGTTAAGGTCTGTGCTAACGATGCTATAGAAATAGTACAGTTTGTGGGTGGCGGATAGGTATGGCGAGCCACTTAATAGATATATATTAACTTTTTAAGAGGTTTGTTTAGAGACAAGTTTCTTGATAAATAGTATTTTAGTTTTATTAATAGTAATATATTATGGGGGTTATGATATGGCAGATGGAAAAAACGATAACCTTGTTATAAATGGTAAGGAGTATAGTTCTCGTCTTTTGATAGGGACGGGTAAATATAAGACATTTGAGGAGATGTCCCTTGCTTTAGAGGCGTCTGGTTCTGAGATAGTTACGGTTGCTGTGAGGCGTATAGATTTGAATTCTAGTAGTGAGGCGTCTTTGCTTCATTACATAGACCTTAAGAAATACACTTTATTACCGAATACTGCGGGTTGTTACACGAAGGAAGATGCTCTTAGGTATGCTCGTCTTGCTAGGGAAGCTGGTATGAGTGAGTTAATTAAGCTTGAGGTGATAGGGGATGAGAAGACTTTGTTTCCGGACAATGAGGCTACGCTTGAGGCGGCGTCTATTCTTGTTAAGGAAGGCTTCGTAGTGTTGCCTTATGTATCTGACGATCCTATTATGGCGATTAAGCTTGAGGATGTTGGTTGTGCTTGTGTAATGCCTTTGGCTGCTCCGATAGGTTCTGGTCTTGGCATTAGGAATCCTCATAATATAAGGATTATACTTGAGAGGGCGAGTGTTCCTGTGATAGTTGATGCTGGTGTTGGCACGGCATCGGATGCTGCGATAGCGATGGAGCTTGGTTGCGATGCTGTTCTTATGAATACTGCTATTGCTGCTGCTAAAGACCCTTGTATGATGGCTGAGGCGATGCGTAAGGGAGTTGAGGGAGGTCGTCAAGCATATTTATCTGGCAGGATGCCAAAGAGGCTTTATGCTACGGCTAGTAGCCCTCTTGACGGCACACTTGAGTAATTAGTTTACCCCAAGGCAATTTGCAAGAGAACTTCGTAGGGAGATAGCAATTAACTTCGTAGGGAAAAGGCCGTGGTGGGCCATTATTGATTTAGCAAGAGGTTTTGGAAAACATATAATCTCATTGAATAGCAGATAATATTGTAAACAAACTTCTTAAGGAGAAAGAGAATTAGCTTCTTAAAGGGAAAATACCCTCAAACTGAGAAGAATAGGACACGAAACCTCTCAGAAACTAGCAATAATATTGCTTAAGAAGTTAAGTCTAAGTCTAAGTCTAAGTCTAAGTCTATTTAAGGTGGTTCGCCACATAATATGACTAAGGAGATAAACACTTGATTCTCGTTAAACTATATTCGCAATAAATAAAGTAAAACGATAAATATATGCTTATTAAAAGTGGTGGGTTACATCTTTCTAGGTTATATTTGATTACGGATAGGAAGCGTTGTGATGATATTTTATTTGTTGTGGAGGAGGCTCTTAAGAACGGTCTTAGGATGGTGCAGCTTAGGGAGAAGGACTTACCGAGCATAGAGCTTTATGAACTTGCGATGAGGATGCGTCAGCTTACTTTAAGATATGATGCACTTTTACTTATAAATGATAGAGTTGATATTGCTCTTGCTGTTTCTGCAGATGGCGTTCATATTGGTAAGGGTAGTATGCCCGTGGCGGTTATTAAGTGTCTTTCTATGGATAGGGATTTTATTATAGGTTATTCTGCTCATTCGGTTTCTGAAGCTTTTGAGAAGGAAGCTGAGGGGGTAGATTTTATTACCATCAGTCCAATATTTACTCCTTCTAATAAGGATTATAAGGTAGAGCCTGTGGGGGAGTCTGTATTGGATAGCTTAGCTTCTATTTCCATACCGGTTTATTCTTTAGGTGGGATTAGCTGTGATAATATATCTTTGCTTGGTGCTGGTTATGGAGTTGCTTTAATATCTGATATTGTGGAGTCAGGCGATCCTGGTGCAAGGGTGAGGGAGATATTTTCTGTAATTTCGAGTACTTTTTTTTGATAATTCTTTACGAGCGTGATAATGTTAATTTGTATATTTTTATAGATATGTTGTAAGCAAACTTCTTAAGGAGAAAGAAAATTGGCTTCTTAAGGGGAAAGTATCCTCAATCTAAGAAAAATAAGGTCTAAAACCTTATAGAAAACAATGAATAGTGTCCTTAAGAAGTGAATATATATTTTATTAAGATAGTGAGCCACATTAATGGTACAGGATGGTGTTTATGGAGCCAAGTAATGGCAATGAAGAAGATTTTAGGAATAATCTTTTCCGTCTTAATTGTGTTGAAATTGCGTCAGAAGATATAGATAACGAATATATGGATTATCCTATTCGTCTTGTTGATGGTATTTTAGACAAGGAAGAAGAGGAAGAATATATAGATTATATATGTTTTAGTCGTAATGGGATGCCTAATTGGAAGGCGTATTATGACATTAAGAATTTAGTTGAGACCTTGGATGATATAGACAGTCTTGAGAATAAGGATGTGAAGGGAATGCTTGTGAAAATAGAGGAAAGTTTTCTTATGATACTGTTTAGCAGAATATCAGTGGATAGGAAGTCTATATCCAATCCGTTTAAGGAAGAGATATTTGATATATTAAGAAAGCTTGAGTTTTTCTTCCCTGAAAAGGATATATTGCTTAACTTCATACTAAAGGTTGATACAGGTATTATTGATAAAAGGGGAGCGTTAGAGGCAGTAAATCAGTATGATATTATAATGAAGGATGAGAATTATTTTTTGGAAGAGGAGAGGGTGTTGATGGAAATACTAATTTATTATTTTATCCCCGGTAAGAAAGTTTTTTTAGATAGAAGTTTAGATGAGATTGCTAGTGCAAAAGATAGGGGAGTTCTTCTTAAGTTTCTTGATAATGTAGAAGTTCAATCCCATTAGCATTTTGTAAAGACCCTTCTTAGGGGGGGATAATACCCTCGGCATTAGGAAGAATAGGACACAAAACCTCGCATAAATTAGCAATAATATTGCTTAAGAAGTAAATATATGTCCATTTAAAGTGTTTCGAGACAATAAAGTTAAACATATACTTTATTGAAGTGGCTTGATATGTCATTTTCTTTATTTTCTGTTGCCATTTGTATTAGTCCTTTTATTAATAAGTCTTGTCCAAGTATTTGTACTTTGCATAGTTCTTTTAGCGTGTTTACGAAGCATCTGTTTTTGGATAGTCCACCTGATAAATATATTGTTTTAGGTTTTTTTGCAAAGTTGTGGCTTATTTTAGCTAGTCCTCGTATAAACTGTGCTATTGCAATTTCGGGTTCTATATCCTTGTTAATTAGGTCGAATATCCTTTCTATTCCAAGCAGTCCACAGGCGAGAGGTATGGATTTTTCTGCGTGTTCGAGCTTATCATAGTTAATGCCGTAGTACTGTCCAAGTATCTCGAGTGTAAAGCCCATATTTCCACCACAAGAGCTATTCCAGTCCATAGTTTTTGCTTCTCTGTCTTTAAATACTATTATTTTCATATCTCTTGAGCCGATGTCGAGCAGGCTGAAGTTTTTTTCTTTGATTACAGAAAGACCTCCTATTGCGAGAGCAATGAGTTCATTTACATATTGTTTACAATGTGTTTTGCTTGAGTGTCCGGTTGCGTAGTCGAAGTATCTATTGCGTTGTTTTGCAATATCTTTACTTGGCAATATACGAAGGTCTTTATTTTCGGTATTGTATATTTTTGTATAAGTTGTTCCACCATCGCATAATATCATAATATTTTTTCCTGTTATCTATGTAAACAAACTTCTTAAGAAAAGGGTTACTAAAGAGGTAATACCTTAATATTGGGAGGGAATAAGGCAGCAAACCTCGTGGAAATTAGCAATAATATTGCTTAAGAAGTTTTCTTGTAAAATGCTTTTGTTTTTAGTGTGATAAATGCCTCGAGCTTTGCCTTGGTACTGGATGTGGCAGAACCGTGTGCATCGATATATAGTCCATTATTTTGTTCTGCGAGTATTGTGGCGAGCATCTGTTTGTTACAGAATGACTGTGCAAAGTATACGGTTGGTATATTGTTTGTGTCGTTGTTTTTCCATTCAAGTTCTGTTTCTGCTGGTATTCCCATTTCCACGAGTCGTGTCCATCCTTCTATATGAGTATTGTTTGGGAATAGGTTTAGTATACTTATATCTCTTGGGGGTGTTCCGTGGAAATTGCATACAGCCTTGCATTGTCTTTCGATGTAGTATTGTTCTTCTTCTTTTGATAATGGTTTATACAGTAGTTCCATTATTCTTATAACTCTTTGTTTTAGGCTTCCTTCTGCGTCTGAGATAATGGGTTTTCTAAGTGGTTTAGAGTTTAAGTTTGATGCATCTATTACTTTAAATCCTATCATATCAAGCAAGGCCATAACATTTCTTCCTTGGTCGCATTTATCTTTTTCTGTGGTGCATAATATGTAGTCTATTTCATTTTTCAGATATATTGCATTGTTTACAATATCTCTTATTATGTGGCAGTATGTATCTGGTATTTTTTTGTAGTTAGGACTGTTTATATTTATATCAAGGTCTATGAATGAGGCATTCTTTTGTCTTAATATTTCTATGGTTTTTTGGTCTGGTTGTCCATAGAATGCTATTCTAGGTTTTTTATGATTTATACCGTATATTGTATTATAGTATGTAGATTTATTTATTCTTGTAATTATCATATCGCTTAACGGTTTAAATAGACTTAGGTTTTAACTTCTTAAGCTATAGCATTTCTAATTTCTATTCTGAGCCTTATTCTTCTTAAGATGAATAGATTTCTTTCCTAAGCAGTTAATTTTCTTCTTCCTTAAGCAGTTTGTTCACATTATCATAGCTATTATGGAAATATAATAATGAATTGTATCTTTTATAAATATCTTTTACTTTATTTAGGTCATTTTCGCAGTCTACACTTTGTGTTATACGGTTAGTTTCTATCATTTTTATTTTGTATCCGTTTTCTATTATTCTAAGCTGTTCCAGTTTTTCTATTTGTTCGTAATATCCCTTTTTTAGTTTTGGGTATAATAGCAGGAAATCTTTTGAGTATGCGTAGACGCCTATATGTACTAAGTGTTTTGCTATTGTTTTATTATTTTGTGATTCGTTGTATGGCAGGGGTAGTCGTGAGAAATACATTGCATAATTGTCTTTTGTTATAGTTACTTTCACGCG
This sequence comes from Nereis procera, assembly GCA_032360585.1. Classification (NCBI taxonomy): domain Eukaryota; kingdom Metazoa; phylum Annelida; class Polychaeta; order Phyllodocida; family Nereididae; genus Nereis; species Nereis procera. The sequence continues at coordinate 347,072 of JAUOBU010000016.1, read as the reverse complement.
ATTTGGGTTTTCTATGATAGCTTTGTTTTGTATTTTTACCATAGGGCTTATGACTTGGTAATTATTGCTTTGCATACATTTTGCGATTTTGTCTATTAGAGCTGGTTTTATTAGAGGTTGGTCTGCTTGAACATTGATAACGGCGTCACAGTTGATATTTCTGACTACTTCAGCTATTCTATCTGTACCGTTTGGGTGTTTATTTGAGCTTAGTATCGTATTGTTGCAGAAAGTCTTACAATGTTTAAAGCTCTTGTGGTTGTCAGTAGCGATGTAAATATTATTTATTAGTTTTGCTCTTAGCGTTTGTTGGTATACTCTTTCTATCATAGTTTTGCCATCTATATTTGTTAATATTTTTTCCTTTAGTCTTTTTGAGTACAGTCTTGCGGGGATTATAGCGATAATATTTTTCATATATGCTGTGACTTCCACCTTAATAAATATATATTGTGGTTTAGCACTTTTGATATTCCTATAACCGACTTCCTAAGAATATCATTTGTTTGTTTTAGTGTCGTGAAGCATCTTAAATATATATCTATTTAAAATGGGTTGCCACAGTTTGTCTACCTTTTTTTCCTAAGAAGTTTTTTAGTGTTTACTAAAGGGGGAAGTAATATGAAGAAGTTTTGTGTAATATAGATCATAAGGTTAATCAAAGATGGCGAGCCACTTGAAAGTGGCTCGCCACACAAATTACACTTTTGTTATCTATAAGGTTAAGTGTTTTATAGGAGAGGCTTTATTTTGCTTAGTTATTATTTGTTTCCCATTTAAGATTTGGCCACTGTCCTGTTGTTTCCATATTCCATATTGGTTTGATAGTAAAGTCCCAATCATCGTCGTTAGTGTTTGGATCTCCATTAAAGTCGCCCTCTACGAGCGGACTACCAGTATCATTAACAACGATGTCACCGTTTGTGCTGTAACCTCTGATATCGATCGTAGTTACACTGTTGCCAACAGCTTTGCTCCTACCAGTTTTTATTTCATCAAAGTAGCAGTTTGTTATGGTTCCAGAAGCATATTCTCCAATGAAGCCGCCGACCACAGTTCCGCCATCAACATTGCCTGTAGCATAACTATTTGTGATACTGCCCCTGATTGAGTTACGCCCAACAAATCCACCAGCGTTATTTCCTGTTCCTTTTACATTTCCAATAGCATAGCTATTGTAAATTTCACCAGTACTACTCCCTACAAGTCCGGCAACATCGTTGGTTCCTTCTACATCTCCAGTAGCATAGCTTTCCGTTACACTTCCTATAGCACCACCTCCAAAACCTGAATTATATCCGATTAGTCCACCCACGCTTTGAGCTGTTCCTGTTATTTGCCCAGCAGCATGACTATCTTCTATAATTCCAGCATTATATCCAGCAAGTCCGCCAACATTGCCGTCTCCTTTTGTATTTCCAGTAGCATGGCTACCTATTATGGAACCAAAGTTAGCATTATATCCAGCAAGTCCTCCGACATTATTTTTTGCTTCTATTATTCCATCAACAGCATGACTATCTTCTATAGTTCCAGCATTATATCCAACAAGTCCGCCTACATTGCCGTCTCCCTCTGCACTTCCAGTAGCATAGCTATTGTCTATTTTCGCCCTATCATAATTATATCCAACAAGTCCTCCTATTTTCTGCTCGCCTTTAATATTTCCAGTGGCATGGCTATCTGTTATAGGACCAGTATTATACCCAATGAGTCCGCCTACATGGCCGTCTCCCTCTGCACTTCCAGTAGCATGGCTATTTGTTATGGAAGAACCATTATTTCCAGCAAGTCCTCCGACATTATCTTCTGTTCCTTTTACTATTCCCGTAGAATAGCCATTTGTTATGGGTCCATGATTATTTCCAGCAAGTCCTCCGACATTACCTCCTGTTCCTTCTATATCTCCAGTAGCATAGCTATCTGTTATAGGACCAGTATTATACCCAATGAGTCCGCCTACATGGTCGGTTCCTTCTATATCTCCATCAGCATGGCTATCTGTTATCGTTCCTCTATCGTAATTATATCCAACTAGCCCGCCTACGCTTTGACCTGTCCCTGTTATTTTCCCAGTAGCATAGCTATTTGTTATGGAACCAGAGGTACTCATTCCAATAAGCCCACCTATTTGTGCGTTTCCTGTTACTATTCCGGTAGAATGGCTATCCGTTATAGTTCCTCCATTATTTTCTCCAACAAGTCCTCCTATTTTCTGCTCGCCTTTAATATTTCCAGTGGCATGGCAGTTTATTATATTATTTAGGTTTTTTCCAACGAGACCACCAGCCTCGTTATTGTTGGCTTCAGTGCTAGCTGAAGAAATACTATCTTTTATTATACCATTATTGTTATTTATCCCAACGAGCCCGCCGATACTGTCTCCTGTCCCGACAACTTTTCCTGTGTTGCCAGTTACCCTAACATTTTCTATTTTGCCATTGTTATCACCTACAACTGTTCCTATTATGGTATCTCCGGTTAGTTGTGGATTGTGAATAACAATATTTCTTATTTCTGCAGTCTCACTTGTTTTTGCAAATAATCCAAGATAACTGCCATTGTTTTCGTTTATTTTTAGGCCTGTTATGGTATGATTTAGTCCGTTAAATTGTCCAGCAAATGATGTCGGTGCAGTAGAGCTTCCATATTTACCTATGGGTATCCAATCTGCAGTTAAGTTAATATCATTTTCCAGGCAATAGTTTCCGTCCGGTAGCATACTGCTTAACTCATGAGCTGTGGTTATTTTCTCATGGTTTGCATCGAGACAAGCCTTATTAATACTTGTATTGATAGCTGTAATAGCTGTACCAATGCCTGTATTAACATTTAATTCATCTAAACCAAGAAGATCACAACTTGGCGCTGTCATTATAAGGCCTATTGAAAGTGTTGTACCAATTATTTTTATAAACATTATGTTACTCCCATATGCAGGTTATTCTTAAATAGTAACATAATTGTATCTATTTGCAACAAAAACTAAAGTAATTACAACTGAATTAATAGAATAGTATATTATATATATCTTTTATTATACTGTTATTAATAGATTAAAAGCAAACACTTATATATTCTATAATGTTATAAAAAAGTACTCTTTTTTTTATGGCCCACTACTTTTAATGAAGATAGTATAAGCAAATTTCCTGAAAGAAAGCAAAATAAACTTTGTAGAAATAGAAAGACCTTAAAATCGAGGGAGGTAATATAAATAAACTTCTTAGGGGAAAAGGAAATTTTCTTCTTAAAGAAAAAACACCTTTGCATCAATAAGAATAAGGCGTAAAACCGCGTCGAAATTAGCAATAATATTACTTAAGAAGTTAAATATATGTTTATTTAAGGTGGTTCGCCACAGTATTGCATTAACTATTTTAGTAAGCATTACACCTAAAGTCTTTGCTTTCTATTAGTTAAATATACTGTAAAAAGTTAAATCTAAGTCCATTAAAGGTGGTGGCCACAACATATACATTGTTGGGACGGCGAGGCACAAATAAGAAAACAATCCTTGCTTTTCAAAAAGATTGTGATTTATAAAGCTTTTTCCTTTTTTGTATATTTATGGATTTGGTGCTGGCTGCCATTTAAGAATAGGCCACTGTCCGTTACCTAACCATTGCCAAATAGACGGGAATTCCCATCCACTAAAGCCGTTTTGCTGCTCAATCGGTGAACCCTGATTATTCCTGACCACTGGGTTACTGGGGTCTGTTGTATAATCTGTGGAATGTCCTATAGCGCCGTTTTGGTTAGCGTTATTGCCTCCTACGCCATTGGCTTGTGATGTTTCTACTGTATCAAAGTAGTTCCTTTGTACATCATCTGGCTTTACATTTGAGGAATTACTTCCGATTAGTCCGCCAATAGTAATAGTAGTAGTAGCAGGGGTAACCTCTCCTGCCGCGTAGCTAGTACTTACTTTAGCACTATTATATCCGACCAGTCCTCCTATATTACTGCTTCCCGTAACACTCCCTGTGGTATAACTATCTTGTATATCGGCATTGTTATATCCGACCAGTCCTCCTATATAATTGCTTCCTCCGGCATTGCCTTCGGAATAACTACCCTGTACATTAGAATTGTTATATCCTACCAGTCCTCCTATACTACTGCTTCCTCCGGCATTGCCTTCGGCATAACTATCCTTTACATTAGCATTGTTATATCCTACCAGTCCTCCTATACTACTGTTTCCATTAACACTCCCTGTGGCATAACTATCCTGTACAATAGAACTATCATTTGTACTGATTCTATTGCTGTATCCATTATATCCGATTAGTCCGCCTACATTTATATAGGTGGTACCGCTACTAGTGTTAGGATTAACATCTCCGGTGGCATAGCTATTTGTTATAGCCCCCGCATTAGTCCCGGCAAGTCCACCCAGATTAGTATTAGAACCTCCATTTCCGTTAACAATTATCGTGGAATAACTATTTATTATTTTCCCTGTATCAGTATTATATCCGACCAGTCCACCTACATTCTCATTTCCAGAAACTGTTCCAGATTCAATATGTACATTTTCTATCGTTCCAGCATTCTTACCTGCGAGTATTCCCACAAACTTATCACCAGCCACGGATGTCCCATTAAAAGTGATATTTTTTATTATTGCCCCAGCTCCTACATGGCCAAAGAATCCTTGATACTCTAAAGCATTATTGTATATTTGAAAATCAGTTATAGTACTGCCTTTACCGTCAAAAATTCCCGTAAAAGGTTTAGCTTCTGTTCCAATGGGTACCCAGTCATTTGTACCGCTGAATGTAATATCTTGTTCTATTTCATATTCTCCGCCAGGGTTATTTCCTATTGCTTTAATATTTGCTGATGTTACAGTGAAAACTGCGTTACTTGTGCTACTTGTTGCTATTCCTTGTATTCCAAGCATATCGCAGCTTGTAATTGTCAGGGTAAGGATTATGAGTATGCTAGTAATTATTTTCATAAAGGCTTTCCTACAGCAACAGCAAATTTTAAGTGTAATGTTGTGGCGAACCACTTTAATAAAATATATATTAAGCTCTTAAGGGTACTGTTTCTCATTTTCTATAAGGTTTTACACCTTATTCTTCTTAATGCGAAGGTATTTTCCCTTTAAGAAGTTAATTTTCTTTGTCCCTATGAAGTTTGTTTACACAATGTTACTATAGGCTATTAAACATAAGTTAGCACAGTTTGTGACGATTTTCAAGATAGATTGTGCTATTTTTTAATACATAATAGTATTAAGATAATGTAGAGTGCTGTTATTATAGGTTATTAAATATAAGTTAGCATAGTTTGGGATGGTTTTCAAGATAGATTGTGCTATTTTTTAATACATAATAGCATTAAGATAAAGCAGGACGCTGTTATTATTTAATTACACGAAAGTAAGAGGCATCCGGGTGATGTACTATAAAAGAAGAAGTTGACTGCTCTGGTATTAGTAGAAATCCTTCTGTCAAGCTAACGCCAAGTTTCTCCTCTACAGGCATAAGTTTCATTATTTTTATTTGGTCAGCAAGGTCGGGGCAGGCAGGGTATCCAAAGCTATACCTTTTTCCTCTATTGGGTATTCCAAGCTCTTCTAGTATCCGTCTGTGCGAGTATTCTGTGAGTGCTTCAGTTATTTGTACGGAGAGTCCGTGTGTGTAGAAGGCTTTTTGATATTCTTCTTTTTCGTTTAGAGCATCGATTATATCAGTTATTTTATTTCCGAGGCTTACTATCTGGAATACAATGAGGTTTTTATTATTCTTTTCTTTATTGACAAAGTAGTCTGTAATGGAGAGGAAGGGTTCGTTATTTTGTCTTGGGAATGCAAACTCTTCTATAACCTCTTTTTGATTTATCGGGTTATATATTCTAAGCTTATCACCATCAGATACATCGCAGGGTAGATAAGCATATATCACTTTTGGTTCTAGGAAGTTACCCTGAGTGAACTCTTTTTTTAGTTTGGCTAGGGTGGGCATAAATTCGTTCTTAACGATGTCTTTATATTCTTCTTTACTCATACCTCTCCCGCCCCAAGAGAGTCGGAAGAGTTCGGGTAATGGTAGCTCATTAAATACTTCTTGCATATCTATATCTTTGCTTGTCAGTATTTTATGTCCAAAGAACGGTGATGTTGGAGCTTCGGCGGGTTTTATATTAGATTTTTGTATTGTATTTGTTTTTTGGTTATTTTTCTTTTTTGTTTTGCTTGTTTCTGCTTTATAGTTTTTAAGTTCTTCTTTGTATTTGAGAATTAGCCCTTCTTTTTTGGTATTATTTATAATATTCTCCATTATGTCCAGTCCCTCAAAGGCGTCTTTGGCGTAGAAGACGGCGCCTTTGTATATAGATTTTTCTATGGAGTTTTTGTCTATATCTTCCGTGTTGTCGATGAATGATATTTGCATACCGTATTGTTTATTTATTGCGGCTCCACCTATTAGTACTGGATATGAGTAATTTCTTTTAGATAGTTCTTTTATGCATAGAGCCATTTGTTTTGATGTGGACACGAGCAATGCACTAAGTCCTATGGCATCGACTTTAAGTTTAACAGCGTTTTCTATAATGGTATTGACAGGTACTTGTTTGCCTAGGTCGTACACGGTATATCCATTATTGGTTAGTATAGTTTTAACGAGGTTTTTTCCTATGTCGTGAACATCCCCATAGACTGTTGCAAGTAGTATTGAGCCTTTGGATGAACTTTCTGTTTTTTCAAGGAATTGTTCAAGGTATGCAACAGCTTTTTTCATTACCTCAGCGGATTGGAGTACGAATGGCAGAATGAGTTCTCCGCTTGCGAAGAGATTTCCTACTTCCTTCATAGCAGGCAATAGTATAGAGTTTAATATTGTGAGTGCGTCATATTTTTCGAGTGCTTCATCGATGAGGTTTTCCATTCCTTCTTTTTTTCTTCTTACTATATTGCTGTGTATAATTTCTTCGATGGGTAATTTTTCTTTTTCTTTTTCTGGTTTTGTATTTTCCTGTGGTTCCTGTTTTTCAAAGTGGTTTATGAGGTCTATGAGGGCATTAGTACTTTTGTTAAAGATAAGGTTTTCGGCAAGCATTCTTTCTTTTTTGTCTATATCGTTGTATGCGATTATGTGTGCGGGGTTAATAATAACTGCGTCTAGTCCTTCGTTGACGGCGTGATAAAGGAAGCAGCTATTTAATATTTTTCTTGCGGGTGTTTTAAGTCCAAATGATACATTGCTTAGTCCGAGTACGGTGCGGCAATCTGGCAGTTGTTCTTTTAATAGTTTTATTCCTTTTAGCGTTTCGATGGCGGAGTTTTGCCATTCTGCTTCTCCGGTAGCGAGTGTGAATGTGAGGACATCTATGAGTAGTGATTTGGGGTTGAGTCCGGCCTTGGTATATATATTATAAAGTCTCTTTGCGATATTTATCTTTTGTTCTTTTTTGGTAGCCATACCTTTTTCATCTATGGTGAGTGCGACGACGCTTGTACCATATTCTTTAGCAAGCTTTAACATTTTGTCTAGTCTTTCATCCTCTCCGTTTTCGAGGTTAATAGAGTTTATTATGGGGCTACCTGGATATTGTTTGAGGGCGGCTTCTATCACATCGGGGTCGGTTGAATCGAACATAAGAGGTGCTTCAACGAGCAGTGATATTTTTTTTATAAGTTTGCTAATGCTAAGTGCTTCATCGCTTCTTTCTGTTAATGCGACGCATATATCTAGTATATGGGCACCGTATTCTATTTGTTCTGTAGCTATTTTTAGGAGTCCGTCATAGTCGTCATCGAGTAGTAGCCTCTTTACTTTTCTGCTTCCCTGAGAGTTAAGTCTTTCTCCGATGAATAGGGGAGCTGGTTCTTGTGTGAGGGTAACTCTTTTTATAGAGCTTGATACAGTTCTTTCGTATGTTGTAATATTTCTTTTTTTGGGGATGAGCTTTAAGCTTGCGAGTTCTTTTATGTGTTGTGGAGTGGTTCCGCAGCATCCTCCTATTATATTTATGCCAAAGTCTTCTACGAAGTCTCTCATTTCCTCTTTCATATCTTTGGGTGATAATGGATATACTGCGTTGCCGTCCTTATTTATAGGTAATCCTGCATTAGGTAGACAGGATATAGCTAGTGAGGTATTTGAACAAAGGTATTGTACAGCCCCTCTCATATGCAGTGGTCCGGTGCTACAATTGATACCGATAACATCTATACCAAGTGTTTCTATGCTTGTCAAAGCGGCGGATATATCTGTACCGAGTAGCATTTTCCCGTTTGTATCGAGTGTAATTTGTGCGATAATGGGTATATTTTCTATTTTGGTCTTGTTAAAGTAATTCTGTATACTGTAGACAATGGCTTTAAGTTCGAGTATATCTTGAGTTGTTTCGATGAGCAGCCCGTCCACTCCGCCTTGAACTAGTCCTTCGATTTGTTTATCGAACATAGATGAAAGTTCGTCGAAGCTGATATTTCCCAGTTCGGGGTCATTTGACGAGGGTAGAAATCCGCTTGGTCCAATAGAGCCAATTACAAATCTTGGTTTATCTTCTGTGGTTATTGCATCTGCTATTTCTTTTGCGTATTTTGCGGCTTTGTAGTTTATTTCGTAAGTTAGTTCAGGGATCTTATATTCGTCTAGTTTGTTTTGGTTTGCACCGAAGGTATTGGTTTCTATTATGTCGGCGCCTGCTTCTAGATATGCTTTATGTATGCTTTTTATAATATCGGGTTTTGTTATTATGAGGTATTCGTTACATCCCTCGTGTCCGCCGTAGTCTTCTTCTGTTAGATTATACTTTTGTATTTCCGTTCCCATAGCTCCATCTACGAGTAGTATTTTATTTTTGAGTTCGTTCATAATTGAATATTTATTCATTTCTGTTCTCTTTTCGCTTTTTCTTATAAAGTTTGTTTACAATTTAGCAATACAAATCTATCTATATTAAGAGTGGCTTGCCACTTGTTTTGATTACTAAAATATATGCAAGAAAACTTCTTGAGGGAAAAGTAAATTAATTTATTTAGGCAAGGAATGTCTTTAAATTTTATGTAGTAGCCTAGAAAGGCTCTATGCAGCTGTAAATATTATATATTAAAAAGTTAAATATCTGTCTATTAAAAGTGGCTGACCACAATATCCGCCCATTAAGGGTGGCTGGCTACGGTATTATTTTTAACGGGTAAGATTATTAAGATTATTTGGTTTGAGCAAAGGCTTTATTTTAAGCCTTTGCTCATTGTGTTTATTGTTGTTGTTCCTGTTGTTGTTCCGAGATAAACTCAGGCCAATTCCCGTCGCCTTTAGCGAACCAGAGATAGGTAAAGTTCCATCCTGCCTCTTTAAAGGGCTCTTCCCCTCCGCCAGTTATCTCGCTGGTCGTTATACCGGTAACATTTTCGTTTTGATTGTTATCATCTTCGCCGATTCCGGCAGTCATTCCGGTCCCTGCGGTATCAAAGTAGCTGTTTGTGATAGTGGAAGAATGTTCATTATGCCCAATCAGCCCTCCTACCTGGTTTCCAGTTCCAGTCCCAGTTACATTTCCAGTAGAATAGCTGTTTTGCACGCTTCCGGTCTCATCATTATATCCGATAAGCCCTCCTATGCCCTCATTTCCTGTTACGGCTCCATTTGCATAGCAGTCTTTTACGAGTGCAGGATCGTCATCCATATAAGATAGATTGTAATTTGCCCCCACAAGCCCACCTATATTTTTTGCAACTCCTATTCCAGTTACGCTTCCACTAGAATAACTTCTTTCTACAATTGCTCCCCCACCATTATGTCCCACAAGTCCTCCTACATCCTCCACCAACCCACTTACATTTACATTTGCATAGCTGTTTGTTATAATCCCACCAGAAAGATTAAGTCCCGCGATTCCGCCTATATTCTTATTGCCTGTTACACTACCACTAGTTCCTTCTATTCTAACAGCTTCTATAGTCCCGTGGTTTAGTCCTGTAATTACTCCTACAAAGGAGTTTCCTTTTACGATTGGGTTTTCTATTATAAGATTTTTAACTTTCCCACCCACAGCAATCGTCGTGAAAAGACCAACATATTGTGTAGATGTAGGCTTATCTATATTTAGCCCAATTATTTTATTTTTTTGTCCATCCAGAGTGCCGCTAAATGTCTTAATAGGATTAAAGCTCCATGTGATGGTAATATCATTAACTAGACAGTAGTCTCGAGTTAATTTTATAACTCGCAGGGCAGATGCCGTAGTTATCGGTATATAGCTTGTATTGGGACATTTGTATATACCACCTTTAGGCGTAGTTGTTTGTGCGTCTATGGTTTTAGTTCCATCAGAGGAAGTCCCAGTTACAATTGTAGTTCTAGTTGTATCGCCATTATCATCTATTATTCTCATAAGTTCTGCTTCTGCCATAAAACCTTGTGTAAGATTAATTGTAGTTGTATTTCGTTGATTATAATCACGGTCATCAGTCAATATTTCTAGCTCGCTTGAAACTATACCCAGGTCTCCGTTATAGAACTCATCGCTGATAGATAGTAAACTACTTGGCTTAATGATTAATTTATATCGATCAACTATAGCTATTGTTAAATCAACATTGTTTATATTTGTCTCTATCCTCATAGTGCTACTCCTTTGTTTAGTTAGCGCTATTAGCAGAGGCCCGGGATCGTGAGCAATGTGTACACTTCCTTCAGGTCCGGGACTAGGTTCTGTCATTTTTTTAGGAAAGATACTAGTCATTACCGCCCTTCCTCTTTTTGGGTTGGTATTATTATCAGCCTCTTCAGTATCTGCTTGTTGGACTAGAGTACCTTGATAGTATTCATCAATCGATACTATAATTGTCCCGTTTAATTTATTTACTCTATTTCCATTGCTGTCAGTCATAGTTAGAGTTATGCCTTGAAATTGTATAGCGTCTGTTTCGTTATCTGTTTCGTTACCTGTCTCACTTCCTGCGGCAAATATTGTTTTTTCTATACTTTCTGTTATTTCTGCGCATTGCATTGGTACAACTGCCAAAACTAACACAAATAACATATATATTTTTTGTTTTGTCATAATTTTATCCTCTTTTTATATTATTGGGGGGAATGTAGCATATTATCTTGTTTTAGTCAAGTGAGTTATGTCTTTTTTATTTGCTAATGTTATATGCCGCAGTGGGTTTAACTATTTAGTTTTATTATATGTTTTATAGTTTCTCATTTATGTAGCATAATTGCCTAGTATCTTGTTTAATAGTGGGTAAATTCTTTAAGACGGGGGAGTAAACTTTTTAGAGGAACAATATCTCTAAACAAAGAAATATAAGGCATAAAACAGCGTTGAAACTAGCGATATTATAGCTCAAGAAGTTAAATGTGTGTCTATTTAAAGTGGTTCGCCACATCATTTCTATTTCTGGTAGTTTCCATCAGAATATTTTTATAATTTATTTATTTTACTTTCGTAGAGTTAGGAGCTATAGTCTAAAGTCCAGTTATCATAACGGCTTTCATAGGTGTTCGTAGTCTTGTAATGGTTATTACTTGACTGCTATTTTATGGAGGCTTTGTGATAAAGGCATTAAATAATAGACTATTTATAATAGTTCTTATGTTTCTTACGATTTCTCTTACTTTTTTGCAATGTGAGGATTTGGAAGATGATGGGCTTTATAACGGTACGGTGCTTGATTATCATATAGAGAGGAGTAATGCTGCTCTTAATGTTTGGGAAATAGGCTTGTCTACAGGAAACACTGCGATTTCGCGTAGCACAGAGTCGGGTTATCAGTATAACCCTGTAAATTGGATAGTAGCGACAAACGATAGTTGTATAGGGGAGGGTATTCCTTCTTCTTTCAAGTCAGAATGTCCTTTTTTTGATAGTTTGGTTATAGGTTTGTGTTCTGTTCGGTATTATACATCAGGTGCAGGCTTGATAGTAGATACTACGGTTATGATTTACAAGGATTTTCAGGAAGATGAGGCAATAGCAGAGGAAGAGCAGCAGAGTATTTATAGTCATGAGTTAGGCCATTGTCTTGGTCTTAGCCACACAAATCAGTGGGCACCTCTAGGTGATGATAACTACATTATGTATCCTAATACCGATGGTAATAATACTCCTCATAATTATGAGTTAAATGCGATTAAATCAGTGTATGGGACAGAGCCTACCTTATATCCTTCGGGAGGCGAGGGTGGTCGAGATTATGCTGAATATTTTATTCGTAATTCGGGTACAGATAATCCTATTAGGCATGAACATCTTCCTATTTTTTATATATATCCTTATGATCCTCTTTCTGTAGGTTTTATGTTTTCTCAACAGAGCCTTATGGTCGAACCGGGTAAAAAGCTTAAAGAGAACCCTATGACGGCTAACTTTTATTATCACAGTAATGGTGATTTAATAGAGGAGTATATAGATAAGGAAGGCAGGATAGAACACCGTCGGTATATAGAGGCTCACAGTGCACATCACTAGAAAGTTGTTAAGTTGTGGTGAGCCTTATTTAGTGTGTATCTGCTATCTATCTTGCTGTGCTGCACTACTCTAAATAGACATATTGTGGCGAACCACTTTAAATAGGCATCTAGTGTTTAACCTCTTAAGCAATATTATTGCTAATTTCCAAGCCATTTTATGCACCATTCTTCTTAAAAGGTTTGTTTACACCATACACAAATTACTCTTTAAGCATCGCTAAGCGATTAAGTCTGCTTTCGTTAAGGGCGATGTAGCAGAACAATAGAAAAAAAAGTTCATTTAAGTCATATAGTGGCGGCAAAATTATGTTATAATAATGTATATCGTATTTTTCCTTATGTGAGGAGTCTTATGCTTAAGATTTTTATTTATCCTTTTTCAATAGCGTTAATATTGTTGTTTTTAGTTTTTACTTCTTTTAGCTGTGCTGAAGAAGATTCTTCTGATATTGTTTTTGCGGGATACCATGTAGAAAAGAGTAATGCCGGGCTTCAAGCTTGGAATATAGACTTAGCTACAGATACTCTGGCCTATTCTCGTAATGTAGAGTTCACTCGTACTTACAATCCTCCTCACTGGATTGTATTAACCGACAGCGAGTGTATAGGTGTTGGCATCCCCGACGCGACAAAGAATAACTGTCCCTTTGGAGAACAGGATGTTGTGGGTCTTGCTGTGCTTGAAACTGCGCCTCTAGTATTTGGTTATGAACAGGGTGAGATTATTAATACAACCATTATGATTAGGGAGTCTATTCATAATGATATGTCGGCAGAAGAGGTCCGATCTATATATACTCATGAAATAGGTCATGCTTTAGGTCTTAGTCATACTGACGCTTGGAAACCAGAAGGCAATGAGCAGTATGTTATGTTTCCAGATACTAGCGGTGCGGATATACCTTGTCAAGATGAGCTTGATGTGATTAGATATGTGTATGGAGGTCTAACTATTCAAGATCCTAGTGCAAATGGTGAAAATGTCAATTGTGTAAACGGTACGGCATTACAGCGTGATTACTCTGAATACTTTATTAGAATTGATGGTGATTACCCATCCTATATTAGAAATAAGCCTCTTTTTAATATATACCCTTATTTCTCTCCGAGTAATTCCTCCCTTTCTTTATCTGTGGAGCCTCCAAAGCCTGGCAAGAAATTAGGTTTTACTCCAAATGTAGTAAAAATGTATTATTACAAGAATGGTGATTTTAAGGAGGAATATATAGATGGAAGCGGTAAAATAATACGAAGTAAATATATAAAGGCTGGGAAGAACCACTCTAAATAGACTTAGCTGTGGGGCTTCTTAATAGATACTGTTTATAATTTCTTAAGCATTGCCAAGCAGTTAAGTCTTCTTTCATTAAGCATGATGTATCAAAACAATAGAAAAAAAGCTCATTTAAGTCATATAGTGCGGCAAAATTATGTTATAATATTATACATTGTATTTTTGCTTATGGATATGGTTTTTATGCTTAAGATTTTTATTTATCCTTTTTCAATGGCATTAATATTGTTGTTTTTAATTTTTACTTCTCTTAGCTGTGCTGAAGAAGATTCTTCTGATATTGTTTTTGCGGGATACCATGTAGAAAAGAGTAATGCCGGGCTTGAAGCTTGGAATATAGACTTAGCTACAGATAGTCTAGCCCATTCTCGTAGTACAGCTTATGGTCATCAGTACAATCCCCCTAACTGGCTTGTATTATCCGACAGTGCGTGTAGGGGTGTGGGCATCCCCGACTCTTTAAAGAGTGACTGTCCCTTGAAAGACGGGAATGTTTTAGGTAATGCTAGTGTTGAATACTCACCTGGCGCTATAAGCGGTTATTTTCCGGGTGAGATTATTAATACGACCATTATGATTAGGGAGTCTATTCATAATGATATGTCGGCAGAAGAAAAGCAATCTATATATACTCATGAAATAGGTCATGCTTTAGGTCTTAGACATACTGACGAGTGGGCACTAGTAGGCAATACAAGTCATATTATGTTTCCAGATACTAGTGGTGCGGATATACCTTGTGAAGATGAGCTTGATGTAATTAGTTATGTATATTCTATTAACCCTAGTAGAGAGCCTAGTCCAGATGACAAGGTCGCCCCTTGTATATCAAGTAAAAGTAAAGAAATGCGTACTTACTCCGAATATTTTAGCAGATCCATAGAGGAAGAAGGAGTATTACTTCGTCATCGTAGCAAGCCCCTTTTTGATATATACCCTTATAGTCTTTCCTCCCCGAGTAGTCCCTCTTTTTCTTTATCTGTAGAGCGTCCAAAGCGTGGTAAGAAGTTAGGTTTTACTCCAAGTGTAGTAAACTTTTATTATTACAAGAATGGTGATTTTAAGGAGGAATATATAGATGGAAGCGGTAAAATAACACGCAGTAAATATATAAAAGCTGGGGAGAACCACTTTAAATAGGCTTAGATGTGGGTCTTCTCAATCGATACTATTTCTAGTTCCTACGCTGTGCCTTATTCTTCCTGCTGAAGGTATTTTTCCCTTAAGAAGTTAATTTTTCTTTTCCTTTGGAAGTTTTCTGAGCAAAAGCTAATAAAAAGGAATAGTAAGCGTGTTAGATAAATAAAATTATGAGCAAAATAGAAAAGAGTATTATTTTTATAGTGGTTGTTTTTTCTTTTTTCTCGTGTTCTAAGAGGGATAGGAACATAAAGTCGGAGCTTGTGTCCGATAAAACAAACTGTAGTTTTACGGAAGCTGATGTCATCGATGCTTTAAGTTTTTTGCGTAGTAAAAGTGTTAAGAAGCTAAGTTCTGATAAGGCATCGGTTTTACCAGTTGGTGAAGAGCTTAGCCTGAAGGATATAACTTTACTTAGCAGTCTTGTGTTAAAAGAAGCTAATGTTGAAAGCGATGAGCTTTTGTATTTAAAGCCTTTAAAAAGTCTTAAAGAACTTGATATAAGTTGGAATAAGGGTATAATAGATGAGAATATATCTTATCTCCTTTGCTTACCCAGTCTTGAGAAGGTTAATTTAAGCGGGACAAATATTAGTAATAGTTCTTTATTTTATATTGAAAAATTGGTAAATATAAAGTTTATTTCTCTACCTTCGACAATTACAGTAAAGGGTCTTTCTGCTTTGAGTAGTTTAAAGGGTTTAGAATCTCTTTCTTTGCTCCATAAGGTTTCAAGGGAAGATTTTTTTGTACTTGGGAAGTTTAGCTCTTTAAAGTTTCTATCTCTTTCGGCTTCTGTGATAGATGATGTAGATATTAGATATGTTAGGGAGCTTAAAGGGCTAAGGCGTCTTATTGTTCCAGAAAATATAAGCAAGGAGTCTATAGAGTTTATTCGCAGGGAATTGCCTAATTGCGATATTATAATATTTGCCAACCGATTCTCTGCTTTTTATAAAGGGGATATGTTTAATGTATTTTAAAAGAAGCGTATTGATATTTATTGCTTTATCTTTTGTTTTATTTTTTTCTACGGCTCTGGTATCTGCTCCCAAGAAATCTGCTAAGAAAAAGAAAGAGGCTAGCCTTGAGTGGCTCACTCTTCCGGAGGCAAGCTTAACATATTGGAAGATGGAGAGGATAGAAGGTAAGAAGGCCTATCTCAGAATACTTCCTCGCTGGCGTAATAAAGGTACGAATAAGACAAAGAATATATTTGGCCTCATGTCAAAGAAGTCTAAAAGCTACAAACTTGCTGTTACGACGCTCTTGGATGTTTTGTTTTATGAAGGGCTACATGCTAATATTGTTCTTGCAAACTTTAACAAAGATGAAACACTTGGTAAGAAGGCTCTTTCTTTCGCAGAGAAGAACAAAATGGATATTATTTTTGCAATGGGTTCTGAAACAGCCTCTCTAGTCCATCGTTTATATACAGGCTCGAGTATTCCTGTTGTAGCCTCGATTTGTAAGGACCCAGTTTTGCTTGGACAAGTCAAGGATTATACAAGTGGCACAGGGACTAACATAGCTTTTACATCTTTAAATATACCGCTTGATATACAGCTTAATTATCTTACGAAGCTAAAGCCAAACCTAAAAAACATTGGGCTTATGTATGACAGTGGGCATAAGCAAGTTATGGCTGCGGAAGTTATCCCCGCCAAGAAGGCTTTTAAGAAGAAGGGTATTTACATCGTAGATATAGCTGTTGAAAGTAGGGAAACAGCGGTTGACACTTTAAAGACAAGGATGCCCTTAGCCATTGAAGAAATGAAAAGGACAGACCCGTCTTTGCAGAATAGTGTATTTTGGATAACTAGTAGTACGGCTATCTTTTCTAACATTGAGACGATAAATGAGTTTTCCAGTTCTATACCTGTGCTTAGTTCCATCCCCAATGTTGTTTCTGAAGGTAAAAATAGTGCTGTTCTTGCATTTGGTGTTGACAGAAGGAATAATGCCCATCTTGCCAGTCTTTATGCGATTAGGATACTAAAAGGGGAAGTTCAGCCTGGTAATCTTAAGGTAGGCGTTGTAACTCCTCCTGATATTGCTATTAATTTTCTTGTTGCTAAAACAATCGGTCTTAAAATACCATTTAGATTTCTTGAAAGTGCTTCTTTCATATATAATTATTCAGGAAAGGCGGTCAGAGCTTTTGGTCAGAAGGTTAAGCGTAATGAAAGTGGCACTGGTGTAAGTGAAGTAAAAGCTTCGATTAAATAGAGAGAATGATAAAGATAATATCTTTCTATAAAAAAATAAAGGTACAAATATATAAGGGATAGGAAGTAAGCTAAACAAGAACTTAAATATATGTTTATTAAAAGTGGCAAGCCACGGATAGAGTGTTAGATACAGATTAAAAGGACTTTAAGTTAATTACATTATGAAGAAAAAATTACGCAATATTTTAATAAGTCTTCCAACGATAATAGTATTTATTTCAACTTTGTTGTTACTTACATATATAGGTTATGGTGAGGCGAGCAGGACTTATCTTAACTTTCAGCTTAAGAAGCTTGCAACTCAAGCTGATATAATAAAGAAGGAGCTTGAGCCTCATTTGAATGCAGGCTTGCCTCTAATACAGTTTAGTGGTTTTAACAGTCTTAGCGAGCAGCTTCTTAAGTCGGATGCCAGCATTGAGAATATCCAAGTACTTGATACCAAGAATAATAGGGTTTTTATAGGGCTGCAAGATGAGATAACACAGGAAGATTTCAGTAAGAGTATACAATCGAGAGAGTATCTAGGATTATCTTCAGATAAGTTTAGTCTTTCCGATGCAAGTGTTGATTCGTCTAATTTAAGCTATCGTGTATCTGTATCTTTAGAGAATAAGTTTGGTCCTGTAGGCTCCATTATAATGGAAGCTTTGAAGGACGATTTATTAAAGGCTAACGATGAAAAGTATGAGTTTGTTTTCTATTCGTTTATAATTCTCTCTTTATGTTTTATTCTAATTAATTTTCTGTATGAGATTTTCCTTGTAAATACCCGTGTTCGTGATAAACTTATTAAAGGTTTATATATAATTGGCTTTTTAACTATGTCGATTATCATAGGCATATCTGTTTTTTATATTTATAAAGATGGTGTTGAGTCGCAGACGAAGGCGTTGTCTGATTCTATAGCTCAAAGAATAAATGCAGTATTTGATCTTGGGATAGATCTTGATGACATTTCAGGGATTAATGAGCTTGTACAAGACTACAGGGAACAGAATCCAGATATTAGCCGTATTGTCCTTACTAAGGATAACTTCTTTTATTACCATACCGATGATAATTTGGTTGGCAGGGAATATTACAGTCTTAAAGATAATTATGAGTATGTTGTACCCCTTAAAGATAGCTTGGGGGATGAAGGAGAGGTAGATGAGGAGGTTGCCCTTTCGTTTAGTCTTAAGAAGCGCTTGGTAGATGCGAATATTTTTGTACTTTCTCTTAGTTTTCCTGTTGATATTGTAACTAGGATAGTTTTTCTTAATGCAAAGAACTTTATAGTACTTTTTATATCTTGTGGGCTTATAGCTCTTATTTTTCTAAAGGCGGGGACAAGTTTCATTAATGTGTTTGAGAAGGTGGGGAAGGTAGATATGGCATCTTTATATTTTATGTCTTATTCCTCTAAGATGTCTGGTGATTCTGGCAACCCTGCTGCTGACAAAGATGATGGGGCTGTAGATTACAGTATAGGTATTAATTTAATTAAACCGGTGTATTTTCTTGTAGTGTTTGTGAATGCCCTCTCGATATCCTTTCTTCCTCAGCTTGTAACGGAGATGTCAAAGCTTTCTACATCCAGTTTTGCGTCTGCGTCTCTACCGTTTACTATATTTTATATATTTTTTGCGATGATTTTGCTTCCTGCGGGTCAGTATGCGGAGCATGGTAATCTTCGCAGGCTTATGGCGTTTGGTTTTCTATTTGAGGTTATAGGTCTTGGTATTTTAATAGTTACAGATAACTATTGGCTTTTTGTTTTAGGTAGGGCTGCATCTGGTATGGGTCAAGGGTTGTTTTTAATAGGTTTGCAATCTTATCTATTAGTAATAGTTCCTCGGGATAGGAAGACGGAGGGTGCGAGTGTTAAGGTATTTGGTAGGAATGCGGCGTTGATAGCGGGAGCTTCTATAGGTGCGTTATTGTACTCGTATATAGATTATAAGACGGTTTTTATAATAGCTTTTGCATTAAGTGTTGTGGGTATAGTTTATTTGCAGGCATTGATACCGTCGATTAGTAATATTTCCCAACCCGCTAAGTCTTCTAATAGATTTCGTCAACTATTTGGTAATGTGGGTTCAGTTTTTAAAGATATAGATTTTGTTAGGGCATTTTTCTTAGTTGGTCTTTTGGGTAAGATGAGTATAACAGGTGTTGTGATGTTTGCGGTACCGATACTTTTGATGCAGTTTGATTTTGCACCGGAAGATATAGGCCAGGCACTTATGTTGTACTATGTTTCTTCAATGCTTATGAATCAATTTGTTTCTGGCATTGTTAGGAAGCTTAATGGCACAAATTTAGTATTGTTTATGAGTGCCATTATAGGTGGAGTTGGTATGTTAGTTTTTGGTCTTGTAGGAATAACGACTGCATCAGATAAGGAAGCGTTAATGGGTTTTGAATACATTGCTTTATTTGGTAACTATATCAATGATTTTATAAGTAATGTAGATATAGTCAATTTTAAGACTTATGTAATTTTATCCTGTCTTATTTTAACTGGTATTTCAAATGGTCTTCTTACAGCTCCAATAATCACGCATATTAGCAATACAAAGGTTGCAGCGGATAAGGGAGATAAGAGTATTACAGCGACATATACTTTTTTGGAGAGGGGGGGACATGTTATGGGTCCTATGGCAGTTAGTTATCTTTTTACTTTGACAGATTATAGTCAGGGTTCAATAGCCTTCTTCGGCATAATTACTATAGCTTTGGGTGTGATATTTATTTTGTTTTCGCATAGGAAGAAGCTTGCATCATAGGACGATTTATCATTTGATAATTCAAGCCTATTTAGAATGCTTCACTACAACATAGACTTGGTTATTACCGATATTTACAGATAGTTTCTATGTGACATTGTTCTTTATTGTTTCTAATACCTTCTTCAATTTATTCTTTCCCACTTTAAGAAGTTAATTTTTCTCCTTCCTGTGGCTTGCGACCTTAATAAAATATATATGCACCGTTTAAGTGCATTATTTATTGTTTCCTATAAGGCATAAAACGGCGTGGAAATTAGCAATAATATTACTTAAGAAGTTAAACACTAGATGCCTATTTAAAGTGCTTCGCCACAGTATAGGACGATTTGTCATTTTAGTATTGTTTATCATTTGATAATTCAAGTTTATTTACACCTTCCTTAGGAAGCTTCCTAGCAATTGCTTCGCAATATCAACTTATTTTTTTCTATCCCATTAAATATGCTTTGTATTTTATTACAAGGTATTATTTTTATACAGGTTATGTGGCTATCCACTTTAATAGAATATATTGCAAACATACTTTTTCCCCAAGAAGCTGTGCTATAAGAGGATTAGTATTCGTCAATCTTTTATTAGGAGTGATTAGACACAATATTTTATTTTAAAGGATTTATATTATGTTAGAACACAAAGTAAGAGCATATTTATCGAAGGAAAGCTTAGCTAAGGAAGATGAGCTTGCGTGGAAGATAGCAAGTATTGCATCTGACGGTGTAGCCGTGGATGAGGATGTAGCAGAGATGATTATCAATAGGATAATAGATAATGCTTCTGTTGCCTTGGGTGCGGTAAACCGTGAGCCAGTTGTTACGGCTCGTTCGCAGGCAGTTTGTCATCCTATGTCTGGTGGGGCATCTATATTTGGTTTATCTAATAGCAGGGGTTTTGATCCCTCGTGGGCTGCTTGGGCTAATGGTACGGCTGTAAGGGAACTTGATATGCACGATACCTTTTTGGCGGCGGACTATTCTCACCCCGGGGATAACATTCCTCCTATTCTGGCAGTGGCTCAGACTTTGTCTATGGACGGAGAGGCACTTATTAGAGGGATTAATACAGGATATGAGGTGCAAATAAACCTAGTAAAGGGCATCTGTCTTCACGAACATAAGATAGATCACATCGCTCATCTTTGTCCTTCTGCGGCAGCGGGTCTTGGCACTTTGCTTGGTCTTAGTACTGATATTATTTATCAATCGATACAGCAAGCTCTACATGTTTCTTGTACTACTAGACAGTCTAGGAAGGGTGAAATATCAAGTTGGAAGGCGTATGCTCCGGCACACGCAGGCAAGCTTGCGATAGAGGCTGTGGATCGTTGTATGAGAGGTGAGAAGGCTCCGTCTCCTATATATGAAGGTGAAGATAGCGTTATATCTTGGCTTTTAGGTGGAATGGATGCTAGTTATACGGTTCCTCTTCCTGCTGTGGGAGAGTCTAAGCGTAGCATACTGGAAACATATACTAAAGAGCATTCGGCGGAGTATCAGTCTCAAGCTTTAATAGACCTTGCTTTTGATATGCGTAGGAAGATAAGCAACTTTGAGGATATAGATAAAATAATAATACATACAAGTCATCATACTCATTATGTTATAGGTACAGGTTCTGGTGATCCTCAGAAGATGGATCCGAAGGCTAGTCGTGAGACTCTTGATCATAGTATAATGTATATATTTGCGGTGGCGTTGGAAGATGGTGAGTGGCATCATGTTAAAAGTTATACTCCTGAGCGAGCGTCGAAGGGGAGTACGGTCCGTCTTTGGCATAAGATATCAACGCTTGAGGATGCACATTGGACTAGGCTTTATCATAATCCCGATCCTGCGAAGAAGGCTTTTGGTGCAAAGGTTGAGATTGTTTTTAAGAATGGTGAGAAGTTGTTTGGGGAGCTTGAGCGGGCTAATGCACATCCAGCAGGTGCGAGGCCATTTGTTCGTGAGCATTACATTAAGAAGTTTGATACAATGACGGAGGGGCTTGTAAGCAGGTCTGAGCGGGATAGGTTTTTAGATTTGGTACAGAAGCTCCCTAATTTAACTAGTGCAGAGCTTAGAGGTCTTAATGTACAGCTATCGAATGATAGCTTGAAGATTAACAATAGGAAGGGTATATATGCTGTTTAAAAAGGTCAGTATTCATAAAAAGAGAGCGTTGTTTAGGAAGGGCGTAGAGAGTGGTAAACTTCTTAGGTTCCCTGGTTCGTTTTCTCCTTTGGTATCTTTGTCTATAGAGAATATGGGTTTTGATGGTATTTATATATCTGGGGCGGTATTATCCAACGATATAGGTTGGCCCGATATAGGGCTTACGACTTTAAGCGAGGTTTCTGCTAGGGGTGGTGCTATTGCGAGAGTTAGTTCTTTGCCGTCTATAATAGATATTGATACAGGTTTTGGTGAGACGATGAATGTGGCTAGGACTATAATGGAGATGGAGAATGCTGGTCTTTGCGGGGCACATTTAGAGGATCAGCAAAGCCCCAAGCGTTGTGGTCATCTTGACAATAAGGTTTTGATAGACAAATCAGATATGGTAAAGAAGATAAGGTCTGCTTTGCTTGCGAGGCGGGACAAGGATTTTCTGCTTATAGCAAGGACTGATGCTCGTGGTGTTGAGGGTTTTGATAGCGCTGTTGCTAGGGCTAATGCTTATGTAGATGCGGGTGCGGATATGATATTCCCAGAGGCACTTAAGGATATTGGAGAGTTTGAGCGTTTTCGCAAAGAGGTTAAGGCTCCACTTCTTGCTAATATGACTGAGTTTGGCAAGTCCCCACTTTTGTCTTATAATGAGCTTAGTGATATAGGCTATAATGTTGTGATATATCCAGTTACGCTTTTAAGGCTTGCGATGAAGTCTGTGGAGAGGGGTTTATCGAAGATAAAGAGCGAAGGCACACAATCTTCTTTGCTTGACGATATGCAGCATAGACAAGAGCTTTATGATTTGCTGGGCTATGAGGAATACAATAGCTTTGACAATAGCCTTTACAACTTCAATTTGTAAGATTTACTCTCTACAGTAGTTCAAGCCATCGTTTCTCTTTTTTAAAGAAGCTCCTTTATTTAGGAGCCTCTTTTGTTAATATTTCGCTACAGCTATTTATTATTTTGCGGGTATCCGATGCTGGCGAGACTTTCTTTTATCTCGTCGAGTATAGCCGGGTCGTCTATTGTGGACGGCACAGTATATTCTTTTCCGTCGGCAATTTTTCTCATTACGGCTCTTAGTATTTTCCCTGATCTTGTTTTAGGTAATCTTTGTGATACCACGCATTGCCTGAAGTTGGCGACTGCTCCTATTTGGCTTCTTACGAGTTGTATAAGTTCTTTTATTATGGTGTTATGCTCGGTTGTTGTGCCGGTTTTTAGGGTTACAAATCCTACTGGGAGCTGAGTTTTTAGTTTATCAGCAACACCGATTACCGCACACTCTGCAATATCATTATGCGATGCGATAATTTCTTCGAGGCTTCCGGTCGAGAGGTTGTGTCCTGCGACAATGATAACATCATCGGTTCTTCCCATAATGAATACATATCCATCTTCATCGATATATCCGCCATCTCCAGTTAAGTAGTAGCCGTCATATCTGTTTAGATATTCTTTTTTGTATCGTTCGTCGTCCTGCCATAGAGATAGCAGGGTTCCCGGTGGGAGTGGTAGTTTTATTGTAACTGCTCCTTCCGTATTTGGGGGACATACTTTGCCTTTTTCGTCGAGTATTTCTACTCTATAGCCCGGTACTGGACAGCTTGAAGAGCCGGCTTTTTGCTCCAGATGTTCTATTCCCATACAAGTGGAGACGATTGCCCATCCTGTTTCTGTTTGCCACCAGTGGTCGAATACGGGTACTTTTAATAGGTCTTTTATCCAATGATATGTTGGTGGGTCTAGTCTTTCCCCTGCAAGGAATAGGTATTTAAAGTTTGGAATGTCGTATTTTGCGAGGTATTCTCCGTTAGGGTCTTCTTTTTTTATAGCTCTTATGGCGGTTGGGGCTGTGAATAGCACTTTAACATTGTGTTCTTCTATTACCCTAAAGAATGCTCCGGCGTCTGGGGTACCGATTGGTTTCCCTTCATATATTACTGTGGTACAGCCATATAGCAGAGGAGCATAAATTATATATGAGTGTCCAACGACCCATCCGACATCGGAAGCGGCCCAGTAGACATCACCGGGTTCAAGATCATATACATTTTTCATAGACCATTTAAGAGCGGCTGCGTGTCCGGCGTTATCTCTAATTATTCCTTTTGGTATACCGGTGGTGCCGGAGGTATATAATATATATAGGGGGTCGCTTCCCTTCAGGGGCACGCATCCTGTAGGCTTAGCGTCTTTCATAATTTCATTCCAGTCGAGGTCTTTCTCTTTATTCATATTTGCTTTGTGTTGAGGTCGTTGTAATACGATTGAATGATTGGGTTTATGCTTTGATTGTTTGATGGCTTCGTCTAGTAGTGGTTTGTACTGTATAATTTTCTTAACTTCTATTCCACAGGATGCAGATATTATGATTTTGGGTTTAGCGTCTTCTATCCTGACGGCGAGTTCGTGAGATGCAAATCCCCCAAAGACTACGGAATGTATAGCACCTATTCTGGCACAGGCATACATAGCGATAAGAGCCTCTGGTATCATTGGCATATATATAATTGTGCGGTCTCCTTTCCCGAGTCCAAGGGCTTTTAAGGCACCGGCAAATCTTGAAACTTCATCGAGTAGTTCTTCGTATGTAATCTTTTTTATTGTATTGGTAACGGGGCTATCATAAATTATGGCATTTTGTTTAGCTCTTCCGCTTTCCACATGGTAGTCAATGGCGTTATAACAAGTATTTAGTTCTCCGTCGGCAAACCATTTATAGAATGGTTTATTTGAGCTATCAAGCACCTTAGTATAAGGTTTGTACCATTTTAGTTCTTTTCCTGCTTTTGCCCAGAATTCCTCGGGATTGCTTACAGAATAGCGATATATCTCTTTGTAGTTAGCACTCATATATGAATCCTCCTAATTTATTATTTAATTTCTGTGGGTTGGATAAAAAGTAATTAATAATTATTATTATATGTTTCTTTTTTTTTATTTAGTATAATGTAAAACAAACTGTTTTTTTTTATTGTTGTAAACAAACTTTTAAAGTGCTTTGCCACAACATTGAGAGTGGCTCGTTACAGCGAATAGTATTTTATTATATGATGTTATTGGAGGTATAAATGGAAAAGGTTAAGGTTCGTAGGGGGCTAGAGGGGGTAGTGGTAGAGGATTCGAGCGTATCAAAAGTTATGCCTGAGATTAACGCCCTGGTATATTATGGTTATCCGGTTCAAGACCTTGCGGAGAACTGTTCATTTGAGGAGGTGGCATATCTTCTTTTAAATGCTGAGCTTCCAAATGATAAGGACCTTTCGGATTTTATTGCATCGGAAAAGGAACATAGACATATATCTGATCGTCTTACGACTTTGATAAAGTTGTTTAATTCTAGTTGCCATCCGATGGATTCTCTTAGGACAGCGATTAGTTTTCTTGGTACGGAAGATTCGAGTGCGACAGATTATAGGGATAACTATCTTCGGGCAATTAAGTTATTTGCAAAGATACCTATTATAGTTGCGTATGATTCGAGGATAAGGGCTGGTAAGGAAATAATTGAGCCTAGGGGTGATTTATCATTTATTGAGAACTTTTTTTATATGTGTTTTGGTAAAGTTCCTGATAGGGCAGTCCTTAAAGCGTTTGATGTATCGATGACTTTGTACGCTGAGCATACATTTAATGCGTCTACTTTTACGGCTAGAGTGGTTATATCTTCTTTGTCTGATTTGTATGGGGCGGTTACGGCGGCGATAGCTTCACTTAAGGGACCTTTGCACGGTGGTGCGAATGAGGCTGTGATGCGTATGATGAAGGAAATAGGTGATCCTGCACTTGCGAAGGATTGGATGCTTGATGCTTTGAAGGCGGGTACTAAAGTGATGGGTTTTGGTCATAGGGTGTATAAGAGTGGCGATTCGAGGGTTCCCACAATGCAGAAATATATGCTTAGTATGTCTGAGGCAACGGGTCAAAAGAAGTGGGGAGAGATGTATCACATATTGAAGGAAGTTATGCTTAAGGAGAAGGATATTCATCCTAATCTTGATTTTCCAACGGGTCCTGCATATTATATGATGGGTTTTAAGATAGAGACATTCACTCCTATTTTTGTTATAAGCAGGATAACGGGTTGGGTTGCACACATAATGGAGCAGCTTGGCAATAATCGTTTGATAAGGCCTCTTAGCAATTATGTTGGTCCATTAGAACGAAAGGTTATTGGTATAGGTTGCAGTTATACGAAGTAGAAGGCTTCGTTATTTACTTGCAAACAAGCCGTTTACAGGAATAGAAAAATTAACTTCTTAGAGTAAACAACAGCCTTCCTGAATTAAAGGGAGATGAGGCACAAAGCCTCATAAAACAATACAGGTATTGTGGCTCGCCACCTTAATAAAATATATATTTACTTATTAAGAGCAATATTTATCGTTTGCTATAAGGTTTTGACCTTATTGTTCTTAGTTTGAGGGTATTTCCTTTTAGGAAGTTAATTTTCTTTGTCCCTAGGAAGTTTGTTTACAAGGTATTACAATTAAGCAGTTGAATATAAACTTATTTAAAGTATTTGGCTACTTTTGCTAAAGTGGTGAGTGATATTTACTGTACTTCGATTAGTATTATGGCGACATCATCGTTGAACATTTTGTTAGATGCAAAGTTTTTGGTGTCGTCTATAATATGTTTTATGAGGTCTTCTCCTTTTATGTGGTATGAGTTACAGAAAAGTTTCTTTAACTTGTTAATTCCATATAGTTCTTTATTTTCATCGAAGACTTCAACCAGTCCATCTGTAAAGAATAGTATTCTATCTCCTTTGTCTGCTTTATATTTCTTTTCGGGGAAGCTGGTTTCAGCGGTGATGCCAAGTATGGTTCCACTTGCTTTTAGTTCTACAATTTTCTGTTCATCTTTTTTATATAGTAGTACTGGCATATGTCCAGCTGATGCAAATGTGAATGAGTAGTCTTCGAGATTGAACACTCCATAAGCGGCGGTTACAAAGTAGTAATATATTTTGTCTATTAGTTGTTTGTTAATAGAGTCTAGTAATAGAGATGGTTTAGCCAGTATTTTTCTATTATTTGATAGTGAGGTTTTTATCATAGATGTGATAAAGGCGGAAGATATTCCGTGTCCCGAGACATCTCCTATTATTATCCCCACTTTATTTTCTCTCATTTCAATAAAGTCGTAGAAGTCTCCACCTATATGGTTCATAGGTAGGTATGTGCTATATATTTTGTATTGTTTTAGTTTAGGTATTTCTTTTGGTAGTAGGTTTATTTGCAGCCTACTTGTTATTTTCATATCTCTTTCGATTTCTTGTGTTTTTTTTATAAGTATATCGTTTTTATGATTAAGTTCTTCTGTTCTTGTCTGTACTTTTTGTTCGAGGCTTTCTTGTTCTGCTTCTAGGGTTTGTATTAGTATTTCTTTTTCTTGCAGGAGTTCTTTATTTCTTTCGTTTAGCAGGCTTACTTTTTGGAATGCGTTAGTAATTCTAAATGCTCTTTTTATTTTATCTATAAATACTTCTTTTCTAAATGGTTTTTCGAGGTAGTCGTCGAAGTGAGAGAGCAGGGGTTGCACTTTTACTTTATTTCCAAATTGATCAAGTACTATTATTGTGAATGTGAATTGGTTTTGGAGTTTTTTTTTGATAATGTTTGCTGCTTTTATTCCATCCATTTGTGGCAGTTTTAAGTTCATTATTACTATATTGGGATATTCTTCTGTTGCTTTTGTAATACTTTCTTCACCCGAATGGGCTTCTATCACATTATAGTGTTGTTTTTTTAGTATGTTTGAGATTAGTGTGGTATAGAAGGGGTCGTTATCGACAATCAGTATTTTGTTCATTGTGTTTGCACTTTTGTATTATCAAATAGTAAAATAAAGTTAAGTCTCTTTATAGAGCAAACACTATTGGCATAAAAAACTTGTAAACAAACTTCTTAAAGGGAAAGAAAATTAGCTTCTTAAAAGGAGAAATACTTTCACATCAAGAAGAATAGGGCATAAAACGGTGTGGAAATTAGTAATAATATTACTTAAGAAGTTAGGCACTAGATGCCTATTTAAAGTGGTTTGCCACAGCTTATAGAAAACGATAAATGGTGTCCTAAGGAAGTAAATATATATTTTATTAAGGTGGCGAGTTACAAAAACTATTAGGTTATTGCTGGGATAAGGTCAATAAATGTTCTTTTTATATTAACATTTATTAATAATACTTTTATGGGATTACCGAGGGTATATTTTATTTTTTTATCTTTTCTTTCTATGGAGTAATTATCTGGATTTAGGGTATAATATCCTTTAAGGTCTACAAGTCTTATTAGTCCTTCTATTCCATATGGTATAATTTCGACAAATATTCCAAAGTCAGTGACGCCGGATATAATTCCGTCGAAGGACTTTCCTATTTTGTCCTTCATAAACCGTGCACTTTTTTTCTTAATAATTTCCCTTTCTGCTACAATAGCGGTTCTTTCTGTTTCTGATATATGTTCAGTTGTTTTTATTAGAGCTTGTCTTGATAGATTTAGTTTTGTTAGGTTTAATTTTTGTTTTAGTATACGGTGTACGATGAGGTCGGAGTAGCGTCTTATAGGTGATGTGAAGTGAGTGTAATCTGAAAAACCGAGTGCGAAGTGTCCATTATTTTCTATTGAGTAGCAGGCTTGTTGCATAGATTTCAGAAGCATAATGTTCACGAGTTTTACTTCTTTTTTTGTTTCAAATTTGTCGAGTATTTTTTGTAGTTCTTGTTGTTTTATTTTTCCATTCTTAGCTTTTGTATTGTATCCCAATTTGTATAGTAGTTTTACAAAGTCGTTTATTTTTTCTGTATCTGGATTTTTGTGTATTCTGTATACGGATAGTTTTTCCTTTTTTAAGAAAATTGCGACTACTCTGTTTGCACTTAGCATAAATTCTTCGATAATTTTGTGGCTAATTAGGTTTTTCTTCTGTTTAATTTCTATGGGGTTTGATTTTTCATCACATTTTATGTATGGTTCGCTCAGGTTAAATATTAAGCTTCCTTCTTTGAGTCTTTTTTTGTATAGGATATCTGCTAGTTCTTCCATTAGCTTAAGTTGTTCTTTAAAGGGTTTATCTTGTTCTTTAAGCTCTTTATTTTGCTGTGGAGGGTTTAGTATTTTGTCTACTTCGTCGTATGTAAATCTTCTTGCAACATTGATAATCGCTTTATAAAACTTGTATTTTATTATTTTCCCTTTTTTATCAAAGAGTATTTCGGCAGACATAGATAATCTATCTTTTTTTGCTTTTAGTGAGCAGGTATTATTTGAAAGTATGGGGGGCAACATAGGAAGAACTTTGTCAATAAGGTATACGCTATTTCCTCTTTTTAGGGCTTCTTTATCTATTTGTGAATTTGCTATTACATAGTGTGATACATCAGCGATGTGCACAAATAATGTGTATCGTTTTTTATATTTTGTTAGGTATACGGCGTCGTCAAGGTCTTTGGCGTCAGCGCCGTCTATAGTTATAGAGTTTTGTTTTCTATAGTCTTTTCTTTCATCTATATCTTTTTGGTTTATGTAGAGCGGTATTTGTCTAGTTTCTTTGAGCAGTCTATTTTTAAAGTTTATTTCATAGTTATGTTTTTCGCATATTTCATAGAAGTCGTTTTCACTTTTTCTGTCTTTATTTGTTCTTATAGTTCTTGTATTTGCTTGTATTCTACCCTGTTTGGTTGGGAGAATCCGTTTACTTTTATGCAACCTTTTTAGTCTTCTTTTGAGATTCTGCTTGTCTATATATGGGTAATTTTTTTTGATGATGTGGTACAGCTCTATCTCGGTTCTAGGGCCAATTTCTTTGATTAGTGAAAGAATGTATTTATCAGATAGTTTCATTTTTTTTATTACAAGCCTTTACAGGGCAAGGCTTATAATAGTTTTATTTTACTATATCGCTAGAGCTAAGTGGCCAGCTAGTGATAAATGCTTCTGATGATATAGCCATTTTAAGTCTTTCAGTTAGCATTTTTTCTATTTCCATAGAACCACTTAGTTGAGCTTGTCCTTTGTATCCCCCGGATAGTTTAAATAACTCTTCTACAGCCATCCATTCTTCGTCATAGTTTTCTGAGACACTACTTCTTGGAACATTCGCAATATTACTCCTTGCGATTAGGCAGAAGTTTCCTTTTTCATCGAGGTATCCAAGGTCAACGCAGTATTCTCTGTTTGCTTCTGGAACTTTAATATACCAATCTTTATTTTCCAGGCTTATTGGTATATCGAAGAAGTAGTTAGAGTTTCCGCCGTTAAAGTCGACATCGCTTATATCATATATTCTTAGTATTAGTTTTTTATTTTCGAGCTTATTTATCTCTACGACCTTATTATTTATTTCCCAATAGGCAAATATGAAGTCAGGGTCTTTTATAAGAATAGTTATTTTAGTGTCTCCGTATTCTTGTGGTATAGGGTATTTATCTGTTTCTATAGTACTCTTTTTATCTTTTTGGGCTTTGGCATTCGCACTAGACGGAGCTTTGCCTGCGATGTTTGTCATTTCTTGTATTTTATCAGAGATGTTATCTGTTTTTGATTTTGCTGTGGATAGCATTTTGTCTATGAGTTCAGCTTTCCTAAGGGAGTATATTCCTCTTATGTTAAGAGTCTTTGCTATTTCTATAAGCTGTTTTTTTGTTTTCTTTACAAGTTCTTGTCTGTTAATTAATTTTATCATTTTAATATCCATAATTATATTTTTGTTTATATAGTGTTGTTTTTTTGTGGTAGATATAAGATTCTAGCACAATTTGGGCAATATATAATTTCTCTATTTTGCATAAGTCTAGACATAACCTGAGGTGTAATAGCTATGTAACAGCCTTCACAATTTCCATTGATTATGGGTACTATTCCAACGCCGTTCTTATTTTTTACGATATGTTCATATCTCCTCAGGATATATGGATCTAGTTCAGGTGTTATTTTTTCTTTGGTTTTCCTTGCATTATTCATTTCGGTTTTAGTTTCTTTGAGCTTTTGATTTACTTCTTTTTTTGTTTTTGTGAATTCGTTTTGTTTTTCTTCGAGCAGTGCTTTTTTCTTTTTGAGTTCCTCATTTAGGGAGATATTTTTGGTATTTTCTTTGTTTGTTTGTTTTTCGAGCTCTGCAATTTCTTCTCTTGCTAGAGAGATTTCGGTATCAAGAGCAATATACTCTTTTTGAGTTTTTATATATTTCTCTTTGTCTTTGAGTAATTTTATTCGTTCTATGTATGTATCTATTTTATTCTTGTATGTTAGTATTTCTTTGTCAGTGCTTTGTATTTCCTTTTCTGTGTTTATGCATTCTTTTTCTGCGTTTTCGTAGTCTTTTTCTATTTGCTGTAGTTTGTTTAAATGGTTATTATTTTCCTGATCCATTGTGAAGAGAGTTTCAGCAACGACTTGTATTTCAACTAGGAGTTTTATATTTTTTGCTGCATCAATTCGATCGGTCATAGTGTTTTGTCCTTATGAATACTTCCATCTTTAAAGCTTAATTCTGCTCCTTTTCGCTTCTTTAATTTGGGGGGAGTAATTAATTATAATTAGTTTTTGATGAACAATCGGCTTATATTGGGCCTATCAGGACTTGAACCTGAAACCAACGGATTATGAGTCCGCTGCTCTACCGATTGAGCTATAGGCCCCCCATATTTGTTTTTCTTTTACACCCTTTTTGGTGGCTTGTTATTTCAATGAAAATCAATACTTAATCTTTCGTTTGGAATATTTGGTAATGCCTATATGTACCCATATTTTATATCCACTAATAAAAAGATATTCCGCCTTTCGAGAGGCTAATTTTCTTCTCTTCCAAGAAGTTCTCTAACACTTTTTTTATAGAAGCAAAATATAAGAAGATATTATATCTAGTCAAGTTATCTATCCGAGTTCTTTATATTTATTATTTAATTTATGCTTTTTATTTGTTTGTAATTTTTTAACTAATGTAAATAAACTATTTAACATTCCGCTTAATAAGCTTCTTATCAGATTGTTGCTTTGTTTATGTTATAATTTTTTAAACTTTTTCTTGCCTATTGTATTTAAAACCCTTATATTGATTTTAAAATAATTGTGAAGTGGTTTTGCTCTTGGGCAAGCCTGTTTAGGCCGATTAGTGTAGTGGTGAGCACACCAGCTTTTCAAGCTGGTAGTAGGGGTTCAATCCCCCTATCGGCTGATTTTCTTCTTCCCACCTTTTTTTCCTTGTATGTATAATTGTAGAAAAGCACTTCATAGGGAGGAAGAAAATTAACTCCTCATATAAAAATAACAAATAGTATCCTTGAAATGGGAAATATATATTCTATTTAAAGTGCTTCTTCACATTTAGAAGGCAAGTTCTTAGTAATTAGAGTTTTTGTTTTTTAGGGTTTATATTATGGCGTCT
The DNA here is from genome assembly GCA_032360585.1 of Nereis procera. Classification (NCBI taxonomy): domain Eukaryota; kingdom Metazoa; phylum Annelida; class Polychaeta; order Phyllodocida; family Nereididae; genus Nereis; species Nereis procera. Next base: position 314,642 of record JAUOBU010000016.1, on the reverse strand, counting down.
TTTGATATTGTATCGAATATCTCTTCACAAGAGGTATTGAATTCTTTAAATCAGGCTAATAAGGAAATATCAACTAGGTATGATTTTAAGTCGAGCAAGTCTGAGATTAGTTTTAATCAGAAGGAGAATTATATAACAATTCTTGCAGATGATGATTTAAAGTTAAAGAGCGTTGTAGATATATTTAAGGGTAAGCTTTCGCGTCGCAAGCTTCCTCTTAAGGCATTTTCTTATGGCTCAGTGGAGTCTGCGAGTGGTGGTATGCTTAGGCAGCGAGTGGATATTCAGTCGGGTATCAGTAAGGATAAGTCGAGAGAGATTGTGAAGTTTGTGAAGGGGCTTAAGTTTAAGGTTCAGTCTCAGATACAGGAAGATTCTGTTAGAGTTTCAGGCAAGAGTAGGAACGATTTGCAGGAAGTAATTGCCTCCCTTAAGGATAAGGATTTTGGTATACATATCGACTTCACTAATTATCGTTAATATTTGCTATGCAAGCTGTAAGCAAACTCCTTGAGAAAAAAGCAATAGACATTTCAGGAATGGAAAGCCCATAAGTCGAAAGGAATAATGCGTAAAATTACATAGAAAACAGCAGATAGTATTACTAAGAAGTTTTTATATATGCCCATCAAAGTGCTTAGCCACAATCTGTTCTGTAGAGTTTGTAAATGTATAGAGCTGGAATAGTTGGTCTTGGTAGGATAGGTTCTATTTTGGAGGAAGACAGTCTTCGGGAGAAGCCTGCAAGCCATTCGTCGGCTTTGTGTATGCATAGTTCAACGGAGCTTGTAGCTGGCTGTGATTTGCGTGATGATAGGAGATTTTTGTTTGAGGAGCGGTGGGGCAAACCGACATATAGTAATGTTGATGAGCTTCTTTCGGGTGAGAGTTTAGATATTTTGGTGGTGGCAACTCCTGCGGCTAGTCATCATAGGATAGTTGAGCAATCGGCAGGCATTCCAGTAATCATATGTGAGAAACCCATATCAAACAGTTTATCGTCGGCAAGGGAGATGCTTAACATTTGCAAGCGGAGGGGTACAGTTCTTGTAATAAATCACGAGCGTCGTTTTTCATCGGACTATTTGTTTGTGAGGGAGATGATAGAGAGTGGAGCGATAGGCAGTCTCCGTTCCATTAAAGGTACAATAGCGACGATGGACAGTTCCATTTCTTTGGGCGGCGGCGGTGTACTTATGCACGACGGGACACATCTTATAGATATGTTTCGTTTTTTTTCGGGTTCGGAAGGGAAGGCGCTTTCGGCTTTAATGAATGGTTCTTCATCTGGTTTTCTTATGGGAGCTACGATTAAGCTGGAGAGTGGTGTTGTGTGTATTTTAGAGTCGTCTGGGATGAGGGATTATTTTTCTTTTATGATTGAGCTTTGCGGAGATAAAGGTCGTATAGATATAGGCAACGGCATCCTTAGATATTACAAGTCCCATAATAGTAAGTATTACGAGGGTTTCAGAGATTTGCGTAAGGAGTCTTTCCCTGAGTTTGAGTATAGCCCACAGCTCCATAATGTTGTAGATGGGGTAGTCCGTTATCTTGACGGAGACGCTGGGGCAATTTTGTCATCGGGTTTAGATGCTTATCGTTCCCTTGAGATAATATTTGCTTTATACTCGTCAGTTTTGTGTGGGGGCGTAGTTCGTTTTCCTCTTAAAGACTTACCTTATACTGACTTCCCTGATCTATTGACGGCTCTTGATAAGCTATAGTATCTTTCAAACAAACTTTTAAGGGGAAAGGGAATTAGCTTCTTAAAGGAAAAATACTTTCACATCAAGAAGGATAAGGTATAAAAAGCATCTAAACTAGAAATAGTATAGCTTAAGAAGTTAAATTAAGTCTATCTAAAGTGGTTCGCCACAATGAGATATTAGAAGCCTTGTATATAGTAGGAAGTACAAGGATTTTAGGGATTTATGTGGGGAGGCTTTCTCTAAGCTCAAGTACAAAGCTTATTTTACATTATTATTTCTTTTTTGTATTATCCTTTTGCTCGGGTTTCTGTTTATCTCTGTTCGGGTCATTTTCGATGTTCTTTAAACTATCAGCCTGGCTTTTAAGGGTAAATTTTTCGTATGCAATCATATTTATATATGTAAACAGATATCCGACCAGTTCCTTATCTTCATCTATATTTACTTTTCCTGGATGGACGGCTTTATTCCCTGCAATTCGTACAATATCGGAAACCTCTTTTAAGACCTCGGATAATACCTTGTGCTTACATAGGTATTGTATATCATCCTCTATACTTTTACCTTTGCCTCCTATCTGTTTAAGTAACTTTTGCAACGCCAGTCTTAGTAAGGCTGCGGAGGCTCTGTTTGAGACATATAATACTTCTGCGGCTTCATTATAGTCTTGCTTAATATCGTCAGGTAGGCTTTTGTGTGGCTCATCGATAGTTATTATTTGTGGTTGTATTATATTTTCATTATACCACATTGCTGCTCTATTGCAATGTTTGCAGGTAGACATATCCCACTTTTCCACGATGAAATCATCAGAGGTTTTCCTATAAATATTACGGGTAGCCCTGTAATATTTATTATTGGGAACAATACTCTCCCAAAACTGCTTAGCATAAATTCCACAATGTGGACAATTAAATGCCTTCATCCCGTACTTTGCAGGTTGATATTTTTTTCTACTCATTCTGTTAAGACTTTATTATCTGTATTTTGTGTGCAACTTTGTGGCGAACTATTTTAAGTAGTTTGTTCATATAATTTTTTACTATTCCTAAATATACACATTATTTAATAATAACAGTTAAGAAAAACTATTTATATTATCACTAAATTTGTAAATTGGCTGTGGTAATAAAACACAACTTTGTTCAAGAAGGGATGTATTAATTTATGCTATGTGGCTCAGCACTTTAATAAGTATATATTTAACTGATTATTTATGTTATTTCTGTCTTTTTCTTGTGTCTTGCCGGAATATATCAAGTAGTTTTCTTATTTTATTGCTGTAAACAAACTTCTTAAGTAAAAAGAAAATTAGCTTCCTAAATAGGAAATGCCCTCCAACTAAGAAAAATAAGGTCTAAAACCTTATAGAAAACAATAAATATTACCCTTAAGAAGTAAATATATATTTTATTAAGGTGGCGAGCCACATATTGGATATACAATGGATATAGGCGAATTTGAGTTTATAGATAGAATAAAGAAAGACTGTTCTGAGAGGGCTTTTGAGGGTGGTCTTGGGATAGGAGATGACTGCGCTGTCATTCCTTACAGAGAGGGAATGGTGTATCTTGTTAGTAAGGATTTATTGGTAGAGAGGGTTCATTTTGAGCTTGAACATATTGGTTTTAAGGACTTAGGCTGGAAGAGTGTGGCAGTTAATTTAAGTGATATAGCGGCGATGGGGGGTAAACCACATTATATTTTTGTAGGTCTTTCTGTTCCATCTTCCTTATCTTCGGCGGATTTGTCTTTATTTTATGGTGGTATTCGTGAGGCTTTAGATACTTTTGGTCTTTTCCTTTTGGGCGGAGATACGACGGCATCATCACGGCACTTTACGGTATCTATAACTATTATAGGTAGTTGTCCTAAAGATAGCGTACTTTATAGGCACGGTGCTAGTTTTGGTGATAATATATATGTAACGGGTACGCTTGGCGATGCGGGGGCTGGATTTTTACTTGCTCGGGAGGATGTTGCGGTATCTGATAGTGTGCGTTCTTATCTTGCTATGAGGCACAGAAGACCTAGCCCCAGGGTAGAGGAGATGCTTTATTTATCTGACCGCTATAATTTAACTAGTGCAATAGATATAAGCGATGGTTTATCTATGGATTTGCGTCATATTACGGAAGCGAGTAATTGCGGTGCATTGGTTAACTTACAATCTATTCCGCTATCAAAAGAGCTTCTATCTTTGTCAGCTTATAGGGATATAAGGGAGCTTAGTTTATCTTTTGGTGAGGACTACGAGACACTGTTCACGACGAGCGAAGAGATCACCCCTGATGGGATAAAAGAATTCCGACAAAGATTTGCCATATCTCTTACGAGGGTAGGAGACATCACGGAAGGTGGTTTATACACAAACGACAAAGGTACAATAAAACCTTTGTCATTAAAGGGTTATGAGCATTTTCTTTAATGGTTTCTTGTATATTAGAAATGGTACTTTGTCACGGCACTTTTGTAATAGTGGACTTCAGAGCCATCTTTTTCGACTATTATTTGGAACTTAGTTATGTCAACAAGCTTCCCTTCTTCTTGGTTTCCATCCAGTAGAGTTAGGTACATATCCTGTGTTTTATATTTTTCCACGATACTTTCCTCGTGTTCAGCAATATTTACCAGTCTACCTATATTTTTTTTAAGTCGTTTAATTTCTTGTTTTATTTCTTCCATGTCTTTTCTACCAAAGCCGCCGTGTTTTGGCATCATTTTGCCTTTTGGTCGGATATGTATTTTTCCTCTTTCTTCGTCTGGCATAATTTCCCTCTTCATATAAAGATATAAAAAACGATTACACGGTAAGCTTATCGTTATTTTTATTATTTTGTTTAAACATTTTTATTATAGATATTGTTTTTTGCTTTTTTTCGTTGGATGAAATAAGTATTCATAGATTTAAGTTGTTATGCTGTAAGTAAACTTCTTAAGGAGAAAGCAAATTAACTTCTTAAAGGCACAATACCCTCAAACTAAGAAGAATAGGGCACGAAACCTCGTAGAAACTAGCAATAATATTGCTTAAGAAGTTAAATGTGTGTCTATTTAAAGTGGCTTGCCACATAATGTAAACAAACTTTTTAGGGAAAGGGTAAATTACTTTTTAAGGGAAAAATACCTTTTCATAATGTGTTCTCCTATAAAAGCCTTCTACAGCAATATTTATTGTCTACTTATTTATTTTTAGCGATTGTTTTTTTAGGATTGTCGGTAGTTTTTTTCTTTATCTTTTTTTTGTTTTCAAGTACTTCTTTCATAAACTGTCCCCAAAGTGGAGCTGCACTGTTTCCTCCGAATTGTTTTTCTCCGAGGCTAAGGTCTTTGTCAAATCCTATCCATACTACGGTTGCAAGTTTGGGTGTAAATCCTGTAAACCATACATCTTTTGAGTTTTGGCTTGTGCCAGTTTTCCCTGCGGCAGAGATAGTTAGTCCACCTATGGTTCTTGTTGCTCTTCCAGTTCCTTTATTTATAACATCTTCAAGCATTCCAGTCATTGTGTGGGCTAGTTTTTTGCTTATTAGTCTTTTTGTTGTTTTATTGTGTTTTGTAAAGTCTTTTATAATATTTCCGTTTCTATCTCTTATGCTTAAGATAGCAATTGGTTCTATATCCAGTCCTCCATTTGCATATACTGCCATGGCGTGGCACATTTCGATGGGGCTAACCTCGCTTGTTCCTAGGGCTATAGATATATTTTCTCCGAACTCTTCTTTTTTCATACCGAGCAATGGTGCGGAGAAATCAATTATATATTTTGGAGTAAGTTTTTCTACTATTCTGACTGCGACTGTATTAATGGATAATGCGAGAGCTTTTCTTATTGATACTGGTCCCATAAAGATTTTGTTATGATTTTGGGGGGACCAGCTTTCATTTTTGTCTTGTATAGTTATTGATTCATCTGTAATTATGGTGTTGGGGTAGAACTTTTTGCTTTTTAGGGCGGCTCCATAGACGAGGCTTTTGAATGCGGAGCCTGGCTGTCTTTTGGAGAAGACTCTATTTAGTCTATTTTTTGCGGAGAACTTTCTTCCTCCGAGCATAGCTTTTATGTGGCCAGTTTGGGGTTCTATGGAGATTAGAGCGGCTTCAGTTTTCATATCTAGCCCTTCTTCATTTATTATTGACTTATGTTTTAGCATAACTTTATCTATGGAGCTAAGGGAGAATGTTTTTGCGATAATATCTATTATTTGTGCTTTATTATCTATCTTTTTTAGCAGTTGTTTCTGTTTTAGTTTTTCTTCAAAGTTGAATGAATGTCCTGTGAATAGGTTTATTCCGATAAATTGAAATAACTTAGAATATCTTTTTTGTATTTTACCGTATAGTTGTTTATTTTCTTTATAAAAGATATCATCTTGTATTTTCAGTCTTTCTTTAATGAGTTTTTGAGCAATTCTTTGGGTATTCAAGTCAAGAGTTGTGTATATTTTAAAGCCTCCTGTAAATAGTATTTTTCTTATTTTATTTTCTATGTTTTTGTTTAGAGTTTCTTTTGAGATATTTATGTTTTGCAGTTTAATTTCTTTTTCTATCATATCTTCTAGTTTTGTTTTGAGTATTTGTTCGAGTGATATTCTAATGTATTCTGAGAAATATGGTGCTTTATCTATTCTATTTCCCAGAGCGCTTTCATAGTGTTTATTTATTATTCTTTTTCTTAGTTTTTGCCAGATTGTTTTGTATTGTTCATCAGCTTTTTCTTTTGTTATTATACCGAGCTCTGTAATTTTATCGATAATTATTTTATGTTTTATCTTTGCTTTTGCTGGGTTTTTGAAAGGTGAGAATAAGTTTGGGGCGGGTGGTATTGAGATAAGCAGCGCTGCTTCTGCTGCATTAATTTTTGATACTTCCTTGTTAAGGAAGAATGTGGAGGCCATAGCGATGCCATATATTCCGTGTCCAAAGTATATTTGGTTAAAGTATTTCTCTATTATTTCGTTTTTGGAGTATCTTTTTTCTATTTGTATGGTTTTCCACACCTCTATAAACTTGCGTTTAAATGTTCTTTCTCTTTGAGTGAAGAGTAGTTTGGCGATTTGCTGGCTGATGGTACTTCCACCTTGGTTTACTGTCCACCTCAGGTTTTGGATACTTAATTTAGTATTGTGTATCAAGGCTCTAAAGATGCTGTATAAGTCTACTCCCCCATGTTTGTAGAAGTTTTGGTCTTCTATGGCAATTAATATATTTATTAGGTGTTTTGGCAGTTTATGGAATGGTATTATTTCTCTTTTGTGCACAAAGAATTCACTTATTTTTTCTCCATGTATGTCATACAGGGTGGTTGGTAGTTCATAAAAGTTTATATCATCAAGGTTTGCGATAGAGCTTTCTGGGCTTAGGGTAGCGGCAAGTAGTCTTCCAAGGTTGTTTCCTATAAACAATGCAGCGGTGAGTATGGTGGCAAGTCCGATAATTTCGAGTATAATAATTCTAGTTTTAAGTATAGCTGATTTATTTTTATACTTTTCATTTGTTTTGATCATAAGTGTCTTGTTAGAAAGCCGCAAACAAACTTCTTAATGCAAAAGAGAATTAACCTCTTAAAGGCAATAATACCTTTATATTAGCCAGCAAATCACATATAAGGTATAAAAAGGTTCAGGAAGTTACACTCTAGCTTCCCATTAAAAGTGGTTTGCAACAATGTTCTGCCATTAATGTAAATAAACTTCTTAAGGAGAAAGAAAATTAGCTTCTTAAAGGGAAGATACCCCCAAACTTAAGAAGAATAGGACACGAAATCTCGCAGAAACTATCAATAATATTGCTTAAAAAGTTAAACACTAGATGCCTATTTAAAGTGGTTCGCCACATATTAACCTTTATATTTACTAACAGCATAGTTAGGTTTTTAATACATTTTTTTGTAAGCAAACTTCTTAATGAAAAAGAAAATTAACTTCCTAAAGAATAAATACCATCAAACTAAGAAAACAAGGTATAGAATCTCATATAGAATAGCAAGTATCACAATTAAGAACTTAAATTAAACCGATTAAGAATGCTTCACCACAAGTAAAAGGCATAAATATATGCTTATTAAAGGTGGTCTGCCTCACATTTTGCTTGTTATATTTATATTTAGTTAATATATTTATTTTCAATGGTGCATAATTTTTTAGTGGGGGTTTTATGGGTAAAAAGGTCTTGGTTCTTTTGGCAACTGGTTTTGAAGAGATGGAGGCTGTTACGGTTATTGATATTTTGAGGCGTGCTGATGTATCTGTTGTAGTTGCTGGTGCGAGTTCTGGTTCTATTCGTGGTCGTTGTGATATAGATATAGTTCCCGATACTGATATTGATACTGTAATATCAGGTTCTATAGACGACATTGATATGCTTGTATTGCCGGGCGGTGCTGTTGGTGCTGATAATTTAAAAAAGGACCCGAGGGTCCGTAAGATAATAGATAATCTTCATAAGAAGCAGAAGTACATATCGGCAATATGCGCAGCTCCAACGGTTCTTTCCGCAGTGGGCGGTGTTCTTGATAATAAGAAGGTAACATCCTACCCAAGTTTTAGCGGTGAGTTTAAGAATTATAGCAAGGAGGATGTTGTGGTTGACGGTAATATAGTTACGAGTAAGGGACCTGCGACTTCTTTAGATTTTGCTCTTACAATATTAGAGCTTTTGTGTGGCGAGGAGAAGACAAAGGAATTAAAAGAGCAAATCCTTGCGTAATGGAAGCTATACTGTAAACAAACTTCTTAAGGGAAAAGAAAGTTAACTTCTTAAAGAAAGAATACCTTCAAACTAAGAGAAATAAGGCGTAAAACAGCACGAAAATTAGCAATAATATTGCTTAAGAAGTTAAATATCTGTTTATTTAAAGCGGTTCGCCGCACTATATTCATATATTTGTTTATTGGTCTAGAGTTTAATTGTCTACCTATAAATAATTATGTAAACTAACTTCTTAAGTTATATTATTTACTAGTTTATGTGTGCTTTTTGTGTTCTTTCTTTTTGATTTAGAGGTTTCTTTTTTTTTAAGAAGTTTTCTTACCATTTGATTATTTACTTATCTTTGTGTTAGTGATAGTTGTAAAGAAACTGTTTAATATGCTAGATAGGGAACCCCTTCTTAAGATTGCCAAACCACAATTATACTTTTTAAAGGTGATAGGGGAGATGAGGGTTATTTTTGGCATATTGACAATAAGGGTAGATTTATGAATAAAAAAGAAAGCAGTGTATATGACATTGTTAAAGATAGAGAATATAAATATGGTTTTGTAACGGACATAGAGTCTGAGAGTTTTCCTCCGGGTCTTAGTGAGGATGTTGTTAGGGCTATTTCTGCGAAGAGGGGTGAGCCTGACTTTATGCTTGCTTTTCGTTTAAAGGCTTATAATAGATGGCTTAAGATGAGTGAGCCAAAGTGGGCACATGTTGGTTATCCTCCCATTGATTTTCAAGATATATCTTATTATTCTGCTCCTAAGCAGAAGAAGAGTTTGAAGAGCCTTGATGAGGTTGATCCTTCCATAAGGGATACTTTCGATAAGCTTGGCATACCTATATCTGAGCAGAAACGATTATCTAATGTTGCGGTTGACGCTGTTTTTGATAGTGTTAGCGTTGCAACTACCTTTAAGGATAGGCTTGCAAAGGAAGGGATTATCTTTTGTTCTATTAAGGAAGCACTTTCTGACCATCCCGATTTGGTTAAGAAGTATTTGGGGAGCGTGGTTCCGATAGGGGATAATTTTTATTCTGCTTTGAATAGCGCTGTATTTACGGATGGTTCGTTTGTTTATATTCCTCCTGATACTAAGTGTCCAATGGAATTGTCCACATATTTCAGGATAAACACGGAGGGTTCTGGTCAATTTGAAAGGACTTTAATTATTTGTGATAAGAACAGCGATGTTTCATATCTTGAGGGTTGTACGGCACCTGTTTTTGATACTAATCAATTGCATGCAGCGGTTGTTGAGCTTGTTGCCTTAGATGATGCGGAGATTAAGTATAGTACGGTACAGAATTGGTATGCTGGTGATCCAGAGACTGGTAAGGGCGGTATTTACAACTTTGTAACGAAGCGGGCGAAGTGTGAAGGTAAGAATTCTAAGGTATCTTGGACTCAGATAGAGACTGGTTCTGCGATTACTTGGAAGTATCCGAGTTGTATTTTAAAGGGTGATAATTCTAAGGGGGAGTTTTATTCTGTGGCACTTACGAGTGGTCTTCAGCAGGCAGACACAGGAACTAAGATGGTACATTTGGGTAAGAATACGAGTTCTTCTATTGTGTCCAAGGGTATATCTTCAGATAAGGCGAGCAATGCGTATAGAGGTCTTGTAAGGGTTGCGAAGAATGCAAGTGGTGCAAGGAACTATACTCAATGTGATAGTATGCTTGTCGGTAGTAGTTGTAGTGCCCATACTTTTCCATACATAGAAGGAGCCAATTCAACCAGTCAGATAGAGCATGAGGCTTCTACATCGAAGATATCGGAAGATCAGCTTCTCTATTTTGAGCAAAGGGGCATTTCTCGGGAAGAGGCTATCAGCAGTATAATAAATGGTTTTTGCAAAGATGTATTTAACCAGCTGCCTATGGAATTTGCGGTAGAGGCGACGAGACTTCTTTCTCTTAAGCTTGAGAATAGCGTTGGTTAGTCTGTTTTTCAGTATCAGTAAACAAACTCCCTTAGGGAAATTAACTTCTTAAAGAAACAATACCTTCAAACTAATAAGAGGAATAAGGCGTAAAACAGCTTGGAAATTAGCAATAATATAGCTTAAGAAGTTAAATATCTGTCTATTTAAAGTGGTTCGCCACAATATATATTCGTTAAAAGTGGTTCGCCACAGATAGAAAGAGTAAGGTACAAAATAGTAATAAGGTAGCTAATAATATAGCTTAAGAAGTTAAATATAAGTTCATTAAAAGTGGTTCGCCACATAGAGTTGATATAAAGGTAAATAATATGCTTGAAATAAAAGATTTATATGCAGGTTTTGGTGAAGAAGATATACTAAAGGGTATTTCTCTCAATGTGAAGGCGGGAGAAGTTCATTCAATTATGGGTCCTAATGGTTCAGGAAAGAGTACACTATCTAAACTTATAATAGGCCATCCTTCTTATGAGCTTAGGTCTGGTAGTATTTTGTATAATGGTGAGGATATAATGGGCTTTAGTGCAGACGAACGGGCACTTAAAGGTATTTTCCTTGCCTATCAGTATCCTGTTGAAATACCTGGAGTTAATAATGCGGAGTTTCTTAGGATGTCTTATAATTCGCTTCGTAAGAGTAAGGGTTTAGAGGAGGTTGATCCTCTTGATTTTGATGAGATACTGAGTGAAAAGATGGCTTTACTTAGTATGGATACTAAGTATAGAGAGAGGTCGGTTAATGATGGCTTTTCTGGTGGCGAGAAGAAAAAGAACGAGATATTGCAAATGTCGGTATTAAATCCCAAGCTTGCTATTCTTGATGAGATAGATTCGGGTCTTGATATAGACGCTCTTAAGGTAGTTGCTAATAGTATCAATAAGATAAGGTCATCTGATACGGCATTAATAATCATCACTCATTTCCCTCGTATACTTGAGTATATAGTGCCCGATTATATTCATGTTTTGAATAAGGGTAGTATTGTTCATTCAGGGGATAAATCTCTGGCGGGTGAGCTTGAAGAAAAGGGTTATGAGTTTCTTTTTTCTGATAAAAGTGCTGTGGGTTAAGGAGGAATATTATTATGAAAGTAGATGATATATCTTTATCTATGAAGAGACATAGGGATAAGCATAATCTTTCTCCTACGGTATCGAGGATCAATGATGCAGGTATAGAGCGTTTTAATTTAGTAGGTTATCCTGCTCGTAAAGACGAGAGATATAGCTTTGTTGATTTAAAGGGCATAGATTTCGCTAATCTTTCTCCTTACTCTTCTGATGATATTTCTTCTCTGCGTAGTATTATAGAGAGGGAAGTTTATGCAGAGTGTCGTGATAATTTTATTGTTTTCAGAGATGGTATTTTTGACGCCGATTTATCTAACATAAGCCTAAAAGATAATATTAAGATTGATAGTGTTGCCGGAGGCTCTAAGACTTTGGAGAAAGGCTTTGACTATCTTATAAATTCTATACGGGAAGAGGAAGAGACTTTCTCTGTTTTGAACGCTAGTTTCTTAGCTTCTGTTCTTACTATAAGGATAAAAGGTAAGCTTAAGGCTCCCATTCAGATAATACATATTTCTTCGAGTTCTTTGTCGAATGGGGGTGTTGATTTAAACCTTGTATGTCCAAGGCTATTTGTTGTATTGGAACGGGATAGCGATGCTATGATTTATGAGAAGTATGTTGCTAGTTCTGATGGTTATTTCTTTAATTATGTTAAGGATTATATCCTTGAAGAAGGAGCCAGTCTGGGCTTAGAGATTTTCCAGAAGGCTGAGCCGTTTAATACATATCATTTTGATAAAAGCTCCTTGCATCTGTCGAAGAGGGCAAAGGTCTCTATTAATTGTGCATTATCGGGTACAAAGCTTACTCGTTCTCACTATGAAGTATATATGAATGGTGAGCTATCAGATTTTGTAATAAATGGTATATCTATTCTTAGAGGGGAGGAGCAAAGTCATACTTATATAAAGGTTCATCATAAGACGGAAGACAGCACATCAAAGCAGATATTTAAGAGTATAGTTATGGATAAAGCTAGAACAAGCGTAGATACTACAGTAGTTGTTTACGAAGGTGCGGCAAAGACAGAGTCTTCACAACTTATGCAGAGCCTTGTGCTTTCCGATGAAGCCAGAAGTGATAATAAACCCAACCTTATGATCTATGCAGACGATGTTAAATGTGCTCACGGGACAACCGTAGGCAATATTGACGAGGATAGTATTTTTTACCTGAATACACGAGGTATAGGCTTAAAAGAGGCTCGCAGGCTTTTATTAACAGGCTTTGTTAAGACTGTTATTAATAAGATGTACTCAAGCGAACTTGTTAGCGAACTAGAGAGTTCCCTCCTTGCTAAACTAGAGGTTTAATAGAATGACAAAAGAAAACAGCCTTAACATAGATAGCATTCGTAATGATTTTCCCATACTAAGCAAGACTATGAACGGTAAGAATCTTGTCTATCTTGATAATGCGGCAACTACTCAAAAGCCTTCTGTGGTTATAGATAAAATTAAAGATTTTGAGAGAACTAACTACGCTACGGTAAGAAGGGGGGCGTATAGACTTGGTGAAGAGGCAACCACTTTATATGAAGGAGTGAGGGGGAAAATAGCTAAGTTTATAGGTGTAGAAGATAAAAGGGAAATTATATTTACTTCTGGGACAACGCAAAGTATTAACCTTGTTGCTTATAGTTTTGGGAAGCGCTTTCTTAAACCCGGTGACGAAGTAATCATCTCTGAAATGGAACATCACGCAAATATAATACCTTGGCAGGTTGCCTGCGAGGAGAGAGGAGCTATCTTAAAAGTAATACCCTTTAATGATAGGGGTGAGCTTATTATGGAAGAGTATGACAAGCTCCTTAGTTCAAGGACTAAGATGGTTTCGGTTACTCATGTTTCCAACGCTCTTGGCACTGTAAATCCTGTTAAAGAAATAGTTAAGAAGGCACATTCGTATGATGCTTTTGTTTTGATTGATGGGGCACAAAGCACCCCACATATAAAGGTGAGCGTATCGGAACTTGACTGTGATTTCTATGTATTTTCTTCTCATAAGATGTATGGACCAAGTGGTATTGGGGTTTTATATGGAAAGGCAGAATTGTTATCTGAAATGCCTCCATACACCACAGGTGGGGAGATGGTAAATAAGGTAACCCTTAGTGAAACAAGTTTTGCAGGTCTTCCGGCTAAGTTTGAGGCGGGAACACCTCCCATTTCTCAGGTAATTGGTTTTGGTGAAGCTATAGAATATATAGAGAAACTAGGTCTTGATAAGATAGCCGATTATGAGCATTCTCTTTTAGAATATGCAACCGGCTTATTTGTGGATGAGCTTGGAGATAGTGCTAAGATTATAGGAACAGCGGATAATAAAGCGGGCATACTTTCGTTTTCGTTAGAGGGTGTGCATCCGCACGACATCTTAACTCTTCTTGATGAAGACAATATAGCGGTCAGGGGAGGGCATCATTGTGCACAGCCCACAATGCAGCATTTCAATGTTCCCGCGACAACGAGGGCATCCTTTTCGTTTTACAATAGATATTCAGAAGTCGATACTCTCGTAGAAGCTCTAAAAAGGGTAGAGGAGGTTTTTAGATAATGTCTTACCAGAGCGAACTCTATCAGCAGGTTATTCTTGAACATAACAAGAAGCCTAGAAACTTTAGAAAAATAGAGGAAGGGGAAAGCAGTTCTTGTGAAGGTAATAATCCTCTTTGTGGTGATGAAATTACGGTATACATAAAGATAGATGCAGACAATATTGTTGAAGATATATCTTTTATAGGTCATGGATGTGCTATATCCAAGTCGAGTTCATCGATGATGACAACATCCATCAAGGGTAAATCCATAGAAGATGTTAGAGTTATGTTTAATGAGTTTCACAAGATGATACTTGGTGAGTTTGATCCTGATAAAGAGGCTAATCATATAGGTAAACTAAAGATATTTAAGGGTGTCTGTGAGTTTCCTTCGAGGACTAAGTGTGCAACTCTGCCTTGGCATACACTAATTTGTGCGATAGATGATAAAAAGATGACTTCGACTGAATAAGGATTATTTCTTGCGACTTTTGTTTAACTAATAGAATGCTCATACTGTATGTATAGTCGTTTTTTTTTATAACGATTTTGTAATGATAGGAGGATGTTATGATTTTGTTGAGAAAAGTAATCAACATCATAAATAATAATATGGGTAATATATTTTTATTCTTTGCTATTGTTATTTTCTTTATAGCCTCTTGTTTTATTCTCTTGGACTTTAGGATAGTTCCTATACTTTATATTCTTGGTCTTGTAAGTTTTGGTTTAGGTCTTCATTCTCGGACACAGAGTTTCAGGAAGCTCCAAGGTGAGATTAAGGAAGAGGAAAGGCGAGCTTATAGAATGAAACTCCTTGGTGAGAAATACCTTCCCAGATAGGCTTTGTTCTATCGTTGTTGTGGCGCAGTACTTTAAGTAGAGATATATTGTGGCTCGCCACTTTAAATAGGCATCTAGTGTTTAACTTCTTAAGCTATATTATTGCTAATTGCCACGCCATTTTATTTGTTGTTGTGCTTTGCCACCTTAATAAAACATATATTTACTTCCTAAGGAGACTATTTATTGTTTTCTATAGGATATTAGACCTTATTTTTCTTAGTTTGAGGGTATTGCCTCTTTAGGAAGTTTGTTTTCAAGATATGACTAAAAAGTTAAATCTTCGTTTATTAAACGGGGTTTTCTGTATATAGGTTAATGTTATGCATTTAAGTAAAGGATTTCTATTTAATGGTATTTCCTGTGGCATTAAGGCTAATAATCTTCTTGATCTTGGTATAATTTATTCTAGTGGGGCTTGTAATTATGCGGGTGTATTTACGAGTAACTCTATCGTTGCGGCTCCTGTGAAGCTATGTAAGAGGCGATTAGGTAATAAGATAAATGGTCTTATTGTAAATAGCGGCAATGCTAATGCTCTAACGGGTAATAAAGGTATGGAAGATGCGTTTGAGATGGCTAGTATTCCAGAGTCCTTGTTTAAGACTGGTAAATCTTCGTTTTTGTCTCTTTCAACGGGTGTTATAGGGGAGAAATTGCCTATGAACAGTATTTCTGTTGGGATAAAGAGTCTGGTAAATATGGTAAAGATGAATAAGAATGACCATACTGCTTTTTCTGGGAGCATATTGACTACGGATACCTTTATAAAGGAGGCGAGCAAGCTGATTGAGATAGATGGCAAAGAGGTAAGGATATTTGGGGTAGCAAAGGGTTCTGGTATGATACATCCTAATATGGCGACGATGTTGTCATTCATAACGAGTGATGTATCTATATCACAGCCTCTCTTACAGAAGGCTCTAGATAATTCCGTTAAGAATACATTCAATGCAATTTCTGTAGATGGGGATCAAAGCACGAATGACTCTGTTATTGTGCTGGCGAATGGCTCCGCAAATAATAGTTCTATAGAGAGTGAAGATGGGAGTTATGCACTTTTTTCTAAGGCACTTGAAGAGGTATGTCTTATTCTTGCACGGAAGGTTGTTGAGGACGGCGAGGGAGCGACTAAGTTCATACAAATAGATATAGAAGGTGCAGGGTCGGAGGAGGATGCGAAAAGCTATGGGGAGGCGATTGCTTGTTCACCTCTCGTTAAGACGGCGTTTTTTGGTGAGGATCCGAATTGGGGTAGGTTTATAGCGGCGATTGGTGGGAGTGGGCTTAGAGTGGATGAAGATAAGATAGAGCTTAGTTTAGGAAGGGGGGCTATTAAGTTATTTGAGAATGGAGAGCCTGTGAGTTATAGTAGGGAGGAAGCGGAGAAATATATGTCCAATAAGGAGTTATGCCTTTCTATTAACTTGAATCTTGGTATTCATAGCCGAACGATTTACACTTGTGATTTTTCAGATGAGTATATAAGGATAAACTCGGAATATACGAGTTAAAGTATGTCTAGTATATGCTGTGGCTCGCCGCAGATCTTAGATAATTTTAAGCTCGCGGTGTTAAAGTACTATCCTTTCACCTTTTAAAATTGGTCTTTATATGTGGTATTTTTGAGTATATGCTAAAGAAATGTTCTACTTTTTGAAGATGTTTTTCTTTATCATCTTTTCGGTCTACAATCTGTTTATATCTCATTAATTCACAGAAATTTATAGTAAAGCTACTTATTTCATTCAATGTTTCTATTACGCTTAGCTTTTCTAGATTTGGGTTATTCTTA
Source organism: Nereis procera (assembly GCA_032360585.1). NCBI lineage: Eukaryota > Metazoa > Annelida > Polychaeta > Phyllodocida > Nereididae > Nereis > Nereis procera. The sequence goes on along the minus strand of JAUOBU010000016.1, from coordinate 298,029 downwards.
ATGAAGAATGTAGCGTACGGAATAAATCGGGGAGAAGTTTCTACATCTTTTATGCTACTTTGCTGAGTGGATTTAATTAATATTTTATCTTTATCTGCTAGGGAGCTTGCTTTGTAATGTTTGTATAGTATCAACGATGTTTTATTTGCTATTGAGTATATTATTCCAACCGCCTGTTTTACTAGTCCACATAACTTTTCTTCTTTTGTAATATCGAAACGGCTTTGAATATTGTATTCTTCATATCTTTGCCATTGTATGCTGAGGTATGCATTATTTTTTCTGAATGAGGTAAGTTCAGCTTGGCAATATTCTAGTCCTTCTAGTTCTTTAGCGAATAGCCATTTAGCGAATAGTTTTTTTTCAAGAATGGAGCCTGATTTTGATGCGATGCTTACTTCTTTTCCGTTTAGGAATTGTGTATAAGTGAGAATAAAGCCTTTAATAAATCTACTGATGGTGTAAATTATGTCTTCTTTTAGGTGATTAATAAAGTTTATGTTTTCTTCATCTCTGCTATTCTTTATGTTGTCTATAGAAGACATATTTATGAGTAGTTCTACGCAGTATATCTTAGAGAAAACAATATGTATATATTTTGTTTTATTTATTTTATTGTCTATATAAAAGTCTTCTTCTATGAATTGTAGGAAAAATAGTTCTTTTTCGGAATCAGAGTATGCTTTTTGACTTACGCTTAGTTCTTCTTTTATGTTAAGAATAATTTTTCTGCTAAGATCATAGTGCTTATCGTTTATTTGGTTTACATTGTAATGTCCTTTTATTTTGGGGAGGGTATAAAAGAATCTATATTTTAGCATAAATATGCCAAGTATAATATTGAAGAAGGATATTTTTCTTGAGTCTACATTTAAGATTTTGTTTATAGTGGCAAGTATCGTTCTAAACTCGGGTTTAAACTCATGGGTGAAGAATAGGGTTTCATAGACGGCTTCTTTTATAGTGTTTATATTTTTTGGGTTTGCTACTATTTGTAAGTATGGTTGAATAAATTGTTCCATATTTTTATATGTGGTATTTAGGTCGTTATTTTTTAGTATGTTACCTGCTTTTAGCATTTGGTTTAGGAATTTGTGGAATGTAACTATAGTATTGTATACCTGTAGATCGAGTTCTTGCCATCCATGATGTACTATATGTGCTATGGGTTTTATCAATATATTTCCCACCTGCTTTAAGTATTCCTGATATCGTTTATGAGCAGTATCTGTCAGCTTGGGTGATATAATAAAATTAAACTCTATTATATTGGTTCTGTGGCCAAAGCTATATATAGCTCTTCTTGTGGACAGTATATATTTTATCAAAGAAACTTTCTCAAGTTTCTTTTTACTGTTTGGGTAATAGCTATTGTATTTTTTCTTTTGTATTGTCTTTTTATCTTTTTCTGTTTCAATTTTAGTTATTTTTTTTTCTTTTCTATCTAGGTCCTCTATGAAGCATATTCTTTGCAAGATATTGTTTTCTTTTTTGATATAGTTTTCTATAATTTTGATATTAGCAGGGTTTCGTTTTTTGGAAAGGAGAGTAATATAATTAAAGTATTCAGTTAGTTCATTTCTTACTCTATTGTTATTATTATTTTGTATATTATGTTTTTGTTCTTCTTTTTTAATTGTCTCAATGGGTGATATCATATATTTCTCCATTCATAGTCATATTTTTTTTATTAGCCTGCCTTTTGTTGTAATAATAAGCCTTTTGTTTTTTTGTAAAGGGGTCGATATGTAGATTACTTTTTTCATAATAGGTCTGGGGGGAGTAATGAGAAAGGTAAGTTTGCTTATCTTGTTCTTCTTGGCGTTTTTTACAATGTTTGTGGATAATTCTGTCAGTCAGGATTCCATTGGCGGTGATCGTAGGGAAGCTACGGAGTTTTTTGAGGAAGGTGTATATCATTTTAATCATAGGGATTATATAGCTTCTGTTAACGCTTTTATGCGTGCTTTGTATAAAGAACCGAGTTATTATAAAGCCCGTTATTGGCTTGGTAAGTCTTATTTCCATAGTGGTTATATTAAAAATGCCCTTATTGAATGGGAGCAGGTTTTAAATTTGCTTGGCGGAGAGGATTATTTTTTAAGGAATAAGATAATCCGTCTTTTGAATCAGACGATGTTAGGGAAAGCATCTTTTGAAGGTAATTATGTTGAGACGACGGATTTTGAGAGCAAGTCTTTATCGGGACCTGTTTCGATTTACATAGATAAAGATGGTTATTATTGGGTGATTGGTCATTCATCGGGTAATATCCTCATATTCGACAAGAATGCCAAGGAGTTAGCTAATCTTTCTTCCCCTGGCTATCCTTTTAAACACCCATACGATGTTGTTCAGGGTGCAGGTGGTAATTTTTTTGTATCAGATTTTGGTTCTGATATGGTTCATATTTTATCAAGCGATCGATCTTACTTATCATCTTTTGGCGGTTCTGGTATAGAGTCATCTAGTTTTATGGGTCCCTCCGGTTTGTCAGTTGACATCCATAATAATTTATATGTGGTAGATAAGGGTAATCATAGGGTACAGAAGTTTACATCTTCTGGAGAGTTTTTGATGGAGTTTGGTATGAAGGGTAGTTCGGATGCTAGTCTCTTTACGCCTAGTGATTTACTTGTTCTTGGCTCTTATATATATGTTACAGATACAGGCAATAGCCGTTTGCAGGTTTTTAATAGTAGCGGGAACTGGATAAGGAGTATCGGAGCTGGTATTCTTAAGAGTCCTATGGGAGTAAAGGCTTTTGATGGGGATAATATTCTTGTAGTAGATAAGGCTATGGGTATATTTAAGTTTAGTCTTAAGGATTTTAGTTATAAACTTATCAAGGGTCTTGATGAGAAGCTTAGAATGCCGGTTGATATTGCAATAGATAATAATAATTTTCTTTATGTAGCAGATTTATCTAAGACTTCGATATTGTCTTATGTACCTGATTTTATGAAGTACACAGGTCTTGATATAAGTGTTTTGCAGACTTTTGTTGGTGAATATCCATCTATTATTCAGAAAGTTTTGGTAAAGGACCAGTTTGGTAAGTATATTTTGGGCTTGAATGATCTTAACTTTAGTGTATATGAAGAAGATGTTTTACACGATGTTTTGGTTGGGACTAAGTCCCCTTCGAGTGAAGATTTATCTTTACTTGTGGTTAATGATAGGTCTCTTTCGATGAAGCAACATTCGAGTTCTCTCAAGAAGATTATGCGTGATATTTTTGAGCATATAGAATACGCTTTAGATATCAAGGTGATCAATTTTAATAGTTCTTATTGGCAGGCACAGGATTTCATTTCGAGCAAGACAACTAGTCTTGAGTCTATTGTAGCTTCTAAATATGGTGATGGCAGTGTTATAGGGGATGCTCTTTATAAAGGAATATCTAATATTTTACTTCATAAGATTGATTTAAAGGGTGCGGTATTAATAATAAGTTCAGGTAATCTAGATGATTCTTCTTTTGCCCCTTATGGATATGATGTTTGTTTAAGTTACGCTAGAAATAATCTTATTCCTATATATGTAATAAGTTTTGCTGATCGTGGCAGTGAAGATGACCTTCTTAAGGAGCTTGCGGATAAGACAGGTGGTAAATATTTCCATGCTTATTCACCGAGCAGGGTTTCTGATTTAGGTAGTTTTATAAAATCTTACAATGACGCTGTTTATTATGTTAAGCACAAGTCTCGTTTTTATGTAGAGGGTGGTGGTTATAGTAAGAGGCGTGATATTAGGCTTGAGGTTAAGATAAAGGATTTATTTGGTCAGGATAGGTCGGAATATTTCTTTTATAATTAATTTGGATTGAAATGGTGTAAATAAACTTCCTAAGGAGAAGGAAATAAACTTCTTTAAGGAAAGATACCTTCATATCAAGAAGAATAAGGCATAAAAGGGCGTGGAAATTAGCAATAATATTGCTTAAGAAGTTAAACGCTAGATACCTATTTAAGGTGGTTCGCCACAGAAAATAGACAATAAAACATACACTATATACAGTAATTGGCATATATTACAAAATTAAATTATGTTTTTATAAAGACTTAATCGGCGGTGAGTCGTTGAGTATTTTTTCCTTTGCTGATAGTTTTAGGGGCATTCGTGAATATTATAAGAAGAGCTTATGATTGGGTATTGCATTGGGCACATACTGTTTATGCCGTTCCTGCTTTGTTTATTATTTCGTTTGCGGAGTCATCTTTTTTTCCTATACCGCCTGATATTTTGCTTATAGCGATGTGTTTGGCTCGTAAGGAGCGTTCTTTATTTTATGCGGGTGTATGTTCTCTGGCTTCTGTTCTGGGAGGAGCTTTAGGTTATTTTATAGGCTCGGTTTTCTGGGTTAGTCTTAGTAATGTCTTTTTTTCTTATGTACCAGGTTTTACTCCTGAGTCTTTTGAGAGTATGCGTGTAGGTTATGAGGCATATAGTTTTTGGTTAGTGTTTACGGCAGGATTTACACCGATTCCTTTTAAATTGATTACTATAACGGCGGGTATATTTTCTATAAACTTGCCGATTTTTCTTTTGGCGTCTTTTATCAGTCGTTCTGCAAGGTTTTTCTTGTTTGCCGTTTTGATATTCTATTATGGGGATAAGGTAAATAACTTTATAAATAAGTATTTTAATTTAGTTACTGTATTTCTTCTTGTCTTGATTGTAGGTCTTTACTTTCTATTAAGGTCTATTTAGTGTGGCTGGCCTGTGGTGAGCCACTTTTTTGATAAAGCTGTAAACAAACCTTATAAATGGGAGTATTAGTGTGAGAGTAAATAGCAGATTATTTATATTTATATTTTTTCTTATAAGTTTTGGTTCTTTGTTGGTTTATTCGTCCTCTGCTGATGATTATTACAATAAAGGTAAGTATGCCTATATAAAGAATAATTATTTTTCTGCGATTGAGTTTTATAGGAAGTCTCTTGATAAGAATCCTTATTTTAAGGATGCAATTGTAGGTATGGGTGAGGTATTTTATTCACTTGGTAATTATGATAATGCCATTAGATATTTCAGGTCTGCGGAGGATAAGTTTGCCAATGATCTTGGTGTCAAACTTTGGATGGCAAAGGTTCAATTAGCGAGGAAGCGTTTTGATAGTGCCGAGTCTTATTTGCTTCAGTCTCTCAAGCTTAGCCCCCGTAATTATGATGTTTATTTAATATATGGTGATTTATTTGTAGCTAGGTCTGATTTCCGTCGTTCTGTCGAGTATTACAATGAAGCTATTTTGGTAAATGATAAGGATGACAGAGCCTATCTTAAGTTAGGAATGAGTTATTTTGCCTGGGGTAAGCTGTCCCAATCTTTGGAATATTTAGAGAAGGCGTATGAGTTAAACGACAGGAATCCTCATACGAGTTTCTATTTGGCTAAGTATTTTAAGGAGATGGGTAATTATGCAATGAGTGAAGAATATGTAAGGACATCTTTGCTATTGAAGCCTGATTATTTATCTGCAATGCGTGTATTTTACAAGGTTTTATTTAAGCTTGAGAAGTGGGATGAGGGTCGTGATATATTAGAGAAGTTGCTTAGCATTGACAAGTTTGGCAATAATAGCGGTAATCTTAGCAATAGTGTTGAAGAAGTTAATAATTATTATTATGATCTTGGTTTAGTTTATGAGAAGCTTGGCAATCCGAGTAAGAGTTTGTCAGTATTGCTTGAAGGGATTGAGCAGAACAGGGGTAATGAGGTTTTGCGTTATAGTGCTGAGGAGGTATTTCGCAAGTATTATTGGACAGATGAAAATGTTAGGGAGGCGGGTTCATCTCTCGTCGAGTATTGGTATAAGAAGGGTAACAATTATCTTGCCCAGAATCTCAATCGTCTTGCGATATTTTCTTTTAGGCGTGGTATAAGGCTTAATCCTAAGCATATTTCTTTGCGTCTTTCTCTTGCCTATATGTATAGGCTTAATGGTTATTTAGATGCTTATAATAAGGAGCTTAAACTTGTTCAAACTCTTATTCCCAAGGATAGCAAGGATGCCATGGAGATTAAGGATGAGCTTATGTTTACAAGCTATGCTCTTGACAGGACATTATCGAAGCGTGAGGGTATATCTCAATATGATGAGCCTCGTATAAGGCCTAGGGTATTGTTGTTGCCTTTTGAGATAAGTAAAGGTTTTGGTATCCATTCTAATATAGAAAATATATACAGGGATCTTTTGTATACATCCATCAAGATGAAGGATAGGCTTAATGTTGTTCTTGTTGATAATAATAGTGGTGATGCAGAGCTTATAACTGAGGAAACAGATTTTATAATTAAGGGCAGGGTAAAGGAGTTTGATGGTGGCATAGAGGTTTTTCTTGATGTTTTCAATGCAAAAGACGGAGAGCATTATAAGACATTTAGTTTGTTTCAACGAGGCAATGATAGTTTTCTTATAAGTGCAATACATTTGTCGGATGAGCTTGAGAAGTCTTTTCCTGTTTTTGCAAGTATTATACGGAAGAATCATAAAGAAGTTTTTTTAAACTTGGGTTTCAGACATAGTTATAAGGTAGGAGATGAGTTTTATGTTGTGGAGCGTAAGGTTCTCTTGGATTTACTAAAGGGAAAAGGTTTATATCAGACCGTGTCAAATAAGAGTAATCTAAGGCATAAACTTTTGTCTTATAAGAGGGACAGCCGTTTTGGTCTTGATAGGGTAAAAATAGTATCTATAGACGAGAATATATCAAAAGGCAAGCTTATTACTTCGGATTTCTTTGATGAAGTTAATATAGGTGATTATCTGGTGTATATTCCTGATAGAAAAGTTGTTAAGGGATCAGCCGATTAACTTCTTAAAAGAGAAACGCCTGCACATCAGGAAGAATAAGGCATAAAACGGCGTAGAAATTAGCAATAATACTACTTAAGCAGTTTGTTTACAATATGCCTGTTTAAATTGGTTCGCCACGAGAAACCTCCAAATTGAATAGCAGTAAGATGCAAGCTAAAGATGCAGGTTAGCAAATAATACGCTTAAAAAGTCAAACACTAGATACCAATAAAAGTGCTTTGCCTCATCTGAGGAAGACAAATCTATGTATGTTAAGAGTGGCTCAGCAGATGTTTCGTAAGCATATTAATTTGATAGGTTTTCGAGGAGTTGGTAAGACCAGTATTGGCTTTCTTTTACATGAGGAGCTTGGTTTACCGGTTTATGATAGTGATCTTTTAATAGAGGAAGAGTGTGATGGTACAGTTGGGGATATTTTCAAGGATTGTGGCGAGGAATTTTTTAGAGATGTGGAGAGCAGGGTTTTAAGGCGTCTTTGTTTTATGGAGCCTTCTATAATATTGTCTACGGGTGGTGGGGCGGTTATTCGTAAGGAGAATAGGGAGCTTTTGAAGGAGAGGGGCTATAATATACTTTTGTTTGCGGATGAGGAAGTCATTTATGAGAGGATACTGGGTGATAAGAATAGGCCTTCTCTTACGGATAAGTCTTCATTAGAGGAGGAGATACATACTCTACTTGCGGAGAGGCGTTCTTATTATATGTGGCTTAAGGATTTTGCGTTAGACACATCTTTATTTTCTAAGGATGACTGTGTGCAATCTATACTGTCTTTTATAAGGAGGCAGGAGTGATAGTTTGGCGAGTCTCTTTGTGGCGAACCACTTTAAATATATGTCTATTTAAAGTGGTTCGCCACACAACATGTTCTTAATCTGGAATACGAAATCTTATGGCATCTACCCCAAGCACTCCTGCGTTATTCAGCTCTGTAAACAAATCTCTACCGGATATAACCCCTGATAAATCTATATTTCTAAGATTTATGGGATCAAAACCACTTTTTGCTGCTATGACTAGTAGAGTGTATTCTTTATCGTCTCCAGGAGATGGGGGCTTATAGTTAAGAGTGATTATGGAAGCAATAGTTACTGCTGATGCATTGATGGAGGAATGCTCTTCAGGAGCCACCTTTGCATACCATGTTGGAATTGGAATCGCTGCATTGGGATTAAAATCTTCGTCAATTATTGCTATGTAGTAATTCGATACTACACTAGTATCTACATTATCTCCCCAGCTCCATTCAACAAGTGGAGGGCTCGCACGATTACCGAGATGCTCTGATTTCAGCAGACCGTCTTCAATGCTTGAACTGCTTATTGAGATACTTTTTTGCACTACCAATTCAACGCTAGAGCTGCTTAGCACCCCTACTGACAAAGATTCCAGGGAAGCTTTTAATGCTGAGTCATCTGTATTAGATATAAAATTATCTGATACAGAATATACTGTTATTTTGTAATTTTCTCCCAATACCGTGCCTTCAGGAGGGATATAGTCTACTATGCTCTCTCCAACATCATCTGTATCATTGCCATCAAGCTTAGTAAACCAATTTACCTCATCAGTCCTTATATTCTTCATAACCAAATAATAGGTCGATGATGAATATAAATCTACCCAGGATACATAGGGAAGATCGTTATCTCCAATCTGGATAGTAGCAAAATTACGACTTATCGGATTGGTTATACGCAAAGGTTCCATAGGGTGTATTATAAGATTACTAGTTGCTTTGCCTAGAACTCCCTCTGCAGCGTCCATTAAGCTAGAATGTAATTCTTCTGCATCATTGAGTATTGTAAATGTATTAGAAACCGGATATACGGATATTTCATATTCTTGTTCAAAGGCATTCTGCCTAGGAGGTATATATTCTACTATCGTATTGGTTATGCTATTTGTGTCAAGACCGTTTAGATGAACAAGCCAGTTTAACTCACCAGTATTTACATTTCTCATCACCAGGTAATAAGACCTTGTATCAGTAGGAGCATTCTTCCACGACACAAATGGAGCATTTGCGTCAGAACCTATGTGGTTATCGGATAATGTATCTCTTGGCGATATTGTTGAAAAAGGAGCCTTGATAGGTATATCAAACTCTATCGTTGACCACGCAGCTACTTCATTCGGTAAATCTGATGCCCTTACGGATGAAGGGTCAGTTATACTTGAAAGAAAATTAGGGAAGTAAATAAGGGAGGTATTTGTAATTGCAAAAACTGTTATGTAGTATTTCTCATCATTACTTGTGCGGGACGGTGTTTTATATCCTTGACCAGATATAAAATTAGAAGCATCATTGCTGTTAGAAGTTGAAGTCTTCCCAAGCCAAATTGGAGGTGATATAGCAAAGCTGATCAATTTAAAAAAACTAGCAAGGCTTGGAACAGAAGGTTGTTTATATCCTGCTTTTGTTATCCAGATAATATATTTATTTATATTACTATTGCTGTTTGTTAAGCTCCACTCTATTAAGGGGCGTTCTGCTCCATCTTCGTCATTATTACCGTCATTTACATGTGAGCTATCCATTATACCGCCTATTATCCCATCGCTCCACACTTTAAAACCACTGTAAACTCTCTTTGATGTGCTCTCCAAAACATTGACATCACCCTCCAAAGCAGCCTGTATTTCGTTTTTGTCATCAGAACTTATAAAATCTGATGATACTCCATACAGATTTATCGTGTGGTTGACAGTACCGATAATTTTATTGGTATTTATATTGAAACTAACAAACTCTTTCTCTATCAACTCTGTGTTTCTTCTTTTGCCATCAAATCTTGCGATCCAATTAATCCTTCCATTTTCTTCTTTAACAACTATGTAATAATTGTCCACCCTAGCGCCACCATACCATTTAATTAATGGATTATCCATATCTTTATTAATTAGTGGGTCTCCATTGACTAAGTTTATTATCCTTAGTGAACCGTCATCTTCTACATATGTGTCCTGATAGTAGTTTTCCGAAGCAGAAGAATCTCCCTGACCATTAAGAATAAGTTCACGCAGTACACTTTCTATGCTGCAAGAGATCAAAGCCATAGAGGATAAACATAAAATTATAATTATCTTGTACATATGCCTCGTCATTTTCAAAACCGTTTTGTTGTAGTTTAGCATTCTTGATAATAAAAAGAGACTTTTTTTGTGTTGAAGCACTTCTAATGAACTAAGATTTAACTTCTTAGGCTTGTGCTGCCTCTAATTTGCAGGATGTTTTATGGCTTGTTCTTCTTGCTGAAAGTATTTCTACTTTAAGAAGCTAATTTTCTTTCCCTTTAAGAAGTTTGTTTACAATATACAGTTCCTAAAGTCCCTTAACAATCTTACTTGGGATATTATATCACATTGTTCCCTTATTATCAAGAAAAAGGCTACAATTTTGTTTGTATTTTGGAATATCTTAAGGGTTTATGGAATAGATTTTTATTTTCTGCTTAGTGGTATGTATTTTGAATATATTGTTTGTGTCATACTGTTAGGAAACTTCTTAATAAAAAAAAACGAATAAACCTTTTAGAAGAATAATATTTGTAAATCAAGTAATATAAGGCATACAACAGCCTTCGAACTAGCAATAGTATATCTTAAGCAGTTAAATCTGAGCCTGTTAAAGTGGTTTCCAGCAATATATACTTATTAAGGGTGGCTGGACACAACAAGTATATATTTCACAATGGGCTAATGGATAAAGTGGTTTTCTTTCTATTTCATATTTATTATGGTAACGCCGTATCCGCCTTCACTGGGCTTTGCAGCATTGAAAGTTTCAATAAGGTTATTACTTGCTAGCAATTTTGTTATGGCTTTCTGCAGTATTCCTTTTCCGTATCCGTGTATTATCTTTCCGTGTTTCATTCCGTTTGAGTTCAGGTTTTCAATGTACTTATTTGTTTTGTAGATGGCTTCTTCTTGATTTAGTCCAATTATGTTAAGCTCAATTTGGTTATTCTGTTTTATTGAGAAGGTATTTTCTTTTGTTTTATTGCTTAGCAGCTGAACATCGGTTTTTTTTACATTGATTCTGATATTGTTCATTTGTACTATAATTTCTTTGTTTTTTATATTATATACAGTGCCTTCTGTGTTTAGACTTATGATATAAACACTATCTCCTTTTTTGAGGTGTTGTATTTTGTTTTCTGTTTCTGTGTGCGTTCGGATGCTGAATAATACTTTCTTGTGATGGTTTTTGGTTTCGGTAAACGCTTTATCGATAGTGTTTATATTATTTTTGATGTAGTCTTTTTCTATTTTGTCTGCTTTCTCGTATGTGTTTTTGTATATTTTCAGAGCGTCCTTTCTTATTTTTTGTATTTTGTGTAGTTCCTCTTTTAGCAGAGTTTCTTTCCAGAGGTTTTGTTTAATTATTAGTTTTTCTTCTTGTTCTTTTAGAGTTGTTTCTTTTTCTTGTATTTTGTTTATTTTGCTTTGATATGCTTCTATTTCTTCTTTTAAAAGAAGTTGTTCTTCTTCGATTTGGTCTATTAGTTTGTCTTTTATTGATTTTTGTTTTTGCATAATATTTTCTGCATTTTGAATAACCTCATCATCTAGTCCCAGTTGCCTTGCAATATGGAAGGCGTTACTTTTCTCTGCTTTCCCGTATACTATTGTGTATGTGGGAGTTAGTGTTTTTTTGTCTATGCTACAAGATGCATTTATACTTTTTTTATTTTCTTTATCTTCGCTTAGGGGATAGTTTCTAATTACTTTGTAGTGGGAAGTTATAATAGTTTTACATTGTATTTCTTTTAATTTATCAAGTATTGCAAGTGCTATACTTGAGCCTTCTTCTGGGTCTGTGCCTGAGCCTATTTCATCGATTAGTACGAGGCTTTTTTTTGTAGCATATTTTAGTATGTGTATAATCCTTTTAATGTGTGCAGAGAATGTGGAGAGGTTTTTTTCTATGCTTTGCTCATCTCCGCTATCTATAAATATATGGTCTATGGTTGAAATACTGCTATTGTCTTTTGCTGGTATTAGCATTCCAGATAGTGCCATAATAGATAGCAGTCCGAGTGTTTTGATGGCGAGTGTTTTTCCTGTGGTATTTGGTCCTGTTATGATAAGTATGTTATATTTTTCTCCTAGTATTATATCAATAGGTATGGCTTTATCGCTGAGCATAGGGTGTCTTGCTGAGTATATTTTGAAACTACCATCATCATTTATATGGGGTATAGAAGCGTTCATTTCTATTGCGAGTTTTCCTTTTGTGTATACCAGATCGAAGTAAGATAGTCTGTCTAGGAGTTCGTTTATATTTTCTATGTTATTTCTTATTTGCTTAGTAAGTTCTTTAAATATGGCTATTTCTTCTAATTTTTCTTCTCTTTGAATGTTTATTAGATGGTTGTTATCAGCCATTATAACATTAGGTTCCATAAATAGGGTTTCTCCGCTCCCTGACTTGTCTATGGTTATTCCCTGCAATCGTCCTTTGAAGTCTTTTTTTATGGGTACGACATATCTATTTTCTCTTGGTGTTACGATGTGTTCTTGTAGTATTTCTTTATTTTCTTTTTTGTCTATAAACTTGTAAAGTTTTTGTTCTATATTGTATTTTGTTTGTCTTATTTGTTTTCTTATGTAGGCGAGATTTGGGCTTGCATTATTCTTTAATTTCCCAAGTTTATCAAAGCTTTGCATTATTGTATATTCTATTTCTTTCATTATTGGTATGGATGATGCAAGTTTAAATAGTAATGGATATATTGTTTTGTGTGGTGCTATGTGTAGATATATTTTTCTTCCTGCTGCGAGAGTTTTTGCAATCTTCATAAGTTCTTTGTGTAATAGGTAACTATTTTCTGCTTTGCATTGTTTTAGGTATGGTCTTATGTCGTAGAATGTGAGCTGGAATTGTTCTCCTATATCTTTTAGTAGTTTCTTCATTTCCAGGCTTTCATTTAAGCTCTTTTCTATTTCTATTTTAGATTTTAGTATTCTTACTTTATGTATTTGTAGGTCATTTTTTGAGAGGCTATATTTGGCAAGTGAGTTTTTTATATATTCCCATTGCAGGACTTTCTCTGTATGGTTTTGCATATACTGTGGCTCGCCACTTTAGTAAAGTATCTTGTAATCAAACTTCTTAATGGGTTTTTCCGCACCTAGTGCAGCAAGGAGTTAATTTACTTTTTCCTTACGAAGTTTGTTTATAACTTAGTTTAGTTCATAGATATTAACAGTGATGAAGCTATTTGTTTGTATTATTTTTTCGACTACCTTATATATTTCTTTTTGCTCGTTGTATAGATAATCTTTTTCGTATGTTTCTTGATTTCCAACGAAGATATTTCTTCTCAGGATTCCTTTTCTATCGTAGATGGAGAAGTTTTTTATATCCTGTGGTCCTATTTGCCCGAAGAAAGCCTCGTATGATATAATATATTTTATATTGTTTTTGTTGTAGTAGTAAACGAGGTATAGTCTTTCTTTGTCGATCGGGATATTTAATTCAAAGAAGCGTTTTCTTCCGTTTACAAGATTGAACCATTCTTTTGTGCTAATTTCTTTTTGTGGTATTGGTTTTACTATTCCATTATTGTCTTTGTTGAACGGCTTTGCAAGTGGTTTTGCATCTTCTATGCTTTGGAAGTATCTTTGTTTATTTTTGTTGTAGCTTACTTCTCTAAGTATATGTCCTATATATATAGGTAATGATAGTTTTTTTGTTTTATAGTTTACCCTAAGTTGTTTTAGAATATTTGCTTCGTTTGTACTATCTTGTTTATTTAATTTCTTAAGGATTTTTCCTTTAGGTTTTACAATGTATCCATATTTTTCTTTGTAGAAGTTTTCTCCCCATATTTTATAGAAGTTATAATCATATTTCTCATATATTTTTGCTCTTATGAGGTTGAGTTCAGCAGAGCTTATGCTTTTCAAGTATTTTTTTGTGAGCAATTCATCTGGTGCATCTATTATAATTTCTTTAAACTGCGGTTTAGTTTGTATTTTGCTATCTTTCTGCGGTTTAGTTTCTATTGTGTTATTCTGTGCTATTACGCTATCTTGCTTAGGATTTGTTTTGTCATTATTTTTTGTATAGGGTTCTTTTAATTTTGTATTATTTGCGAAGGCTTTATTTTTTCTTTCTATAGAGAGTTCTTGGAGTAGGGTTTGTCTACTTTGTTGCTTATTGTTTAGATTATTACAGTTAGATATTATAAAAAGTATGATTATTATGGGAAGAATCTTACCGATTTTCATTATTTTACCACTAGGTTAACAAGCTTCTTAGGCACGACAATAACCTTTTGTATATTTTTATTTTCAGTCCATTTCTGTATAACTTTGTTGTTTAAAGCGATTTCTTTAATTCTGTCTTTATCCGTGTGTGCGTCTATCTGACAGCTTACCCTTACTTTACCATTTACTTGGAAGACATAAGTTATGGTATCACTTTTGATAAAGTCTGGGTTATATTTGGGGAATACTTTTTCGTATAGTGAGTTTGAGTTCCCCAGTATTTCGTTAATTTCTTCTGCCAAGTGGGGAGTAATAGCTAGCATTAGCAAGCTTAGGTTTTCCAGGGCTACTTTCAGGACTATACTTTCTTCTTTTTTATTGGGGTTCAAGAGGTATAAACTATTTATGAGTTCCATAATGGAAGCTATCCCGGTATTGAATTGGTATCTTTGTATAAAGTCCTCATATACCTTTTTTATTGTTTTATGTATTTGTTTGAACGCTTCTTTAGCATTCTTTTGAAGGGAGTTGTATATTTCTATGTCAAAATTATCGAGTTGTATATTTTTGTCTATCTCTTTATGAAAAGGGGATGATTTGTATGTGTATACAAGTCTATAGACTCTTTTAATAAACCTATATGAGCCTTCAAGGTTTCTTTCATTCCATTCGAGGTCTCTTTCTGGAGGGGATGCGAATAATATAAATAGTCTTATGGTATCTGCACCATATTTTTTTATTATTAGGTCTGGGTCCACTCCATTTTTTTTAGATTTGGACATTTTGTCCATTTTAACAATTAGTTTTTCATTTGTTTTTGGGCATATAGTATTGTTATTTTTGAGTTCTTCAATGGAGTAGTATTTCTTTATTTTTGGTGAATAATATGATTTTGATACAACCATTCCTTGAGTTAACAGGTTTTGGAATGGTTCTTCATGGTTTGTATATCCCAGGTCTTTTAGTGCTTTGTTGAAGAATCTGGCATATAATAGGTGTAGTATTGCGTGTTCGATTCCTCCTATATATTGGTCTACATTCATCCAGTAGTTTACTTTATCACTATCTAGTATACTATCATTATTTTCTTTTTGCGAGCAGAATCTTAAGAAGTACCAAGAAGAGCATACAAAGGTATCCATCGTATCGGTTTCTCTTTTTGCCTTTCCGTTGCAAGTGGGGCATTTGGTATTTATAAAGTTTTGATGTTTTTCCAGCGGGTTTCCAAGCTCTTCAAATGATACATCGTTAGGCAGTTCAACTGGTAATTGTTCTATTGGTACAGGAACGGTGCCACATTTATCACAATATATTATGGGTATTGGGTTTCCCCAATACCTTTGTCTTGAGATCAGCCAATCTTTTAGTTTGTAGTTTACCTTTCCCTTCCCTATTTTTTGTTTTTCAGCATATTCAATTATTTTCTGTATGGCGGTTTTGTTATCAATACCGTTAAATTCTCCTGAGTTTATGAGTGAGCCTTCTTCCGTGTAGGCTTTAGTTAGATTGTGTTTATCTATTTTTGTATTATCGATAACTACTTTTATAGGTATATTATATTTTTTTGCGAAGAGGAAGTCTCTTTGGTCGTGTGCTGGCACTCCCATAAGGGCTCCTGTTCCATATTCTATGAGTACAAAGTTTGCAATATATAGCGGTATTTTTTCCTTGTTGAATGGGTTAGTAATATATTTACCTGTAAAGATTCCTTCTTTAGACTCGTATTCATCTTTGGTTCTTGTTATTTTGTCTTGTTTCTTTATTTTGTTTACAAAGTTTTGTATTTCTTTTTTATTTTCGCTGTTTTCTATGATTTCGTTTGTAAGCGGATGTTCAGGGGCTATAGCCATGAAGCTTACGCCATAGATAGTATCTGGTCTTGTAGTGAATATGGGAAAGTCTTTGTTGCCAAGTTTAAAGTTTGCGAGCAATCCATAGCTTTTTCCTATCCAGTTTTCCTGCATAGTGATTACTCGTGTGGGCCAATCTGCTAGTTTGTTATGGTCTTCTAGTAATTCTTCAGCATAGTCAGTAATCTTTATAAACCACTGTGTCATATCTTTTATTTCGATTTCAGTGCCACATCTCCAACAGCATCCATTTTCGACTTGTTCGTTTGCGAGTACGGTTCTATCGTTCGGACACCAATTGACAGGGGCTTTTTTCTTGTATATAAGTTTCTTTTTAAGAAGCCTTATAAATATTTCTTGCTGAGCTTTGTAGTATTCTACGGAGGATGTTTTAATTTCTCTGTCCCAGTCGTATGAGAAGCCAAATCTTTTTAGTTGTTTCTTCATATGTTGGATATTTGTTTCTGTCCAATCTTTTGGGTGAATATTTTTTTCAAAGGCAGCATTTTCTGCAGGCAGTCCAAATGAGTCCCATCCTATGGGGTGAAGTACATTTTTTCCGAGTAATCTCTGAGTTATGGCGATAGCATCACCTATGGCATAGTTTCGTACATGTCCCATATGTATTTTCCCCGATGGGTATGGAAACATTTCGAGGCAGTAGAATTTTTGTTTATCTTTGCTTTGTTCTACTGGTACAAATGTTTTTTCTTTTTCCCAATGCTTTTGCCATTTGCTTTCAATCTCAGTAAAGTTATAATCAATGTACATAATACTCCTAGGGTAAAACAGTAAAGTTAATATAGTAAATAGTTTTTGGAAATCTTTTTTTAAAAAATGGATTGGTTATAGCCTATTTTGTTCCAGTTCTTCTTGTTTTATATTCCGTGGTGTGGCTAAGCACCTTAAATAGACACACATTTAACTTCTTAAGCGATATTATTGCTAATCTCCAGTCCGTTTTATGCCTTATTCTTCTTCCTGAAGGTATTTTGCCTTTAAGAAGTTAATTCCCTTTTCCCTTAAAAGGCTTGTTTACAGTTTCTTAGTAAAGAAAGAAATAGTTTTTTTGTTACAATCAGCTTGTATTATAATAATATTTTTATTTTACTTAGTATAAGTTTAAGATAAAGTCCTTTTCTTTGATGTGCTTTTTTGTGTTTTACCATAATAAAAAGCTATAAATATTAAACTTCACGCCCTCCAGTAATTTCATTTTAAATATTTTCCCTAAAAAAATAGAATATCTATCTAGCTATATAGTTATCTATGATGGGGGTTTTCTCGAATAAAATAAAAAATTATAAAAAAAAGAGTTAAAATTGAGAAGGTTTTCAAAGATAGAGTGTTAATATAATTGATACAAGGATAAATGAAGAGAAAAGCCTTATATCATCTTCTCCTCCATAATTTATATTACAGGGCTAACAATCGGTGTTAGCCCTTTTTTAGATCTCCCGTGTCTCATCACTTTTAATAAGTTTGTTTAGATTCTTTTAGTAAAAAGATATTCCCTTCTTAAAGAAGTCTTCTAAAATTGTACTGTGGCTCTTCACACTTTATTTTTCCCTAAGAAGTTTTTATTGTACCTCTAACATTTATTAAAAGTTGCGAGCAACTTCTATAGCGTTTATCATAGCGTTTGCTTTGTTTTTACTTTCAAGTAGTTCAAGTTTAGGGATGGAGTCGTAAACGACGCCTCCTGCGGTTTGAATGTATGCCATATTATTTTTTATAATAATGGTTCGTATGATTATGCAACTATCCATATTTCCGTTAAATGAGAAGTAAGCGATACCTCCTCCATAGAGCCCTCGTTTTACAGGTTCAAGTTCTTCTATTATTTCCATAGCTCTAATTTTCGGTGCTCCTGTTAGGGTTCCTGCTGGGAATGATGAGAAGAAGGCGTCAAAAGCATCTTTTCCCTTAGATATTTCTCCTTCGATTTCGGATACAAGGTGCATAACATGAGAGTATTTCTCACAGTACATAAGTTTTGGTATATCAGCCTCTTTAGATATCTTAACGCTACCGAATTTAGATACTCTTCCAAGGTCGTTTCTTCCGAGGTCTACAAGCATAATATGTTCAGCTTTTTCTTTCAGGTCATTTTTCAGTTCGTCTTCCATTCTTATTTCATCTTCTATATTTTTCCCTCTTCTTCTTGTTCCGGCAATGGGTCTTGCAATAATTTTATTTTCTTCTTTTTTTACTAGTAATTCAGGAGATGAACCTATTATTTCCATATCAGAATATTTAAGGTAAAAGAGGTAAGGCGAAGGGTTTATGGATCTTAGAGCTCTATATATCGAGAAATGGTCTATGTCATCAGTGGGTATCTCGAGTCTTCTTGATATTTGGACTTGGAAGATGTCTCCTTTGATTATGTATTCTTTTGCTTTCTCTACAGCTTTTGTATATTCTTCTTCTGAGAATGAGGCATTAAAGCCTTTTATTTGCTTTACTGAGCTATTTTTTGTTGTTTTTATGGGTTGTTCTAGTTTTTTATATATATGGTGTATTTTATTTATTGCTTTGTTGTAGAGTTCTTCAATTTCCGTTTCACTTTCTTGTTTTGTAATATATATGTTGCATGCGAGTTTTATTTTATTTTCTACATGGTCAAAAGTTAGTATGTTGTCAGGAAACATAAAGCTCATATGTGGCATATCAAGGTCATCTTTGTTTGTATCAGGTATGTTTTCGATGTTTCTAACGGAGTCGTAACTAAAGTATCCAACGGCTCCCCCGTAGAATGGTGGTAAGTATTGGGGTTCGTATGGTTTATAATTTGTAATGAGTTCTTTCAAAAAGTCTACGGGTTTTTTGTGTGTAAATGTCTTGATTTTTCCATTTTTTATTAGGGTACAGTCTTGATTTTTTGCGGAGAATATGAGGGGGGGGTCTCCTCCTAGGAATGAATATCTTGCGAGTCTTTCACCTCCTATTACGGAATCTAACAAGAATGCGAATTTGCTTTCTTTGTATAGCTTAATAAATGCGGATATGGGTGTTTCAAGGTCTGCAATGAATTCGGTATATACAGGGATTAGGTTATATGTTTTGCTTAGTTTCTTTACGCTATTTATGTCGGGTTGTATGTCCATAATGTAATTTGCTACTTTTATAATATATTATTGCGGCTCACCGTTTTTAATGTACTTGGATTTGTCTTTCTAAGCATATCACTTTCTTGTTTCTTTACGGTTTTCTACCTTACTTTGTGGCTTGCGACTTTAACAAAATATATATTTACTTCTTAAGGATAGCGTCTGTTATTTTCTATGAGGTTTCACACTTTGTTCTTCTTAGTCTGAAGATATTGTCCCTTTAGGGAGTTAATTTTCTTTTTCCTTAAATAGTGGTTCTCCATATTACTTAAACCTTCTCTTAAGTTCTTTAAATACTATATCGGGGTCTATTTCGTGGTATCCGAGTAGAACGAGTATATGGAATATGATGTCGGATGCTTCGTGAATAATTTCTTTATTGTTGGAGTTTTTGCTGGCTATTATGAGTTCTCCGGCTTCTTCGGAGACCTTTTTTAGTATTGAGTCTAGTCCTTTATCGAATAGAGATGCTACATATGAGCCAAGTGGTTTAGTTTCTTTTCGTTTTAATATGACTTCATATATATTGTTTAATATATAACTTTCAGAGAAGTTAGTTTTTTTCCCCATAATTTTTATTATATTCTCCTTAATAAAATAAAGCCTATAATCTAATATTTTTATTGTTACTTTACAAGTCTAGTATAATAAAAAGTGCTTGACCCTGACTGGTAAACTATATAAATATTACTCTTATATGCTAGGGATCAATTCCATTTGCAGTTGTTATTTTTGAAAGCTTTTGTATAAGCTTCTGTGTTTGTATTTGTTTCGTGAGACTTGATCGTTTTATTGGATAATTCTAAGTGGATATAAAATTAATTGCTTAGATGGGGAAGGTGCTTTTTCCTTTATTAGTTGTGGCTCGCCACCTTGATAAAATATATATTTACTCCTTAAGGACACTATTTATTGTTTTTTTATAAGCTTTTAGAGCTTATTTTTCTTAGCTTGAGGGTATTTATTCTTTAGGAAGTTAATTTTCTTTCCCTTTAAGAGGTTTGTTTACAATTAGTTTATAAATAGTCTTTGTGACTTTATACCGCGCTTTACCACATTGTTTTTAGTTATTTTTTGTGTTGTTTTTTATGGGTATTTTCTTATCGTTTATTTCTGCTATATTTGGGGAGCGTAGCTCAGGTGGTTAGAGCACTGTGCTGATAACGCAGGGGTCGGAGGTTCGAGTCCTCCCGCTCCCAATTTATGCGATATTATTTTTTAGATAGATGTTCTTTTTGATGAGTTTTTATATATTTATGTCGTGGCTCGTTGTGTTGAAAAAACATATATAATTTCCTTTTTCAAGGATGCTATTTATTGTATTCTATAAGGTTTTAGACCTTATCTTTCCTGTTTTTGAGGGCATTTCCTCTTTAGGAAGTTAATTGTCTTTTTCCTTAAGCAGTTTGTTTATGTAAAGTTAGTTAAACACTTGGGGGTGTAGTTCAGCTGGTTAGAACGCTGCCCTGTCAAGGCAGAGGCCGCGGGTTCGAGTCCCGTCACTCCCGATTCTTATGACAATAGTTTTATTTGAAGACTACGACTATGATAATTTTTATCCACTTAGTCTGACTAGACCGGTATTTCATTTGAGGTTTGGTGTTGGGACTTTGGAGGATAGATTTAGGTTTTATTTTCCCACCGTTTCTTTTTCTTACATAATAAGGGATGAGCTTAAGGAAGTTTATTCTGATCTACCTTTGATTGATTTTGTTAGTGGGGAAGGTATAATAGAAGATGAAGACTACCTGTTTATTCTTTCCAATTTACTTTTGGATAAAGCTCTTAATATAGGTTCTAATGAGGTTTTGCTTATAGATGATAAGCCAGTGGCTTTTAAGTTAGATGGGTCCAGAGTTCGTCATCTTAGCTTAGAGTTATTCTTTAAAGAAGGTTCTCTTCTTAGTTTCTTGAAGGCGTCAAATCTTTCGTTTATACCTTTGGATTTGTCTGTGCGAGTATTAAACTATCTTTTTGATCTTGTTGCTTTTAATGGAGCTGCACTTGTAAATGCCTTTAGTATCGGGGACTATGGTACAGGAGAAGTTTTAGATGATAGTTCTGTGATGGTGGTAGGCAATAGGGAAGATTTGTTTTTGGCAAGAGATGTTAAGGTATACCCTTTTGTCTGTTTTGTATTGGAGAATGGTCCTGTATTTGTTGACGAAGCTGCGAGTATAATGCCTTTTAGTGTTATAGAGGGTCCTTGTTATATAGGTAGTGGGAGTGTTGTGGAAGGGGCAAGGATAAGGGGTGGTACGAGCATAGGCAATGTCTGCAAGATAGGTGGGGAGGTTGAGAGCAGTATAATTATGGATTATACGAATAAGCATCACGATGGTTTTTTAGGTAATTCTTATTTGGGTTCATTTGTCAATCTTGGTGCAATGTCAACGACAAGTGACTTGAAAAACAACTATGGTCGTGTTATAATTTCATTGAAGGATAGTCATATTAATACACATTCTATAAAGGTTGGTTCTTTTATAGGTGATCATTCCAAGTTAGGTATAGGTTCTCTTCTAAATACTGGAACGGTTATAGGCATTGCTTGCAATTTGTATTGTTCTGGTTTGATGTATCCAAAGTATGTTCCTTCTTTTGTATGGGGTTCTAATTATCCATTTCACGAGTATATTTTTGAAAGATTTATTAAGACTGCAGAGCTCGTATTGGGTAGAAGAGCACAAGTTCTTACAGAAGAATATGTTGAACTTTTGAAGTCAATATTCTTTTCTGAACAAAAAAGTAGAAAAGATTTTTTAAATAAAATAAGTTAATTTCTTCTTGACAAAAGTAAGAAAATAGATCATAATGAACCTAATTCCCAATTTTTATCTCTAAGTAATTTTTTTTAAAAACGCCAGGGGTTTTCCTTTTGGGCTTTGTTTTGTTTTAAGGCACTGGTGCTGTGTTTTTAGAGGAGAAGTATCTATGAGAAAAGGCTATAACAGGAATGTTAAAATCAAGAGCCAAGATGGTTATGTCTCTTATGAGGGACCGCTTGCACAATACTTGGTAGAGATTGATAAAGTTAAACTTTTAAGTAGGGTTGAGGAAGAGACTTTTGCGAGGCGTACTTTTGAGGGCTGTAAGATATCAAGAGCTAGGTTGATAAGGGCAAACCTAAGGTTTGTGGTTAACATTGCTAAGAAGTATCAGAAGAGGGGTTTACCTTTAATAGATCTGATTAGCGAAGGCAATATGGGTTTGATTACTGCGGCAGATAAGTTTGACTATAGAAAGGGTTATCACTTTATATCCTATGCTGTGTGGTGGATTAAGCAGTCTATACTTAAGGCGTTGTCAGAGAAGACGAAGTTAATAAGGCTTCCACTTAACAGAGCTAACCAGTTGGTACAGATTGAGAAGTTAAAGAGAGAGAAGGAGCAGGCTAAGAGCAATGATCTTACAAATAATGAGATAGCCTCTGCTTTGGATATTGAAGAGAATAGTGTATCAGATATTATAAATGCTTCGAGGGATTATGTTTCCCTTGATGCCCCTATTATCTTTGACAAGAAAGAAAGGTACTTGTCAGAGCTTATAAGAGATAGTAATTTCAAGGATCCAGAGGAGAGGTTGCTTGATTCTTCTTTGGTAGAGACTATATCTAAGTCTCTTGAGACGCTTTCGGAGAAGGAGCAGAAGGTGATTAAGCTTCGTTATGGTTTATGTGGGTCGGATCCCTTATCTTTGAAAGAGATAGGCAATAGGTTTAATTTGACAAAGGAACGGATAAGGCAGATAGAGAAGAAGGCGATTAGAAGGCTTAGGCATCCATCTAGGAGTAAGGCTTTAAGGTCTTTTTTGTGGGTGTAGTTTTGAGTAGATCATCTTAGCTATTAAGAGGTCGTGTGGGTTGGTTATTTTTATGTTGCTTTGTTTGCCTTCTATGATTTTCACCCTGTGTCCTAGGTCGTGTACTATTTGAGTATCGTCTGTGGCATAGTAGGGTTTCTTGATGTAGTTAGAGTAGGCTTCCCATATAATGTCGAAGTGGAAGCCTTGTGGCGTTGACACTCCTCGACATTCCTCCCTATTTATATTGTTGACTATTATATCGTTTTTATTTACTTGTTTGATTGTGTCGTTTAGTTTGTATCCTAGTGTTACGGCTGGATATTTGTAGAGACTATTTATTACTTTCATTATGTCTTTTCTATCTACAAGTGGTCTTGCTGCATCGTGAATTATTATATGGCTCTTTGCGTTTGTTTTTTCTTTAATCTGCTTGAGGGAGTTATAGACAGAGTAACTTCTTGTTTCTCCACCCTTGACGACTGATATATTAGTTTTGGTGTTCACAAATTGTTTTATGTATTCTTTGGCTCTTTTAATGTCATCTTGTCCTACAGCGAGGACAATTTCCTTTTCTATATCAAGTTCTAGGAATACTCTTATTGTTAAGATAAAGAGTGGATATTCCTTTATTTTGATGAACTGTTTTTTTTCTTTATTTTTTAGTCTTTTTCCCTGCCCAGCTGCAAGTATTATAACAAACACTTTATCTATTTTGTGGCTTGCCGCTTTTAATAAATCTGTACTCACTTTTCAGTCATACCTGTTGCTGGTTTCTACGCTGTTGCATACATCATTTTAGTGAACTCAGATTCAACTGCTTAAGATATGCTGTGGCGAAGCACTTTAATAAAATAAATATTCACTTCTTAAGGATACTGTTTTCTATTGTCTATTTTGTTTACTATATATCCGCACTTCCGCTAGGTTTTACCTTATTTTCATTGATTTAAAGGTACTATTCCTATGGGAAGTTTACTCTTCTTTTTCTTAAGAAGTCTTCTTAAGACTATTTTCACTTTGTTTGAGTAAGCTGGGTGAATATCATTCTTCCAGCGGGAGTTTGCAGTATGCTTGTAACCACAACTGTAACTTCTTTTCCTATATAGTTTCTTCCGTTATCAATTACAATCATTGTACCATCATCGAGGTATGATATACCTTGGTTATGGTCTTTCCCTTCTTTGATCACCACTATTCTTATTTCTTCGTTTGGCAGTAGGACTGGCTTAACTGCGTTAGTGAGTTCGTTTATATTTAGTATTTGTACATCTTGGAATTCTGCGACTTTATTTAGGTTAAAGTCGTTAGTTACTATGGTGGCGTGTCCGTATTGTATAGCAAGCTTGAGTAATTTGCTATCTACTTCTGGCGTGTCTATAAAGTCTTCTTCGGTTATTCGTATAATAGTTTTTTTGCTTGCTTTTAGTTTGTTTAAAATATCCAACCCTCTTCTTCCTCTATTTCTTTTTAGAGGGTCTGAGGAGTCTGCCACTTGGTGTAACTCATTTAGCACGAATTTGGGTACGATGAGTACGCCTTCAAGAAATCCTGTTTCAGCTATGTCGAATATTCTTCCATCTATAACGACGCTTGTATCAAGTATTTTATGCTTGACTAGTTCCCCGGAGTTTGTTGACTTAGCCGTTGAAGTATAATTGAATTGCATTTCGGGTTCTTTCAGCCACCCTAGTGTAAACCCAATATATGCGACTAGGAATGAGAATACTATGTTTAATTCTTTTGCGAGTCCTGGTACCGTGCTGGTAAATAGTTCACCTAGATATTGCCCTATTATAAGCCCAAGCAATAAGCCAATGGAGCTAAATAGTATTCTTCTTCCTTTTGCTTTGTGCGATGTTATTTCAAGCCATATAAGGCAAGAGCCTATAATAAGCATTATTATAGGATAGCTAATGGCGGTGTTAGTGTATAATAATATTTTATTTTCGTTCCATCCGATAAAGAGTGCGAATAGAGTACTAATAATCAAAACGACTAGTCTAAAAAGCATTATTTCCTCTTTCATTTAGTAATGAATTGTAATCGTAAACAGTTATAATACAGACAGCTACTTTATTGTTTGCTACTTTGAAATTCTTCAGGATATTCTATATTGTTATTTTGTAGAATATCACTAATCATATCCTGTATTTCATTTCTCCCAGTATTTTTGGCGCAAGCTATTTCGTCGATCATAGATTTCAGAGCGCTTCTGAGTAATTTTTTTTCAGAGCTTGATAATATATTGTCTTGGCTACGGAGGTTTAGGTCTCTAATTACCTTTGCAAGCTCTGTTATTTCTCCGGTTTTAATTTTTTCATAGTTTTCATTATATCGTGTTCTCCAGTTATCGTCAAGTTTTATATCTTTGTTTTCAAGTATGTTTAGAGCTTTATCGATCTCGCTTTTACTAGATATATTTCTAAGTTTCACTTTATGCGAGTTGTTGCAGGGTAGCATAAAGGTCATATCGTTGTCGAGTAGTTCCATTATATAGTATTGTCTTCTTTCTCCTAGTATATCTTTTTCTTCAATGTCTTTGATTTCGCCGACACCGTGCATAGGGTATACTACTTTCGTTCCAATTTCATACATAATAGATAGTCCTTAAATGGTAAAATAGTACCTTTAATTCGGGAGTGCCATTCTCTGTCAATGGGATAAAGAAAGCTAAAGTAAATTAAAAGTCAAATACTACTCAACTGGAATCTTGTAAGTAAGGATATGATGTGGTTATCAGCTATGTTTATCCTTACAAAGAGACCATTTACAAATGAGTTGTATTAAATATAATATTATAATAGCACGCTTTGGAATAATAAACATAGTTTTTTTAATTTTTGCTAGTAAAGCATTGAATAATAATACCATAGCAATAGGAAAATATGTTATAAATTGTCTTAATTTATAACATATCAGGACTATATTAGAAGATTCCTTTGAGGCGGAATCCAATTAACTCTATTTAAAGTCGCTAGGCACAAGATTTCCTTTTTATGGGGTTTTTCTATTTATCTATCAGTTTTACCAGTTTATTTGTTTTTTTTATTATTGGTTTTATTGAGTTTTCAAGGAGTTTTGCGTAAATATAGGGGTCAAACTCTTTTTCTGGGGATATTTGTGAGTATATATCTGCCTTTATAAATAAATCTTTAGTAAATGGGAATTCGGCTTCAATATGTTTTTTAGCTATCAATAGGATATTATTCTGTATAATTTTCCGTTCTTTTTCTTTTTTTATGAGTTTTAGAAATCTCTTTAACACATAGGCAAAGTCTTTTATGATATAGGGGAATGTTTTTTGATTTATTTCTTTTTGGTTTATTTCTTTTTGATTTTGTTTTTTTGTTTTAAAAATCTTGTTTTTGATAGTCTTTTTATCTAGGGTTTGTAGATTAGCTTTTTTGACGATGTTGCCTATGCTTATGGATGGTATATTTTTTATACTTAGTCCGTATTTACTTGAGTTTATTATTAGGGGTAGTTTATCGCTGTCATCTTGGTATAGTTTTGCATATTTGGAGAGCCATTCGAGTAAGTTGTTTAACACAAAGTCGCTTTTTACATTGCCTTGTGTATTTATAGGTTTTCTTTTATCTATTATTTTATAAAATAGGCTTTCTATGGTATATATTTTATTTGTTTGTTTTAATAATAATTCTTTGTATATTGGGCTGTCTATGGAATGAGTTGTATTGAACTGGTAGCTCAGGTCTTGTCCAACTAGCGTTATTGGCCTTAGCTTAAGGAGTCTTGCTATTTCTATTGCGGCACTTGCCACAGAAGCTCCACTATTTATATTCGTTATTTTGCAGTTTAGGTTTTGTGATAACCATTCTGTGAATGTTTGCTCTGTGTGATTTTCTGAGTTTGGGAAGCTAGAGAAGTAGAAGTGTCTTCCTTTTTTGTTCCATTTAGGTATTGCGTTATAGCTTGAGAGGGCGTATATTAAGTTTAACTTTGTATTTTGTTTTATATTTGTGAAGTCTTTGTAGTTGTATATTTGGCTATCTAGAGAGACTGCGAGGTCTGGTATTATATTTGCTTCGCTTAGAGTTGATAGTGCTGTGTCACTTGCTATGATTATAAAATGATTTTCATATTTTTTAATAGTTTTTATCGAGCAGGCAAGGGATGGTCCTGCTGATATTATTAGAGCGGGCAAGTTTTTAAACTTACCAAAGAGCGTAGATATATCTTCATACTTTTGGATAGCCACCGAGTTTTCTATGGTATTTTTGAGCCATAGTTTGTTAAACTCAAGCCTTGTTAATGAGTTTTGTATTTTTTGTTTTAATATAGAGTTAATTTGTTTTAACAGCTTATCAAACGGTGTTTTAAATAGTTTGTATTCGTTTTCAAGATATATAAGTTTTATTTTGTTTACAGGGTTTATTTTGCTCTTGTTTAATGAGCTTAGGAATTCCTCCCATTTCTTTTCTCCTACATATAGCAGTGTTCTTTCATCTTCGAGGAAAGAGAGATCTGCATATACCAGAGCTGAATAAAATATGTCTATATCTTTTTCGAAGATTACTATATGGCATAGTTTATTATCTAGCTGTTTAATAAGTTCTTTTATATGGTATCCATACCCCAGACCGAATACAAATATAAATGTGTATTTTATTGAGTTGTCAATGTTTATGAAGTTCTCTGCTTCTCTATTTGGGTTGTAGGAGCTGTGTAAGTGTAGTCCTTTATATATAAGGAATGGCATTCCATTTTTTGATATTTGGGCTTGTGGTATATTTTCTGGTATATTTTTGGTATATATGTTTTTATTTTTTAGTATCTTACTGTTCTTTTCGTATACATTTTCTTTCGTATATTTTTTCATATTGCTTTATTTGCGTGGCTTCCTGCTTTAATAAAATATATATTTACTTCTTAAGAATGCTATTTACTGTTTTCCATAAGGTTTTATACCTTATTCTTCCTAATAATGATGAAGGTATTTTCCTTTTAAGAAGTTAATTGTCTTTTTACTTAGAAAGATTGTTTACCCTTTTCTTTAATGGAAGTATTTTTCTTCTTTCAGAGATGTTAATTATCTTATTGTTTCTACCATTATATTTTTATTACCTTTGCTTTTTCATTAAGTAATTTTTATGGAGTTCTGATAACTTTTATATTATATATTTATCTATAACTATATGAGAAAATAAAAGTCTTTTTGTGGCTCTCCATATTTAAAAAGGGTATATTTGTTGTTAGCAAACTGCTTAAGTTAAAAAGAAAGTTAACTTTTTATAAAAATGGTACGCCACAATATTCTTTACAGGTTTGTTTGTAATACTTTTATTAAAAGTGGCTTGCCACATAGAGGTCGTTTATAGATGGAAATGAAATACATAGAGATAATGGATACAACTCTTCGAGATGGCGAACAAATGATGGGTGTAGCGTATAATGCTAAGGAAAAGGCGGTCATATCTAAGCTCTTGCTTGAAGAGCTTTGCGTTGATAGAATTGAGATTACTAGTGCCAGGGTTTCAGAAGGGGAGAGGCTGTCTGCCTTAAACATAGTAGAATGGGCGTCTTCAGCGGGCTATCTTGACAGGATAGAGATACTTGGCTTTGTTGATCATAAGAAGTCTGTTGATTGGATATCTTCTGTTGGTAGCAGAGTTTTAAACTTGCTAATGAAGGGTTCTCTAAATCATCTTACAAGACAAATTAAGAAGTCTCCAGAAGAGCATATAGAAGATGTTAAGAGGACGGTATCTTACGCACAGGATAAAGGTTTTGATATTAATTTATATTTAGAGGATTGGTCTGGGGGGATGCGTTCTTCTAGGGATTATGTTTATTATGTGCTAGACAGCTTGTCTGATACTGGTATTAAGCGTTTTATGTTACCAGATACACTTGGTATATTGTATCCTTCGGAACTTAAGTCTATATTGTCAGAACTGCTTGTTCGTTATAATGGTTTATCTTTTGATTTTCACGGTCATAATGATTATGGTCTTGCTACAGCTAATACTCTTTCTGCGATAGAGGCGGGTGTAAATGGTGTTCATCTTACGATAAATGGTATGGGTGAGCGAGCTGGTAATTCTCCATTAGATGAGGTTATTGCATCTCTCAATGATTTTTCTTCACTTAATTCTGTTGTGAAGACGAGAGTAAATGAGGCGGCATTATCTAGGGCAAGTCAGGAGGTAGAGATATTTTCTGGCCAACGGCTTGCGGCAAACAAACCTATAATAGGGGATAATGTGTATACTCAGACAGCTGGCTTGCATGCTGACGGTGATAGTAAGGGTAACCTTTACGCAAACTTGCTTGAGCCTGAGCGTTTTGGTCGGAAGCGTTCTTATGCCCTTGGTAAGTTATCTGGTATGGCTAGCCTTGAGAATAACTTAAAGGACTTAGATATAGAGCTTGGACGAGATGAGAAGAAAAGGGTTTTAAATAGGATAATAGAGCTTGGAGATAAAAAAGAGATTATCACAGCGGAGGATTTGCCTTATATCATAGGAGATGTACTTGATTTAGAGATAGATAGAGTTTTCAAGATAAAGTCTTGTGTAGTTGTAACAAGTAAAAACTTAAAGCCTATGGCGACAGTATTTGTTGATTATAAGGGAGAGGAGGTGCAAGAGATTTCCTCTGGGGATGGTGGTTATGATGCGTTTATGAAGGCAATTAGGAAGATAGCGGAGCATTTTGGTTTTGCGATACCGAAGCTTAAGAATTACTATGTTGTTATTCCACCTGGCGGTAGGACGGATGCCCTTGTTCAGGCAACGATTACTTGGGAAAACTCAAGGACTTTTAAGACTAAGGGTGTCGATTCGGATCAGCTCCTTGCTTCGGTTGAGGCTACTGAAAAGATGATTAATACGGTATTATCTTCTTGTAAGCAGACTTCCTAAAGAAGTTAATATATATTTTGTTAAGGTGGTAAGCCACATCTTCTATCTCTAAATAATAGCCTTGGAAGGGTCTTAATCTTGTGCGGAGCTACTTTTAGTGGGTACATATACTACGATAAGTTATGCTATTTTATGTTCAGTTTTCTAATCTGTCTTTCTTTGTTTGAAGGCATTTTTCTCTTAAGAAGTTTATTTTTCTCAAGAGATTTTTCTTACATAATATCCGTATAAAGCGTTTTTATTGTTTTTTTTAAAAGAGTTTTGTTATAGCCTATTTAATATATTTTATATATTTTCTTAAAGTTTGGAAGTTAAATATAAGAAATAGTGATTGTTATTCTAAATATTTTTATATATATGCTTATATTCATATTGTGAGTAAACTTCTCAAGGTGAAAGAAGATTAGCTTCTTAAAGGGAAGATACCCTCAAGCTAAGAAGAATGGTGCATAAAATGGCATAGAAATTGGCAATGATATTGCTTAAGAAGTTAATCTAAGTCTATTCAGAGTGGTTTGCAACACCATATATGTGTTTTTTTATTTTAAATAAAGTGTTTTTAGGTAAAAAGTTATACCGTTTTAGGTTTTTGTATTTGTTTTATTAAATAACTAGGGGGCAATTTAATGAATATTAAATCAAACTATAGAGCTGTATTAGTACTTGCTCTATTTATTTTATTTGTATTTAGTGTATTTTCTGTGGGAGCTGCTGAGAGTAAGGCAACGACGATAATGCTTAAGTCAGACAATGGCAATGTTCATCTTGGAGAGGATGGTAAATATTATATTTCCAATTCTCAGAGGATATATTTGGAAGCGGTTGACAGGAGTTCCTCAGGTAGGGGTGTTGGTGTTGGTCGTATAGATGTTAAAGTAGATGATGGGGATTTTGTTAATTATTTTAAGAGTAGAACTGATAAGATTTTTCTTGGTCAGTCTGGGGAGCATCTTATATCTTATCGCGTTACAGACAGGCTTGGTAATATGAGCAAGAAGCAGAGTGTTTCTATTATAGTTGATGATACCAATCCCACAGCGATACTTGAGTATAAGGTAACTGACCCTAATAAGCAAGAGTATAAAAAAGATAACTTTGTTTA
Source organism: Nereis procera (assembly GCA_032360585.1). Lineage (NCBI taxonomy): Eukaryota > Metazoa > Annelida > Polychaeta > Phyllodocida > Nereididae > Nereis > Nereis procera. The sequence continues at coordinate 267,241 of JAUOBU010000016.1, read as the reverse complement.
TTTGCCCGGGGAAAATGAACTAAAAGTTACAGCTACAGATACAATATCGGGTCTTAAGCATCTTTTGGTATCAAAGAACTCTAAGGATTATGAACCAATGGCATCAGGTTCTTCATTTGTTCTTGATAAGAGAGGGATTAATCTAATCAAGCTTAAGTCAGCAGACAATGTTATGAATTTATCATCTGTCTCCATTCATAGTTTTCATCTTGACAATGCTCCTCCAACTATAGAGATTAAGACTAAGTACGCGCTTATAGATGATGAGGCTGCAGAAAAGAAGGATACGGCGGAAGGTGAAGGTTCTTCATCTGGCGACGATGATATGGAAGAGGTAATGGAAGATGATGCTATGATGGACGATCCAATGGACAAACCTGTAGAGGGCAATGGTAAGCCAAGGGGTAAATCAGAGGGCAGCGATGGTATTGAGAGGGCTTTACCTGTTGAGGAAGTAGGTTATGTTTTTGATAAAAGGATACTTCCTGGTTCTAGTGAGAGTAAGAATTATAAGTATACAAATACGAAGAATGTGTTTCACTTTATAGTTGGTGATAGCGATAGCGGTATTTCTAGTGTGGAGTGGAGATTGAATGGTGATAAATGGGCTCCTTATGATGGTGGTCCTGTAAAGCTTTCACAGGGTGGAATTAATACAATAGATATAAAAGCTGTTGATTTTGTTGGTAATACTGCGTCTAGATCTCTTTCTATAATAGTTGATGATCTGGCTCCTGAAGTTAAACTTAAAATATCTTCAGAGAAGGAATAGCTATAGTAATTTTGAGCTTTATCAGATTGTTAAAGAGCTATCTAAGAACCTATAAAAAGTTCCTAAAGGGAAAGCGGTTTCCTATTTAAGGATTTTTAAAGAAGGTCGATCCTGAAGAATATAGGCTTAACAGGGATTGTACAATTAAAAAGCTGGGCTTGTCGTTTAGTTTATTACAAGTTCTTTGCCGTATCAGGCTTATGTTTGTTATTTTTGTACGAAAAGGCTTTGAGAGGCTAGACGCTTGTGGTGTTATTAGTTTAGAATGTTTTTTTTGATTTTTGGTAGAGTTTAATTAAAATTAAAGAAGGTTACTGGTATGTTTGAAGATTTAACGCCTAGGGCGAATAAGATTATTTATATGTTGGCGCAAGAGGAGGCTAAGCGTTTAAACCACGATCAACTTAGTCCCGAGCATATATTGCTTGGCTTAATTCGTGATGGAGACGGTATAGCTATAAAGGCTCTTGTTAATCTTGGCATAGATCTTAATCAGCTAAGGAGAGACATAGAATCTGCTATAAAGAGAAGTAGTGGTACTTTGCTTTTGGGGGAGGTGCCTCATTCCCCGAGGGTGGAGAAGATTCTCAAGGAGAGTTCTGCGGAGGCGAGGAATCTTGGACATACTTATATAGGTACAGAACATCTTCTTCTTGGCATATTGCGAGAAGATGGGAGTACAGCATCTTTAGTTCTTGAAGGCAGAGATGTTGGTATAGACAAGGTAAGAGATGAGATACTGAAGCTCTTGGGTCATACTGGTATTATAAAAACTAAAGTAAGGCTTAATACAAAGACACCGACTCTTGATGAGTTTGGTCGTGATCTTACAGCGCTTGCACAGAGTAAGAAGCTTGACCCGGTCATAGGCAGGAGTACAGAGATTGAGAGGGTTATACAGATACTGAGCAGAAGAAAGAAGAACAATCCTGTTCTCATAGGTGAGCCTGGAGTTGGCAAGACGGCTATTGTTGAGGGTCTTGCTCAGAACATAGTGTCAGGCGATATCCCCGAGCTTCTTATTGATAGGAGGCTACTTACTTTAGACCTCGCTTCTATAGTGGCTGGTACTAAGTATCGTGGGGAGTTTGAGGAGAGGCTTAGAAATATTGTGAAGGAGATTAAAAAGGCTAATAATATTATTCTTTTTATAGATGAACTTCATACTATAATCGGTGCTGGTGGGGCTGAGGGTGCTATAGACGCAGCCAATATGTTAAAGCCTTCTCTAGCAAGAGGAGAGCTTCAATGTATAGGAGCGACCACTTTAAATGAGTATAAGAAATATATAGAGAGAGATACTGCGCTTGAGAGGAGGTTCCAACCTGTTATTGTGAAGGAGCCTGCAGTTAAAGAGACTATTCAAATACTAAAAGGTCTTAAGAAGTCTTATGAGGAACACCATAAGGTTTTCTATACAGATGAAAGTATTGTAACTGCGGCACATCTTTCCCATAGATATATAAGTGATAGATACTTGCCTGACAAGGCTATTGATTTGATTGATGAGGCTGGTGCTAAGGCGAGGCTTAAAAATACGACAAGGCCCCAGAAGTTTAATAAGGTTGGTCAAGATATAGAGAAGCTTGTGGAGGCGAAGGATTCTTGTGTTAAGTCTCAAGATTATGAAAAAGCGGCTGAAATGAGGGATAAGGTTAACGAACTCAAGAAGAAGCTGAAGAATATGACGGATAAGTGGAAGAAGGAGGTGAGCGTAGATGTTACGAATATAGTTTCTGATGATATTAGTAGTATTATTTCTTCTTCTACGGGAATACCTCTCAATAGAATAAATGAAGGTGAGTCTAGAAAGCTCCTCAAGATGGAAGAGGAGTTGCATAATCGTATTGTGGGTCAGGCTGAGGCTGTTGGGGCTGTATCTCGTTCGATTCGTCGTAGTAGGATAGGTCTTAAGTCTAAGAAGAGGCCTACAGGTTCTTTTGTTTTTCTTGGTCCAACGGGAGTTGGTAAGACTGAGTTATCTAAGGCTTTAGCGGAGTTTCTTTTTGGTAATGAGGATGCTCTTATCAGGATAGATATGAGTGAGTTTATGGAGAGGCATGCGGTATCGAGGTTGGTTGGTGCACCTCCGGGCTATGTTGGTTATGATGAGGGTGGTGAGCTTACGGAGAAGGTGAGGCGTAGACCTTACAGCGTGCTATTGTTGGATGAGATAGAGAAGGCTCACCCTGATGTTTTTAATATACTTCTTCAGATACTGGAGGAGGGACAGCTTTCTGATAATCTTGGTCATACTGTAGATTTTACTAATACTATTGTTATTATGACGAGCAATGTTGGTGCGAGGGAAATATCAAAGGATAGTTTTCTTGGTTTTTCTAATTCTATGTCTGATGTGGATAAGGATTTTGAGAATCTGAAGAATAGGGCTATGAATGAGCTTAAGAAGGCGTTTAATCCTGAGTTTTTGAACAGGGTAGATGATATAGTTGTTTTTCATTCTTTAGGGAAGGATCATATTAGGAAGATAGTTGATGTTATGTTAAAAGAGGTTTACTCTCTTCTTGAGGAGAAGAATATTAGTCTTCTCGTTGAAGAAGAGGTTAAGAATTTCCTTGCGGATAAAGGATATGATAAAAAGTATGGTGCAAGGCCTCTTAGAAGGACTATACAAAGGGCTATAGAGGATGAGCTTTCAAATCTTTTGTTGCAGGAAGATTTCAAGGAAGGTGATAATATAGTTTCCTATTTGAGCAAAGATAATGAGGTAGCATTTAAACATAAGAAGAAGTATATTATCAAGAAGAAGCAGAAGGATGGAGAAGATACGAACAACAAACAAGAAGAGGCAGTTACCATATAGATGGAGTATATACTAAGAGGGAACTTCATAATTATACTAATTGGTATATGTTCAATAGTTTCTTTGGCTATCTTTTTGGAGCGTTTTTTTTACATTAGAAAGGTAGACAGGGAGAACAGGAGTTTTTTCAAGAAATGTTTTGATGTTTCGTCAAAAGATGATGTAATGAGCTTATGCCTTAGGTTTGATGGTGTTTTTGGAGCAGATATAATACGCTATATATTGTCTGTATCGCATAGGTCGGATGTAAAGTCTTATATAGATGAAAGTCTTGAGAATAGTTCTCCAAAGTTAGAAGTCAGGATTTCTGCGATAGGAACGATAGCAAGTATTTCTCCTTTGCTTGGCTTACTCGGTACTGTGCTTGGTATGATAGATTCTCTTAAGGTGCTTGAGAGTGATATACAAAGTAGTAATATGCAATATACAAGTGGTTTACTTAAGGGAATATGGACAGCATTGATTACGACTGCGGCTGGTTTGATAGTGGCTATACCTTCTTTAACCGTCTATAATTATTTGGTCAATAAGGTAAGTAGTTTTATTAGTATGTCAAGGTCAAACATAAGCAATATCGTAGATAAGCTAATCAAGGTATAGTGTAGCCTTTTTTACAAGGTTTTGTATTATTTGTTGTCGTGAAATGCTTTATAGATAAGCTTCTTAGTTTTAATACCTGCTATTTTCTATGAGGTTTTACGCCTTATTCTTCTTAAACAGTTAAATTTCCTTTTTATTTAAGAAGTTTTTAGTTAATTTTTCTATATAGTCTTAGATGTGTCCAGTGTGTAGCATTCCTTTTGGATTTATCCTATTATTTTTTTATGCTTGTTTAGGACTTATTTTTTTAAAAAAGGGGTCTTTTTCTTTCTTTTTTTCTTTAAATTAGTTATTTTTATGGATATATCGTTTTGATATATGCGTATTAAAACCTTGTAAGAGGTGGCTTGTTGTGTTATTTGGAGACATTGTTGAGCCTACCGATAACTTGTACAAAGAAGGTAATATAATTAATAAGCACACCCAGAAAAGAAAGGGAAAGAAGTATAATAAGGAAGCGGAGAAGACTAAAGGGAAGCGTAAAGAGAGTGATAAGGAAGACGATGGTAGCGATGGTAGCGATGGTACGGGTTTAATGGTAGATTTTGAAGTGTAATAGTTATAAACGGTAAGGTATACAAAGGATGTTTTTATGAAGTTTATTTATGTAGTGGTATTTGTTTTTATACTTGTTTTTGATGTCCATTCATCGAATGGCTCTGAAGCTTTAGCGGATAGGATAAACAGTGTTTTATCCAAAGTAGATAAAGTAAAGATAGAGAAGCTAAGAGGTGGAGTAAGCAAGTATCTTAGGACAATTAGGTATGAAGAACTATCAAGGTTTATAACCGCTTTAAATGCTGTGTCTAAGGTAGTAAAAAAGCATCCTGTTGATATTATTCTTATGACATATAATAAGCCTAATGTTTTGAAGTCTTTTATAGGGGGTCTCTATAACCCTGATCCAAGAGTTCGTATAACTTGTTCGCTTATATTGCAAGATATAGTAGAGCTTTTTTCCAATGTTAGGATATCTAATGCTAAGAGTAGTCTCACAGCCGAGTTTATAAGCAAAAGGCATAGGTATGTATATCTTAGAATGCTTCTTTCGGTGCATTCAATGGTGCGCCAAGTGTGGTATATGGAGACTGTTAATAATAGGCTTTATGGTACGGTTGCTATAGATGGGAAGAAAGTTAGCAAGAATCCCTATAAGGAGATAGATGCACTTGATTTACTTATTATTAATAAAATAGCCTTGCATAAGGTAGAGACGGGTGAGATTGCGGTAAAAGATTTTGGTACAAACAATGTAGATAAGCGTATATTTATTGCCTTGGCAGAGGGTGGCGCCATAAGTTCCATTGATAATTCTGGGTATATTTTAATAAACAGTTTGAGGTATAAGGACAAGGCTGTTCAACAGAAAGCCTCAGACTTATTACTTGTTATGTATTACAATCCTTCCACTAATAATCAAATGAAGAATAAGATAAAAGAGGCGAGGAGGGAGTATAAAGTGCTTGAAGATACATTTCAGAATTATATAAATAAGAGGGCGTCTTCTACTACTTCTGCTAAGAGTTAATCTTTAGTTAGATATAATCATTTTTGCTTCTAGTTTATCTAGGAGGGTGTTTACTTTGCTTATTGTAACCTCTACTTTTTGTCCCGGTTCCACGCGGATGGGTGTGGTGAGCAGAACCGGTGTTACAACTTCTTCGATCTCGGCGTGATAGTGGCTAGCAGTTAGCTTTTTCAAGATGGTAGCTTTGAATTTTCTTTTTTTCTTTTTTTCCTGTTCTAGGTACTTTAGTGTCCAATATCTCAAACTTTCCTTTTCGGCATTCCTTATTTTTCTAATATTTTCCTCTGTTGCAAAAGCGAGAAAGCTAATTTCTTCTTTTGAGTATAGTGCATCTTCTTTTCCAAGGTATTTTTTTATTTGCCTATGCATAATGAGGTCGTGGTATCTTCTTATTGGGGATGTTAATTGGAGGTAATATGGTAGTCCCAGTGCAAAATGGCTATGTGGATGTAGGTTAATCTCCGCTCTTTTCATCTTCTTTATTTCTTCTATAAGGAGGTATTTATTTTCTTTTATATTGTTGTTTAGCACTATAGGTTCGTTAGGGGTTTCTTGACAGAAATAGATAGCAGGTATATTATTTCTTACACAGAACTCGGCGGATATATAGTTAGCTAGTATCATACTTTCTTTTATAATAAGATCTGATATTAGGTCTCTATTTACTTTTGTAAGTTTGATATTTTTGTCCTCATCTTGCTTAATTTTGATGTCTGGATTTTTAAATTCAATTGCTCCATTTCTTTCCCTTGTTTTGGAGAGGCTTTTTGCTATTTTATAAAGCGTATTAAATATACTATCCCGTTCTTTATTGCATATTTCTTCCACTTCCTTGTAGGTCATGTTTCTATCTATTTTTATAGTAGACTCCGTAATTTCCTTTTTAACAATTTTGAGGTCTTTGTTAAAGGATGCTATAAAAGATAAAGCTGGACAGGTTTTTCCTTCTTTAAGGCTTAATTTATCTTCTGACAAGCTGGTTGGAAACATAGGGATTTTTATATCTGGCAAATAAACGCTCATCCGTCTATCTTCTGCTTCTTTATCTAGGTCAGATTTAGGTTCAATAAAATAAGCAACATCGGTTATATGTATTCCCAGTTTATACTCATCTTTTGTCAATTCTATACTTAGGGCATCGTCAATATCATTTGTCTCTATGTCATCAATTGTAAATGTAAATATATTTGTTAAGTCTATTCTAAGTGGATTTTCTTCTTTCTTAAAGTCTTTTATCTTCTTAGCTTCGCTTAGCAAGTTTTGGTTAAAAGGTTTTGAAATACCATATTTAAGTAGAATAAGGTTATCGTCTTTTTTTATAATTTCAATCGCAGATAGTAAGTTAAAGATTTCTTCTATACGATTATTTATTTTAATATTTCCTTTTTCCTTTAGCTCTGTAATTATAGTTTCAATAAGGTCTTTATTATTAAATTTATCTTTTAGAATTACATATTGTTTTGCGGGCTCAAGGAATTTTATAACTGATTTGGGGGGAGGGAGGAGTGTTTTATCGTAGGAGTTATTTACAAATTCTTTAATCCATATAGCCCTTTCTTCCCTTTCTCTTTCTTTTTTTATTTTGTTTAGTGTTTTTCTCTCTCTTTCTTTTAATTCTTGTTCTATTTGTTTTTTATCTTTTGCATAATAAACTTCATTTTTTAGTTTAAAATATAAAGGATCATTTGAAAGGGAAAATCCCATAGATAAAACATACTCTATTTTTAAACCGTTCTCAAAGTATAGGTCAGCAAGTTCCTCATAGCTAAACCCTTTCTTTTCTTCACAGAGTAGAGAATACAATTCACTTAAGTTAATATTTTTTGCTATTTGCTCTATTTCTTTTTTAATGTTTTGTATTTCTTTTACAACTTCATAAGTTTTTAAGGGTCCTGGTATTATACTTTTTAAAGAGTGTTTTATCTTTTCTTTTGATATATTTCCTTTATTATTTTTTTCAGATATGATAAAAACCTTTTTACCCTTATCTTCCAGGATAGCTCCAAGAAGTAATTTACTCTTTTCTCTATATGCGATAATTTGTCCAGGTATAATGGGCATTATTTTATTTATTATTATTTACTAAAGCGATTAGGTTTTTCTTTGAGGTATTAAAACTTTTGTTTTGCATTATTATGTTACTCTTTTTCAAACTAAGGATAGATACAAAATATCATAAATATTAGTTTTCACGAAGTTTTTCTAGGTAATCGAAGTAATTAGGAAAGGTTTTAGCAACGCAACCGGGGTCTTTTATCAAAACATTGTTTATTTTCAATCCAGCAAGGGAAAATGCCATAGCCATTCTATGGTCATCATAAGTTTCGATTTCGGCTCCATTATACTTTTCTTTTGGGGTAATGATAATAGAATCTTCCATTTCTTCTACTTTAGCCCCAAGCTTGTTAAGTTCATTATAAAGTGCCTTTATTCTATCAGTTTCTTTAATTCTCATATTAAAAATATTCTTTATAAAGGTTTTACCCTTAGCAAATAATGCAACCACAGCTAAAGTTTGCACAACATCAGAAATATCATACATATCAACCTCTATTCCTCTTAGTGCAGGGGCACCTATAACCTCAATCCAATTATGGCCTTTATTTATAGTACAGCCCATTTTTTCTAACAAAAGAATAAATTTAATATCTCCTTGTGTGGTATTATCAAAATCAATATTGTAGACTCTAACTTTACCTTGTGTTATAGCTGCTGCTCCAAAGAAATAAGAAGCATTAGAAGCGTCTCCTTCTATAACATATTCTTTTTTGTGTTTATAAGTCTGTCTTTTTGGTACTCTAAAGTACTTATAATTTTCATTAAGACATTCTATTCCAAAATCTTTCATTATTGTAGTAGTTATATTTATATACGGTTTTGATACCAACTTCCCAACAACTTCAATTTCAACATCATTATCCTGCGAATACGGAGCAGTTATTAATATTGAGGATAGGTATTGGCTACTTAGTCTTCCCTCTATCTTTGTTTTGCCTCCAGTTATGCCGTTGGCTTTGATGAGTAATGGGGGGGTTCCGTTGCTTTTAAGATATTGTATATTTGTACCAAGCATTCTAAGAGCGTCTACGAGGTGCTTAATGGGTCTTTCATGCATTCTATCATTGCCAGTTAAGGTAAAGTCTCCTTTTCCTATGTTAACTAACGAGCTTATAAACCTCATAGCTGTACCAGCATTGCCAAGATAAAGAGGCTTATTAGGGCAATCTATTTTGCCCTTCTTCCCAGTTACTTTCATTTCAGCAAGGGACTTATCAGCAAGAATATCTATGCCAAGCTCCCCAAGGGCTTGGCTCATATAATAGGTATCATCGCTAAAAAGGGCATTTTTAAGATGTGTGGTTCCATCACTTAATGATGCAATGAGCAAGGCTCTATTCGTTATACTTTTAGAGCCAGGCATAAAAACATTGCCAGATATTCTTTTGACAGTTTTGATTTCTTTTGTTTTTCCAAGCATAAGAAGAAGTTAGTTCTTTTTTGTATACTAGCCTTCTAGTACTCTCAAATAGAGTTGGACTTCTCTTCTTTCTTTGTAATCGGGGAATTTGTTAACAAGGGTCGTAAGAGTTTCCTTTGCCTGCACCTTATCATCAATCTTTATATAACATTCACTCAGTCTTAGCAGATTCTCAGAGTCATTTTGTTCTTGCCCAAGTATTTCTCTATAAAGTACAGATGCTCCTTCAAAATTGTTATTATAGAATAGGGCTGTTGCCAGATTTTTCTTAGCCATTATATCGTCTTCTTTCAGGGAAAAGGCTTTCTCTATGTATTCTATAGACTGCTCCTGTTTGCCTGTTTCAAAGTACACAAGTCCAAGAAGCTTATTTGCGGTAAAGCTCTCAGGGTCTGCTGCTATAGCAGCCTCAAGGTTTTCTATTACTATATCAGGACTTTCATTTTGCATAAAATACGCTACAGCAAGTCCAATATTAGCTTCTTTTCTGTCCTTATCTATCTCATTTGCTTTGTTAAAAGATGCAATACTTTCTTCGTATTGCTGTAGTTTATAAAGCGATAGACCAATCGCATAATTAATATCATAGTCATTGTCTTTTATTTCATTTGCTTTTCTAAAAATTGAAAGTGCGTTATCATATTTTTCGTTGTTAAAGAGTATCCTTCCAATGTTATATAGAGCTTCATAAGCTTTTGGGTTTGTTTTTACAGCTCTGCCATATGCCTTGATAGCATTAATATCGGTATTTGGGTCATTATTGATTTCGCCGAGTTTTTCAATACTTTTTCCTGTCAAAAACTCTGCAGTATATTGTTCCATTTTATTTAGTTTCAGAGAAATGCTCCTAATCTTGTTAAGAGTTTTCTCAAAGTTAGCCTTTTTGTATAGTATTTCTGCTATTTGAATGTGTGCCTTGACATACTGCTTATCAGTCTCGATAGCTTTTGCATAGTCGTTTTCTGCTTCATCAAGGGCACCTAGTCTCTCTTTTGCTACCCCTTTGTTGTAGTGGCTATTTCTTGTATATTTTTTATCCAGACCATTTTCAATTGATAAAGCCGTATCAAACATATATATAGCTTCGTTATTCTTCTCATTAAGTAGTTCTATAACACCCATTTTGTAATAGGCTTTTGAGTTTTCCTTATCTTTTGCTATAACGGCTAAATACTCCTCTAGTGCAAGTGTGTTGTCCATTCTATCGTAATATATCTCTCCTTTTGTGAAGTGTGCATTTGGTTCTTCACTATCTCTTTTTAGGGCTTCCATACTATCAGCAAGTGCTTTTTCTATTTCTTTTTTTCTGTAGTGTGCAGTTCCTTTGTAGGAATATGATAATGTATGTTCTGGGTTATTTTTTATGGCAAGTGAAAAGAGTTTAATGGCTCTATCTATTCTATTCTTGTCCAAGGCTATTCTACCTTTTTTGTACAGAGCTTCGGCAATTTTCTTTGAGTCCCTATAAACGGCTCTTTTTTTAGCAGTCCTTCTTTTAGGCGGCTTCCTAACTATTGTTTTGCTCTTGTATATATTTATAAGTTTATCTATTGTATCGTGTTGGTTGTTGTTGGGTTCAGGGTCTTTGTATCCTTTTGTTTCTTTTAGGTGAGAAAGAGCACCTTTGTATTGTTTTTTATTCCCCATTTTTTTAGCTTGTTCTATGCGTTTATTTATAATATCTTCTCTTTGTTTGTCTAAGGCTATCAGTTCCTTTTTAAATAGGTCGAGCAGGTTATTAATTTTTTGAGATTGTTCAGATGAGGGAGTAGGGTCTGTAAAGCTCTTTGCTTTTTCTAGCTTGGAGATAGCTTCAGCATATCGTTTGTCTTTACCAAGCTCTTCTCCTTCTGCAATTAGCTTATCAATGGCGTTTTCTTCAACGGGAGTTATGTCAACTGTCTGCTCCTGTGGAGTTTCGGGTTTTCCGACCATCTCCATTATTTTGTCTTTAAATACTATCACCATAATAACTAAAAGTACAATAGCTATAGTAGAATATGTTATAGTATTGCTTTTTGTCTTTGCCATAACTTACCTCACAGCAGTTTATAATTTGACATAAAATTCATCTGCTTTTCTTAGTTTTATTTCAGAATAATTTATTTCTTTCGATTCCTTATCAAGAGGGATTATCTCTCTATCTCTTCAAAGTTTTTGCCCTCTTTTGTTTCAAGATTGCTTTCAAAATCTATATTTTCTTCTTTTTCAAGTCTGACTTTGGAAGCAGATTTCTCTACAATCTTCCCAGCTTCTTCAATCTCTCTATTTTGAAGTTCTTTCACAAGCTTTTCTTCAGCTTCTTTAATCTCTTTTTCGGTTAGTGGTTTTGCTTCAGGGTCTGCTAGGTCTTCTACAATCTCTTTGCCTTCTTCCTTAGAACTATTTGCGGTTTCTTCCCATTTAAAGCTTTCTTGTTGTAATATATATATTGCTTTACTCACATTTTGGTATTGTGGACTAAATGTATCTTTTAAGAGGTACTTTTGCCATTCGTTTATCGTTTCTTTCTTATTTTTGAGTTTAAATTGTATCATACCCTTGTATAAATTAATGTCTTTGTATTCGTTGGATGTATCTTCTATTGCGGAATATACGGAAAGGGCTTCTTTATACTGTTTGTTTGCTTGATATGTTCTTGCTAAGTTGTACATAAAGGGTAGTTTATCTTGGTAAGTCTGTGATAGCTCTATACCTCTTTTGAAGGAATTTACTGCTTTGTTAAAAAGTTTTTTATGGTTATATATGTTTCCTAGGTAGAAGTTTATTTCAGCATTTGTAGGATTTTCTGTGAATGCTTTTTCGAGGAAAATGACAGCAAGCTCATATTTTCCTTTATGGTATAGTTTGGTTCCTTTTGTTTTGTATGACAGCTCTTTATTAGGCAATTCATTTGTGAGGGCATTTTGTCCCAGAAAGAGCATAACAAGTACGACATATATTATTGTTTTCAATTCCCCTGCTCCTTTTTAAGGATGTAAGACTTTTTATAGTAGTTTCAGTATAAGTTAAAATAAAGATTAGCTTTTTATTTTAAATATAGCTTTATATTAATAAACAAGTTTTGCAATAAAATCAATCTTAATTTTAAGATTTTAACAAAAGCCTCTTATGGAGTTCTTACATTCAGAAAGCTTTTCCAAAAAAAACTATCTGAATGGCTTTCGTGTTTGATTATTAACACCAATATATTATAATATTATATATATAGTATTTATTTACTGTTAAAATGCAAGTAATTAATTATTTTTATTATAGTACAAGTTAAACTTTCTAAATATATACAATTTAAACTTAATTTACTTGTAAATTGTTTTTTTATTTTTGTTATGTTTTTTAAGGATGTGCAAAAGCATTTATTATTGTACTAATTTAAGCTTGTAACTTGTGTATTTGGAGAAGAATGGTAATATGGATTATACCTATATAATCGTGGTATCTGTTGCTCTTATTATATTGCTTTTTGTGTTTATAATGGTTGCCAGATTTATTTTTTCTGTTAAGGGTTCGAACATTAAGAGGCTCTTTTTTGAAAAGCGTTATGCGACTTTGTTAGTTAGATTAAAAAAAGAGTTAAAAGATAATGCTAATAATTATGTAGCTCATTTTTATTTGGCGGAGACATATCTTGCACTTAATAATTTTGTAGAGGCTTTATCTCACTATAACAAGGTTATTTTCATATCGAAATATGATGATGATATTAGTGAAATATTGGTAAGAGAGCGTCTTGTAGATATATATCTTAAGTTGGATAAGCTTAAAGAGGCAGAAAAGGAATTATTTCTTATTTTGGAGCAGTCGCCTAATAATTATCTTTATAATTACAGAGTAGGTGATATTTTGTATCTTCGCAACTATCGTGAGGCTGCAGCGAGCTATTTTCTTAAAGCCCTGGAAATCAATTCAAATCATGCGGATAGTCTATTTCGTATTGGTCAGGTTTGCTATGAGGTTAATAAGAAAACAGAAGCATTTAATTATATGAAAAAATGCCTTGATATTAATTCAGATTGTATAGAGGCTAACTATTACATAGGTCTTGTTTATGTAGATTCTTCGAGTTATTTTCATGCTATGAAAGAGTTTGACAAGTCTATTAAGTCCAAGGATTATCGTCTTAAGTCCATATATCAGAAGGGTAAGTGTCATTTTCTTCTTGGGGATTTGGATGCTAGTATATTGGAGCTTGAGAAGGGTATTTTTTATCTAGACGACAAGGATGCTTTATCTTTAGGCTTTCGTTATTTGCTTGCAAGGGCTTATGAGGCTAAGAGAGAGTTGCCTATGGCTATTACTCAGTGGGATATAATATCTTCGATTAGACAAAATTACAAGGATGTAGAGGAGAAGCTCGAAGAATATAAAGATATACGACTTGATGATAATATTAAAGATTTTATGACAGCAACTCACAATTCATTTGATGAATTATGTAAGAAGATGGTTTCTGCTTTAGAGCTTGATGTTATAGAATACAAAAGTAGAGATGGTGTAGGTGAAGTTATTGCTATTGAGGGAGAAAGTAAATGGAGGTCTCAGAGGAGGAATAAGCTTTGTGTAAAGATTTATCGTTCAAGTGATGATATTACTAGTACAGTTATACGCGATTTAGTTGATAGCATGAAGGTTGTTGGGGCGTACAAAGGTGTTATAATCACATCTGGTACTTTTAGTCGTTCTGCTATTGACTATGCTTCTTCTCGTCCTATTGATTTGTACGATAAGTGGAAATTATCCGAACTTTTAGCTAGTTGTAAGTAATCTTTAGTTTTTTTTGGGTTTAATTTTTTTTTGAGGTTGTGTCTAATGGAAGAGATAGGGCAGGTTGTGAGTTTTGATGGTGATTTAGTTTCAATTGAGCTTAAGGAAGGTGTAGAGTCTTGTTCTTCCTGTTCTTCCTGCTTGTCAATGGTTTCTGATGAGCCAAAGGTTAGAGTTCTTAAGTTATCTAATTCTATAGGGGCAGATATTGGAGATTTTGTTGTTATTGAGTTAGGTGAGAGTTCATCTATACTAATATCTATGTTATTATATGTTTTTCCTATAATTATGATGTTAGGTGGCTATTTTATTGGTGAGCAATTATCTTATGATTTTAGGGCGGGTAAGCTTGATGATAATGTTATTGCTATAGTATTATCTTTTGTATTTTTGTTTTTTGGTCTTGGGATAGTTTATTTTCTGGATAAGTTTCTTTCTAGGAGAGTGAGTTTTTCTCCATCTTTAAAATGCTTTTATAGGTCTGAATAGTATTTTTGCGGGTACAAAAATCATAGAAACGAGCCTAATGATACATACTGTGGAAATTGGTAATAGTATGGCTTGAGAAGTTAAACACGATATGTTGATAAAGTGGTTCGCCACTCATTTTTTTGTTCCTTTATGGTTTCTTTGCTGTGCTATTTTTAAGTTATGGTATTTTGGGGTCGATAGGGAGCTATGAGTATCGTTCTTTATTTTATTTATTTTGATGAGTTTTTGTTCGGTTACCTGTTTAAATAAATTATCTGTTTAAATAAAAGGTTAAAAGGGAGTTTGTCGCTATGAAATATGGAAATAAACTTTTATTTGTGTTTCTTTTGTTATTTCTTTTTGATTGGTCTAGCGTTGGCAATGCGTCTATAGTTTATAATAATCTTATAACGATGACAGTTGATAGCTTCGATGATGGTGGGGCATGGGTTGCCAAGTTTTCAAAGAATCGCCAGAAGAATTGGTCTAGTGATGCGAGTGCTCCTTATGAGGATTCTAATACTTGGATTAAGTGGCTTAATTCTTCTGATTATGATGCTTTCGACATATTGCCTTATGGTATTTTTAGGAATGCCTTACTCAAGGATAAGGAAAAGGGTATACTTGCCGTTAAAGCTAAGTTTAACACCAAAGGTTATAATTGGATAATCCTTGAACCTAAGGATGTTCGTTTTTCGAGAGATAATGTACCTAGCAGGATTACTTATGTTGCTGAAGGTGGAGAGGTTTACAAAGGTGATGGTTATGTTGAGGGGAAGGATTCTAAGTTTATTTGGATGCCGGGGAAGGTAAAGTCAGCTTTTGTCTATGTTTGGGGTAATAATTACGATTATACTTTGGAGGCTCACTTTGAAGATAGCGAGGGTCGTAATTTAGTTGTTCCTGTGTCAAGCCTCAAATATAAGGGCTGGAGAAACTTACGAATATATATTCCTGTATTAAGGGATTCCATATATCCTCTTAAGTTTAAGAGGTTTAAGATTAAAGCTAATCCCGATACTAGTCCTGGAGAGTTTTACACATATTTTGATTATTTCCATGCTTTAGTCGATACTTATGAGGAGAGCTATTTTGGTGAAGAGTTGCAATTTGTAGAGAAGTATTGGTCAGAAGGGAATAAATCTAAACAAACTAGTGAGAAGAAATAAGGAGGTTACAATATTATTATGAAATGGAATGAAATAGAAGAGGGTAATAAGGTTAGTAGTGGAATAAAAAGCGTTATAGGCTTAGTTCTTTTTATTTTCATATCGGTTTTTGCAGTTGGTTTTATCTTTTCTCAAGATACTAAAGGGGGAGCTTCTGCATCATCTGGGGATGATGATAGGGTAAGTTTTATAGTAGATGATGAAGCCCTTGCGACTAAGGAGCTTCTTGGAGAGAATGCGAGTAAAGGTATTTATAAGGTTGTAATAGATACATTTGAAGAGGCGGGGGAGTGGTATGGAAGAATGCCAAATGACCAAGGTCTTATATCTCCAAAGAGGCATTTAGGTTTTCCGCTTGCTCTTAAGGGTAGTAAAGATGTTAAAACCGTGCCTGAAAAGGTAAAGAATCCTCCTAAGTACAGAGATAAGGATGGTAATTACAGAACAGACTACTATCCTCCATATAAGGATGAGAGAAAGTATGTTCTTGGAGTTAGGGTGGATTTTCAAAGACGGGGCAATAATTGGTTTGCACTCTATCCTTATAGACCTATTAGGCTTTCCGGCCTTGTTAAGGGTTTTGAGGTATGGGTTGCGGGAAGACAGAAGAATCATACCCTCTCTGTTATGGTGGAGGATGTATATGGTGAGACTAAGATTATTCCAGTAGGAAAACTTGATTTTATTGGCTGGCGTAGACTTTCGGTTAATATTCCCCAGCAGGTTAAGCAGTATGATTATCGGTTTGGTTATGAGAGGGGCCTTACATTTAAGGGTTTCTTTGTAACCTGTAATCCTATTCAGTCTTGGGGTAAATACTATATGTATCTCGATAATTTCACAGCGGAGATAAGTCGTTTTTGGGAAGAGTATCAAGATCAAAGTGATCCCGTTGATAATTGGTAAAATCGTATTTTATATATAAAAAATAGAGGGAGAGCTATGAGGAAAAGGCAGGGGAGTGAGGTATCATCTTCTTTGCTTTTTTCTCGTTTCCTTCTGTTACTATTTATTTATAAACAGTCGTTCCCACCCTTTTTTATTTTCCAACTATGCTGTAAACAAACTTCCTAAAGAGAAAGAAAATTAGCTTCTTACAGGGAAAATACCCTCAAACTAAGAGGAATAAGGCGCAAAACAGCTTGGCAATTAGCAATAATATTACTTAAGAAGTTAAACACTAGATGCCTATTTAAAGTGGTTCGCCGCAAATAGCTGTAAACAAACTTCTTAAGTAAAAATAAAATTAACATCACCTCACAGAAATTAACAACAGCACAGGCTTAAGTGGTTGCAACCCACAGCCTTCAGTACCTCATTCTTAGTAAGAAGTAAATATTGTAAATAAACTTATTAAATGAAAGGAAATTACTTCAGTTAAGAAGTTAAAAGTCCATTAAGGCTGCTTCGCTTTCGCTACACCTAGGTGTAAACAAACTTCTTAAGGGGAAAAGAAATTAACTTCCTAAAGAATGAATACCCTCAAACTAAGCAAAATAAGGTCTAAAACCTTATAGAAGACGACAAATGGCGTCCTTAAGAAGTAAATATATATTTTATTAAAGTGGCGAGCCACAATATATGTTTATTTAAAGTGGTTTGCCATACCTACAGTATAAAAGTTAGTATCTACCCAAACGCTAGTCTTTGTCTCTTTATCGTTAAGCTGTGTAGTTGTCCAAGATTGTCCACCCGAGTTTGAGATTAGAACTGTCTTTGCATCTCCAGTAGCCAGAAACTGTTCATTTTCATAGTGTACTGCATATAGAAAAACATTTGTATTAGTTTGCCGAAGCTCCCATATTTCTGCCTTGTCATCTACACCGTTAGAAGCCAAAAGTGTACCGTCTGCTCCAACAACAATAAAGTTGCCCCCTCCGCTGGCGATGTCATATAAGTTTTTGTCTGTGTTAGTCTCTTGTTTGGTAAAGCTATCAGAATAGTCCGCAGAAGTTAATATAGTACCATTTTCTCCTACAATAACTAGTATCCCGTAGTAATAACTAATCCCATACAGTATAGTTTCTCTGTTTAGTCCCAAGTTATTTTTCTTTTTCCAATCAATTCCGTCAGTAGATGTAAACACAGAGCTTTGACTGCCAACAGCAAGCCATTTGCTATAGATACTATGATAGTGAACATCATAAATATCTTTACTTTCAAGTCCATTTGTCTGTATCTGCGTCCAGTTCTCTCCGTCCTGTGAGCTAAGAATGCTTCCTTGCTCTCCATAGGTGTAGTAGCGGTTATTTACGAATAGTATTTTGTATAGATTTGTACTTATTCCGCTTTTTACTTCTGTCCAGTTTATTCCGTTATGGGAAGTGAGAATAGTCCCTCTTTCTCCAACAATAATCCATAGATTATTCTCGTATATGGCATCATAGAGTTCGGTATTTGTTGTCGTGTTTTTTCTCTGCCAAGTGCTTCCGTCGGGGGATGTTGATACTGCGGATATGGAACCTGCGATAAGCCATTTGATAGGAAGTACAATTCCTTGTTCTTCTTCTATGATGGAACTAGGTTCATTGCAATGTAATAGGGATAGGCTTAATACTAGGCTTAGTAAAAGAAGATATATTCGCTTTTGTTTTAGCATAATTCTTCTCCTTACAGTTTTTATTATTCCTTTTAACTTAATGTAAGAAGTTAAATCTTAGTGTGCCAAGCCACTTTAAATAAACATATACTTAACTTCTTAAGTAAGATTATTGCTAATTTCTATGCAGTTTAATGCTTTATTCTTCTTGATGCGAAGGTATTTTTTCTTTAAGAAATTAATTTTCTTTTCCCTTAAGAAGTTTGTTTACATCTTAGTCTATTAAACGGGACTCGTAAGAACTTAATAACTTTCATACACTAAGATAAAAAGCTAATGTTTCTCTCTAAGTTAGTAAAGTTATTTTGAGTTTCTTTTAATTTTACTTGCTCCCTTTCAATTACTTCTTTTTTTGCCTTAGCCAGAAAGGTTTGGTTATTCAGTCTAGCGTTTATTTTCTTAAGTTCTTTTTGTGTTTTGTCTATATCTTTTTGTATTCTTGCTTTTTCTTTATCAATATCAATAACTCCTTTCAAGGGCATAAAGAGTTCCATACCTATTAACACACTGGTAGCACAGTTGATACTGGTATTATATTTATCCGTTACCTTTATGCTATCAGCCTTGGCGAGGCTCATTATATAATCTTTATTATCTTCGATAAGATATTGAATATCCTTGTTTTCGGTCTTGATTATAAGATCGGTCTTTTTACTGTGAGGGATATTCATTTCTCCTCTTATATTTCTTGCCTGATACACGAGTTCTTTTATAGTTGAGAAGTTCTTTTCCTCTTTTTCGTTAATGAGGCTAGTGTTTACAACGGGATAAGAAGCCAATAATATACTCTTTTTGCTTTGATTCGGGTCTTTAGAAGGTAAGCTATGCCATATTTCTTCCGTTATGTAGGGCATTATAGGATGCAGCAGCTTAAGTATGTCAGATAAGACATATAATAAAATAGACAGCACCACTCTCCAGCGGTCTTCATTGCCTTCTTTATACAAATCTACTTTAGAAAACTCAATATACCAATCACAAAAGTCATGCCAAATAAAATCATACAATAACAAAGCTAAGTCGTTAAACTTGAAACTATTAAGGTTCGATATAGACTTATCAATGGTCTTAGCCAGACGATGCAAAAGCCATCGTTCTCCAAGGGCAATATTAAGACTAGACAAATTCATAGTCCAATCTTTATCTTCCACATTCATCAGAATATACCTTGAAACATTCCATAGCTTATTGGCAAAACGACTGCCATTCAAAAAGTCATTTTGCTTATCATCAAAGGCAAGCTTAATATCCTGACCAATCGGTGCAAGACTGGTAATCGTAAATCTAAGTGCGTCAGCCCCGTGTTTGTCTATCACATCCAAGGGGTCTATACCATTACCCAAAGATTTACTCATCTTTCTACCCAGTTTATCACGCACCGTCGAATGTAAGTATACCTCCTTAAAAGGTATGTCTCCAAGAAAATATAAACCCGCCATAATCATCCTGGCAACCCAGAAGAAAAGTATCTCAGGGGCAGTTGATAATGCACTGGTAGGATAAAAATAAGAAAGTTCCTTGTCGGAAGACGAAGGCCAGCCAAAAGTAGAAAAGGGCCAGAGCCAAGAAGAAAACCAAGTGTCTAAAACATCCTCATCTTGCTTAATATCATTACTAGAACAAGTATCACAGCTCTCTATATCCACTCTTGATACCATAATTCGACCACAGGACAAACAAGTCCAAACAGGTATCCTATGACCCCACCATATCTGCCTACTTATGCACCAATCCTCTATATTTTCCATCCAATTGAGATAGACTTTAATCCATCTCTCGGGATAAAACTTTACCTTGCCAGACTTAACCACATCGATGGCGTCCTTAGCCAAATCCTTCATACTAACAAACCACTGATCGGATAAATATGGCTCCACCACAGTATCGCATCTATAACAATGACCCACACTATGTATATGCTTCTCCTTCCTAATGAAAAGACCAGCATCCTTAAGAGCATCTAAAACCCTTTTTCTACATTCAAAGCGGTCAAGACCCTCATAAATACCAGCATTCTCATTCATACTAGCATCTTCGTTCATAACATTTATTTGCTCAAGATTATGACGCTTACCTATAAGAAAATCGTTGGGATCATGGGCAGGCGTTACCTTAACCGCTCCACTACCAAAATCCATCTTGGCATAATCATCCGCTATAATCGGAATCTCCCTGCCAATAAGAGGCAATATTACGCTCTGACCAACAAGGCTACTATATCGTTTATCTCTCGGATTAACTGCAACAGCCGTGTCTCCAAGCATAGTCTCGGGTCTAGTGGTAGCTATCTCCAAATATCTATCAGAAGAACCTTTAATAGGATATTTTATATGATAGAAATAACCAGAAAGCTCCTTATGATCCGCTTCCTCTTGACTAAGAGCCGTAGAACATCTAGGACACCAATTAACTATATATTTACCCCTATATATTAGACCCGCCTCGTAGAGCCTGACAAAAACTTCCCGGACAGCATAAGACAAACCACTGTCCATAGTAAATCGCTCTCTCTCCCAATCACAGGCACAACCGAGCTTTTTAAGCTGATCTATTATTATAGAGCCATGCTTCTTCTTCCAATCCCAAACCTTAGAAACAAACTCCTCTCTGGTAAAAGAATGCCTACTCAAATTATTACGCAAGAGGTCTCGTTCAACGACATTTTGCGTAGCTATTCCCGCATGGTCAGTGCCGGGCACCCACAACACATTATAACCACTCATCTTCTTCCATCTTATCAATATATCCTGTATTGTGCTATTAAGGCCGTGTCCCATATGCAGGCGTGATGTAATATTCGGAGGAGGTATCACTATCGAATAAGGCTCCTTGCTGTCATCAGGCTCTGAATGAAAATAACCACCCTCAAGCCAGTACTCATACCACTTAGACTCAAAGGAACTAGGATCATACGACTTGTCCATCAATTCTCTCCTCAAAACACAAATAGAATTACTAACGCTGTGGCTCGCCACCTTAAATAAATATATATTTAGCTTCTTAAGTGCGGCAAAGCGCTTTAAATAGACAGATATTTAACTTCTTAAGCAATGTTATTGCTAATTTTCGTGCTGTTTTACGCCTTATTTCTCTTAGTTTGAAGGTATTTTTCCTTTAAGAGGTTAACTTCCTTTTCTTTTAAGAAGTTTGTTTACACTATTATAATATTTACTGCTGGTTTACGATGAATAACTTGCTGGAGTGCCGGTTACCTTTGACACATATATTCTTTGCACATTCTTTTTTGCTTCTTTTTCTAAGTTACTTAAAACACAATTTAAAACATTCCGTGAAGTTTTAAATTGTGTTACAATAATATAAGTTGTACTTGCTACTTTCTTATTGGTAAAGCCATTAAGAGCTTCTTCCATTTTATCGTGGTTTCCTCCACCACAATCATAGGTAATAATATATTCTGGCATATCGCCTCCTTTTGAAGGTATAATTATCTATAGCAAACTGTAAACAAACTTCTTAAGGAGAAAGAAAATTGGCTTTTTAAGGGGAAAATAGCCTCAAACTTAAGAAGAATAGGACACGAAACCTCGCAGAAACTAGCAATAATATTGCTTAAGAAGTTAAACACTAGATGCCTATTTAAAGTCGTTCGCCACAGCAAACAGAATAAAATATAACTAAAAAGTAAAATATATAATCATTAAAGGCGGCTCTCACACTATATATGTTTATCTAATCTCTTTATTATCTTGGATATGCCTAAAATTGATGTTATAGCACCCAGTTCTGGACCGTGTAGTTCGCCCGTTAAGGCAACTCTTATCGGCATAAATAGACCTTTGCCTTTTATCCCTGTTTCCTTTTGTATAGATTTAATCAGCGGGCTTATTTCTTCTATACCCTCGTTTTCTACCTTATCCTTAAAGAGCCTAAGCACAGTCTTTGAAGCTTCTTGTTTTACTATATCCATTGCCTTTTTGTTATCGTAATCTGGCTCGTTAAAGAAAAAGCTAGTATGCTTTGTTATCTCCGATATGCAGGATAATTGTCCCCTCACCGTGGAAATAATCTTCTTTACATATTCAGGCTCTTCCGTTCCATCCACATATCCTGCCGATAAAAGATATGGCTGTGATAAGTCAAATAGTCTATCTAGTTCGGCTTCCCTTATATATTGTGAAGATAGCCAGTTAAACTTCTTTTCATCGAATAAAGCATTTACCTTTGTAAGATCGCCTAGGTTAAACTCACTTAGCTCATTGAAGATATTAAACTTCTCTTTCCCGTCTTTTGGTGCCCAGCCTAGGAGCATAGACATATTTATTACGCTCTCGGGTAAGTAGCCTTTTTCTCTTAGAGACCTTATACTTTTGCTCTTGTCTCTCTTGCTAAGTCCCTTTGTGAGAGAGAAGTGAGCATATTCAGGGGGCTTTATACCAAGTTCTCTTGCGAGTAAAACATGTTTTGCCGTATTGCCAAGGTGATCTTGCCCTCTTATCACATGTGATATTTGCATTAGATGGTCGTCTATCACCACCCCAAAATGATATGTCGGTATGGAGTTAGACTTCATAATAATAAAGCTTTCCACTTCCTTCTCTATCTCTCCAAAGACCAAGTCTTTAAACTTAATCTTCTCTTTGTTCGTTTTAAGCCTTATTGCATAATTGCTATCGTCTTTATTTTCTTCTCTCTCTTTTTCCGTTAGATGGGAGAAGTCTTTTTCTGCCTTTCCTGACTTCAAAAGCCTTTCTGCATATTCTTTATATATTGCAAGCCGCTCTGTCTGTTTATAAGGCCCATAGTCTCCGCCGATCCCCGGACCTTCGTCAAAGCTAATGCCAAGCCAGCTAAGGTCTGCGAGAATACCTTTTATAGACTCCTCGCTAGACCGCTCAAGGTCTGTGTCCTCTATCCTAAGAACTATTTTACCTTTTTGCTTCCGTGCAAATACATAATTAAATAACGCCGCTCGGACATTTCCTATATGAATATCTCCCGTTGGAGATGGAGCAAATCTTACCCTGTACACAAGTTACCTCTTTAGTGCTTTGCACCGTAATTTATTGTGGCAAACCACTTTGAATAAACATATATTTAATTTTTTAAGTAATACTATTTCTAATTTCCACGCCGTTTTCTACCTTACTCTGCTTAATTATGTGAAGGCATTTCCTCTTTAGGAAGTTGTGGCAAACCACTTTAAATAGGCATCTAGTGTTTAATTTTTTAAGTAATATTATTTCTAATTTCCACGCTGTTTTCTGCCTTACTCTGCTTAATTATGAAGGCATTTCCTCTTTAGGAAGTTGTGGCGAAGCACTTTAAATAGGCATCTAGTGTTTAAGTTCTTAAGCAATATTATTGCTAATGTCTGCGGGGTTTCGTGTCCTATTATTATTAGTTTGAGGGCATTTTTCCTTTAAGAAACCAATTTTCTTTCTCCTTAAGAAGTTTATTTACAGGAAGTTAATTGTTTTTGCCCTTAAGAAGTTTGTTTGTATTTGTTTTAATTGCCACGCTAGAGCTTTTCTATATAAATATCTGTCAGTCTATCGTTTAATGACCAGTTCTTAGCATCAGAGTCTATATTATCTTTTTTAGCAAAGTTAATCTCTTTTGCAAGGGTTTCGTTTTCTATATACTTTGTAAAGTCATTTACCGAGTTTGCCACTGTATCGTCGGACGAATAGAAGTCTATTCTTATGCGGTCTAGTACATTAAGTTTCTTTTCCTTTCTCATATTTTGGACTTTGTTTATAAACTCTCTTGCTATACCTTCTGCTATGAGTGTGTCGCTAAGCTTTGAATTGAGGGCTATAGTTATTTCGCCAGAACTCTCTATTAGAAATCCTTCTTTTGGCTGTTTTTCTATTACCAGCTCTTCTTCTGATAGTTCTATCGCTCGTTCTATGTCATCTTTGTTTTTATATTTTAAAATAATCTTCTTATCGTCTACAAACTTTTCTATTGTTTCGCTAGGTATTTTTTCTATTATAGGCAATATATATCTTAAGTCTTTTCCAAATCGTTTTCCAAGTATTCTTAAGTTAGGTTTGGCTATAAAGTCTATAAGAGAACTCTCATCATCTACAAATTGTATTTCTTTTATATTGAGTTCTTCTTTTATTTGGGACTGCATATCCGATATTATTTCCCTGTCTCTTTCGCCGGAGCTTATTATAGTTATCGAGCTAAGAGGCTGTCTTATCTTGATTTGATGCTTGTTTCTGAGGAAACGGGCAATCGACACTATATCCCTTATTAGGTTCATTTTATATTCTATATCTTTATTTCGTTCGTTTTCTTCTGCTTTGGGGTAATCGCAAAGATGTACGCTTATAGGGGCTTCTTTATTTACTGTTCGTTCTATATTTTGATATATTTCTTCTGTGATGAAAGGCAGAAAAGGGGCCAATAGCTTCACTAGGCTAAGTAATACATAGTGTAGACTATCATAAGCTTTTAGTTTGTCGTTATCATTTTCCGACTTCCAGAATCGCCTTCTACTACGCCTTATATACCAATTGGAGAGCTTGTCTATATATTTATTAATAGAGTTTGCGGCAACTGAAGGGTCATAATTGTCAAGAGCTTCATTTATCTCTATAACCAGTCCTTTCATCTCTGAGATTATCCATATATCAAGGGGGTTTGAAAGAGCTTTTGGTTCTATCCTGTAGCTTTGGCTGTAATTATCTATTTTAGCATAGGTTATAAAGAAGCTATAAATATTCCATAGAGGTAGTATAATTTCCTTTATATGGTCTTTTATGCTTTCCTCTGAAAACCTTATGGGGCTACCTGGTTTTATGTTTATGAAGAGCCAACGCATAGCGTCGGCGCCGTACTTATCAAATATTTTAATGGGGTCTATTATATTGCCCTTGGTTTTGCTCATCTTGTTGCCGTTTTCGTCAAGGACAAGCTCCGTACAGATTACATTCTTATAGCTAGATCGCTTGTCTATCATTGTGGATAATGCAAGCAGAGCATAAAACCAACCTCTTGTCTGGTCTATTCCTTCGCATATAAAGTCAGCGGGATAGAGTTTATCTAAAAGGTCAGAAGAGTTTTCCTTCGCAGGGTAGCCGAGCTGTCCCCAGGGCATAACTCCTGAGTTAAACCAGCAGTCAAGGACGGCTTTCTCCCTGTGCATAGAAGAAGAACATTTAGGACAGGTACAGGTAACTTTGTCTATCTCTGGTATATGGAGGTCAAAGTCTTTTTTTATTTTCTCTTTTGCATATTCGTTCAGTTCGTCTATAGATGCGACTACTATTTGATAATTACACTCCTCACATGTCCATATAGGAAGAGGTGAACCCCAAAATCTATCTCTTGAAATAGCCCAGTCTATATTGGCGCTAAGCCATTTCCCAAATCTACCTTCTTTTATATGGGATGGATACCAGTTTATTTCCTTGTTTGCCTCTATCATATTATCTTTGTATTTGGTAGTCTTTAAGAACCATGAGGACTTTGCATAATACAAGAGTCTTGTATTCGTTTTGTAGTTAAAGGGATAATTGTGTACTAGTTTTTCCTTGGCAAAGACAAGCTGTTTAGTCGAAAGGTCTTTTAATATGGTAATATCAAGGTTTTCTTCGTCAAATAGCCTATCCTTATATACGCCACATTCTTTTGTAAACTTGCCTTCTGCATTAACATGCTGTATAAAAGGGAGCTTGTATTTGCTTATTAGCCTATAGTCGTCCTCCCCATAAAGTGCGAGGTGTACTATTCCAGAACCGTCTTCCGTAGTTACATAGTCATCAGCTATTGTATAATGTTGTTTCTCTGTTAGCTTGTTAAAGAAGTCCCAAAGGGGGCTGTATTCTATGTTGGTAAGCTCCGAGCCTTTGTATTCTTCCTCGATGGTAAAATCTTTAAGAAAGCCCTTTTTTTTAAGGGTTGATATTCTTTCTTTTGCAAGTATATAATATTCATCTTTAGATTTTATTTTAACATAGTCAATGTCTGGTCCAAGTGCGAGTGCAACATTGCCTATAAGGGTCCAAGGGGTTGTTGTCCATGCAATGAAGTATGTATTGCTTTTGTTTTTCAGAGGGAATTTGGCATAGATAGATATATCGGTAACTTCTTTGTACCCGAGTGAAACCTCCTGATTAGATAGGGAAGTTCCAAGTCTTGGGCAGTAAGCCAGTACTTTATAACCCTTATATAGTAATCCTTTTTCCCAGGCCTTTTTTAATACCCACCAGTCGCTTTGTATAAAGTCGTTAGTTAGGGTTGCGTACTCGTCTTCAAAGTCAAGCATTCTACCTATGCGCTTGATGGCAAAGACCCACTCTTTTTTGTATCGGAACACAGTTTCTCTGCAGTAATTTATAAACTTAAGCAATCCGTATTCTTCTATATCTTTCTTCGAGTTAAGACCAAGCTCTTTTTGTGCAGTAAGCTCGATAGGTAAGCCATGTGTATCCCAGCCGGCTTTTCTTATAACCCTATATCCTTGCATAGCCTTGTATCTAGGGAATAGGTCTTTTAGAGTGCTTTGCAGCATATGTCCTATATGAGGAGTTCCATTTGTTCCCGGGGGACCGTCATAGAAGACGAATTCCTTTCCATTACTGCTATTTTCTATGGATTTATTTAGGATATTATTCTTTTCCCAGAAGTCTATTAGTTTCTCTTCTATTTTCGGAAAAGATTGTTTTGATACCTCTTTATACATATATTCCCTTTTTATTATTAGAGTATGATGTGGCGAACCACTTTAAATATCGTGGCGAACCACTTTAAATAGGCATCTCGTGTTTAACTTCTTAAGCAATATTATTGCTAATTCCCACGCGATTTTATAAACTATTCTTCTTAGTTTGGGGGTATTTTCCCTTTAAGAAGTTAATTTTCTTTTTCCCTAGGAAATTTGTTAACGACATTATTATTAAATGGAAGGGGGGGTATTTAACCTTTTTGTCCAAACATATCTTTTGTTTTTAGCATAGTAAATCCAATGTTTAATATAAATAATATAATTCCTGTATAAGATAGTAGTCCCCCTATGATAAGGGTCGTAGTTCCTGCTGTGGGAAAGGTTTTTCTTAGATGGAAGCCTGAAGTGAGTAGCAGGAGCCCTATGTTTGAAATCCAGAACTGAGGGGCAATTAGCTTTGGGAAGTATATAAATCTTCCTATGAACTTGGGTAGAATATGATAGCCTATTCCCATAACCATCATAAGCATAAAACCTAGTAGGTTATAATGGACATGCATAAATTGCATATCGGGTGTAGCACTTATTCCAAATGCATTAAGAAGCCCTATAGAGGCTCCTATAAAAAGATAGAATAAAGACATTAAAATAAACAGCTTTGAATACTTACTCATGAGTTCTCCTTGAAAATTATATTATAGAATTGTTCTATTTTCTTTGTTATTTTTTTATTAGTGATATTGTCTTTTGTTTAGGTTTTAATAGCTCTATGGGTGATTTATTTTCTTTATAGTTTCCGTATTGTCTAATTCTTTCTATTTTGAAGCCCACAAGTTCTCTCTTGCTTTTACCAGTTATAAACTCGATATAGTTAAAGAGGTTTGCGGCTTCAGGCTCTGCTTTCATTACAAGGCTTATAGAGTGTTCTATTTTGTTGTAATCCAGCCTTAGTAAGCAAACTTTTCTTATGTTTTGCTTTCCTTTTTTGTATACAGTAAGCTCTTCTATTTGTTTTAGATTATCTATATTACCCATTAGATTGTCTATTTCTGTATCGGGTATAATTCTATACTCGAAGGCTTCAATTAGTTTATGTATTTTGGGTAGTGCTTCTTGGCTTACAAATATATCTTTTATTTGTACTGTTTTGGGTAGATTATTATTTAATATATCTTTTATATAGTTTGGCTTCAGATAACTATGAAGCTTTACTTGCATATATTCGTCTTGGCTTTCTATTCCGAGAGATAGTGGGTTTGCTATATCTATTTTGGGTATGGGGTTGAATCCGGAGGAGAATACTATAGGTAAATTAGTTCTTATAAAGGCTTTTTGAAAGAGCGAGAACATATCTATATGTGATAAGAACTTTAGCATATCTTTCTTTACAAAGTTTATTATCAGGGTATATTTGTCATTATTGAGATTTTGCAGGGGCGTTTCTTTTATTTTGATAGCTGTGTCTTTGTTATCTTCTGTATCCGTTTCATTTAGATTATGTTTAATTGGCTTTGTGCAGACTCCGCAGAAGTCATGACATTTATCTCTGCAGTCAGGACTTTCTTCGCTTGTAGTGCTTTTGGCAAATTCTTCTTCAAGGAAGCTTTCCTTTACCCCACAGTCAATATTGCCCCAAGGTAGTTTTCTTTCGTCAGCTTCTTTTTTGAATAAGGTATAATCTATATCTAGGTTAAGTTCTTTTATGGCGTTTTCCCAGTATTTGATATTAAACTTGTCTTGCCAACCGTCAAATCTGCTACCATTCTTGTATGCGTTGTATATAAGTTTCCCAATACTTTTATCTCCCCTTGCAATAAGGCCTTCTACGAAAGACATTTCAGGAGAATGTATTTTAAAGTTGACTCTTCTACTTCTTATAGAATACTTTATTATGTCTATTTTGCTTTGTGCTTCTTCCATAGTTATCTGAGGGGTTCTTTGGAAAGGGGTATGCGATTTTGGTATAAATGTTCCGATAGATACAGAGAGCTTAAGTTTCTTATTGATTACAAGTAGTTTATTAATAAGGTTTATTATATCTTTTTCCTCAGAAGACTGGTAGTCGTCTGGTATTGGGAAGCCAAGCATAAAGTATAGTTTTATATGTCTCCATCCAAGGCTTGTAATTTGTCTAACTATTTCAAATAGCTTATCTTCGCTGACACTTTTATTTATAATATTCCTTGTATATTCGCTAGCGGCTTCAACGGCGAATGTAAGTGAAGTTTTCCTTACCTTCTTTATCTTTAAGGCATCCCCTAGGCTAAAGGCGTCTATTCTAAGGGATGGAAATGAAAACGATATATTCTTATCACTAAATCGTTTGTTTAATACATCTATGAGAGACGATAACTTTGTATAGTCAGCGATGCTTAATGATAGTAAAGATATTCTTCTGTATCCTGTATTTTTTATAATTTGCTTAGCAAGTTCAATAACATTCTCAATATTTCTTTCTCTAAGAGGTCTATATATCATACCAGCTTGACAAAATCTGCACCCTACGGTACACCCTCTTGCTAGTTCAATAACGCCTTGGTCTTGTACGACCTGTATATACGGTATTGGAGGTTTTATGGGGTGCATACTTTCGTTTATGTTATTGAGTACAAGCCTTTCTATTTTTTTATCTCGTGAGAATAGAGGTACATATACAAAGGATAATTTGCTATCGAGTTCTTTTAGTATTTCTGTTCTTGTTTTTCCAAGTTTCTTTAATTTTATTATCGTTTCTGCAAGAATTATTATACCTTTTTCTGCTTCTCCGAGTAGGAATAGGTCGATAAAGTCAGTCATGGGCTTAGGATTGTATGTGCAAGGTCCTCCTGCAATAATTATGGGATCGTTTTCTTTTCTATCTTTGTTTTGTATTGGTATTTGCCCAAGCTCGAGTATTCCGAGCACATTTGTAAATGTTAGTTCGTATTGTAGTGAGAAGCCGATTACATCAAAGTCTTTTATACTTTTTTTAGATTCGAGGGAATATAGCGGTATATTATGTTCTGTTAGTTGTTTTTCCATATCTTCCCAGGGGTGGAAGACTCGTTCACATAACATATTATCTTGTTTATTTATAATTTCGTATAATATTTTGACTCCGAGATTAGACATAGCTATTTCGTAGAGGTCTGGATAACTTATTATCATTTTAAAGTCTATCTTGTCGAAGTCTTTTTTTATTTGATTAATTTCGTTACCTATGTATCTGGCGGGTTTTTCTACTTTTTGGAGTATACTTTCTTCAAGTTTTTTATTTAGCATAAGGTATTCTCTTTCGTGGTTTTGTATTCTAGTCGTATTACTTTAGAGGCCTTTTTACATTATATTAATAATAAAGTATGGTTTATATTAGAAGTGTTTTTTATAAATTGCGTTATAAAACCTCTTAAGGTGAAATAAAATTAACTTATTTGTAAACAAACTTCTTAGGGGAGCAGAAAATTAACTTTCTAAAGAGGAAATACCCTCAAACTAAGAAAAATAAGGTTTAAAGCCTTATAGGAGACAATAAATGGTACCCTTAAGAAGTAAATATGTATTTTATTAAGGTGGCTCGCCACACTTATTAAAGAGTAATTGTGCCTTTAAGAAAGGCAATGTATAAATATACATAGGGATTAGCAAATAACATAGATAAAAGTTAAATATATATTGTGGTTTGCCACAACATTGTAGTTTATATGAGTATGAGAAAGTTTATTAGTTTTATAGTATTAGTCCTTCCATTTTTTGTTTTATCCTGTTCTACAGAGAGAATAGTCAGGGTTACAAAGTATACTGGTGATATTGAAGAGCTGCGGGAGAGGTTTAAGAAGGAGAGGGAGGAGGAGATAGCTCTTGCAAAGGCAAAGGAGCTTGAGGAGAAGGCGCAGGCAGAGATAGAAAAGCTTTCAGAAGAAAAAGAGGCGGGAGGGGAAGTAGAAGTTGTAGAAGAAGAAAGAAATCTTTCGGAAGGTCAGGGGGTAATAGAAGGAGAAGCAAAGCTTTCAGAGGGGGTAGAGGAACAAGGGGATAATATAGAAGCTGTGGTTAATCCTGATCTACCTAGCGAGAAAGGGGATGTTGTCGAGATAATAGCTAGACCGACTTCTTCTTTAGCTGCTGCTGTGGATGGAGAGAAGAAGGAGGAGAAGGAGGAGAAGGAGGAGAAGGAGGAAGAAAATGTGGGAGATGAGCTTTCTAAAGGAGATAGTGCCAAAGAAGAGTCTGTCAAGGAAGAAGATACTAAAACAGAAGAGCTTGTAGAGGGTGCAGAGCTTGTAGAAGGTAAAAAGGCTCTAGAAGGTGCAGAGCTTGTAGAAGGTAAAGAGGTTCCAGAGGGTGAAGAGGTTGTAGAAGCTAAAGAGGTTCCAGAAGGTGCAGAGCTTGCAGAAGGTAAAGAGGTTCCAGAAGGTGAAGAGATTGTAGAAGCTAAAGAGAAGCCAATCCTTGAGGGGCTTAAAGACAATGATAATATTTATCCTAACAAGCTATACAATTTGCCCTTGTTCGAAGACGCAATAACTTCCCTTCAAGGTAAGGAATCGCTTAAAAATACCACTTATTATAATCCAAAGGGTTATTTTTTGGATTTGCCAGAGGACTTTAAGTTAAAGAAAGAGATGGGAGATGATCTTATTCATTTGTTTTATGAGGATGGTTCTTCTTTTGTGGAATTGCTTATAGGTATCGGTGGAGTAACAGAAGGGGAGGATTTAGATATTTTGCTTTCAGAATTGAAGAAGGATTACAAGGCTTTGTACTCAGTTGAGTGGGGTAATGATGTTGATACTTATGGTGAAGATGTACTTTCTTTAAAGAGGGCTAAAGAATTGAGGTCAGTGGAAGGAAAGGTAATAGACTCTTCTAATCATAATTTATATTATATTTATTTGCTTAAAGATATTAGGGATAATGTTTGCTTTGTTGTAGCTATTTTATCTTTTCCCATATCTCCCGAAGATGAGGTAATAGAGCGTGAGAAGGAGAGATTTAGGGCTGTATACTCGTCATTTAGTTTTTTTTAGTTATAAACTATACTAATAATATAAATTGAGTAATAAATATATTTATTAGAATTGCTGTGTTAGATCAAATTATTTTAGGGGTTATTTTGTGATTTTTCTTAGGGTATTATTTTTAACATTTACGCTTATGTTTTTTGTATCCTGTGCTGATAAGCTCACCGTGTCAGATAACAAAGAGTTACGCGGGGATAATGGTATAGCTTTGATGATGTTTGTTTACCGTGAGGGTTTTCCTACTTATGAGTCTATGACTTTTACAATAGAGAGTTTGGACAGGACATTTTTCACGAAGATACAGATAGATAAAAATACTCGCCAGATGATTACTTTGGAGCTTAAGGAGGGCAAGTATTTTTTTTCTGATGTTTATGCGGTAGCAGATACGAGTTATGCAAAGGCGGGCAATAAGGAAGATATGCCGATGTTTTACGGTTATATACCGGAGAATGTTTTTAATATTAAGGCACGGGCAGTTAATTATATAGGAGATATTTTGGTACAGACGAAGAGGGAGCGTATAGGTAGTCGTTTTAGTTTATTTTCTGATTCTGGTGTACGGGAAGATTCTTATTTTTTTTCAAGTATTATAAACAGTACCCGTAATTTTTTCATTAAGGGCTATCCTAGTTTGTCTTCGAGGTATTCTTTGGTTGATGCCAGTATTTCGTATGGGGTAGATAGCGTTAATATAAAGGAGTCTTATTATAAGGGTAAGTCGTCTAGTATTTATGGTTATGGTGGCCAGGCTTATGGTAAGGATTTGGGTGGTTATAGGGGTTATAAATGGGGAATGGAGTTTAAAGATTTGCAGTTGGTTTTGCGTAAAGATGCTGGTGAATATGAGATTGTAGATGATTTCACTGTGGGTGCTAATATATCAGGTAAGAAGTTAGTTTGTCATTTTTCTCGTATAGATAAGTTAGGTTGGGAGAAGCGTTTGTATAAAGTTTTGGTGTATTCAAGTTTTGGTATGGATAAGGAAATAGATAGGATTACTCAAAGGCATGGTTTTTCAAACAGGCGTGCTGATAAGTTTATCTGGGATCTGCCATCAACCCGTATTACTTTAAGTAAGAAGGATAAACAAGTTCTTATAATCTACGAGAGCAGGCAATATATCAAAGATGTTCTTAATATTGATTAGCTGTGTGTCTCGGGGCTTTTATATGTACAGTGTAAACAAACTTCCTAAGGAAAAAAGAAAACAAACTTTTTAAGGGGAAAGAAAATTAGCTTCCTAAAGGAGAAATGCTTTCACATCAAGAAGAATAAGGCATAATAAACGGTGTGGAAATTAGCAATATATTACTTAAGAAGTTAAATGCTATACGCCTATTTAAAGTGGTTCGCCACAGTATCGCCTTTTTAAAGGTTGCCGTTTGGCGTGAACAGCTTTTTATTTTAGTTTTGGGTAGTTCTGACAGGGATATTGTGTTTTTTTAGATATTCCCTTACTTCTTTTATGGATATTTCCCTGAAATGGAAGATTGAAGCGGCGAGTGCTGCGGAGGCATTAGCGAGCGTAAAAGCTTCGAGTATATGTTTTAATTTTCCTGCTCCACCGGAAGCTATAACGGGTATATTAACATTTTCAGATATAAGTTTTGTGAGTTTAATATCGTAACCTATTTTGGTTCCATCCCTATCCATAGAAGTTAGTAATATTTCTCCTGCGCCGAGTGCTTCGCATTGTTTTGCCCATTTGAGTGCATCGATGTTAGTATTTTCTCTTCCGCCTTTAATGAATACATCGAAGTTTCCGTTTACATTTTCTTTTGCATCTATTGCAACTACAATAGCTTGGCTCCCAAGTATTTTAGTTCCTTGCTGTATTAGTTCTGGTTTTTTTACGGCAGCGGAATTAATAGAGATTTTATCTGCCCCGGCTTTAATAAAGCGTTTCATATCGTTTACATTTCGTATACCGCCACCGATTGTAAATGGGGTATGTATTGCATCAGCTATTTTCTT
This sequence comes from Nereis procera, assembly GCA_032360585.1. Taxonomy (NCBI): domain Eukaryota; kingdom Metazoa; phylum Annelida; class Polychaeta; order Phyllodocida; family Nereididae; genus Nereis; species Nereis procera. The sequence goes on along the minus strand of JAUOBU010000016.1, from coordinate 233,421 downwards.
TGCTATATTGAACATAGTTTTTCTGTTATTTGATGTTGCGGTGATGTCGAGGAATACTATTTCGTCGGCACATTCTTTGTCGTAGAATTTAGCATTTTCGACAGGGTCTCCGGCATCGACAAGGTTAATAAAGTTCACTCCTTTGACTACTCGTCCATTATCTATATCAAGGCAGGGTATAATTCTAGATGACAGCACTTGTTTTTATAGCCTCTCTTAGTGTAAAAGTTTTTTCATATAGGGCTTTGCCTATAATTACTCCTTTTAGTTTTTCGTTGTTTATATCTCTAAGTCTCTTTATATCTTCAAGCGTGGCTATTCCGCCTGACGCTATGATGTACGCATTAGTTGTATCAAGTATTTTTTGGTAGAATGTTTCATCTATACCCGTCAGCATTCCATCTTTTGTAATATCTGTTATAATAAGTTCGTTTATTCCATAGTCTGTAACTTCTTTTATAAAGTCATTTATATGAGTATTTGTAATGGTTTTCCATCCGTGTATGGCTACTTTTTCGTTTAGGCAGTCTATGCCTACTATAATTCTATTATTAAATGTTTTAGCGGTATTTTTTAGTAAGGTTTTGTCTTCATATGCGACGCTACCAATTATAATTTTATCCACACCTATATTGATATACTGTTTTATGGTATTTATGTTTCTTATTCCTCCTCCTATTTGTATTTTTGCGTTAAGTTTCTGCGTGATGGCTTTAATAATGCTAAGGTTTTTTGGTTTTCCTTGGAATGCCCCATCAAGGTCTACTAGATGTATTCGTTTTGCTCCTTCTTGTTCCCAGATTTGCGATTGTTTGTATGGGTCTGAGTTATATATAGTTTGTTTAGATGGGTTTCCCTGTGTTAGGCGGACACAGTGTCCGTCTTTTATATCGATAGCTGGTATTATGAATGACATATTTCTCCAAAGTTTTTTATTATTTGTAGTCCTATATTTTGGCTTTTTTCTGGGTGAAATTGGGTTGCATATATATTATTGTATTCAATAGCGACAGGGAAGTCTATTCCATAGTGGCAGCTTGCAGATATAATATCTTTATTAGACGGGATAATATAGAATGAGTGTACAAAGTAGAAGTATGAGTTTGTTTTAATTGAACTAAAAAGTTTTGATGTTTTTTTTACCTCTACCGAGTTCCATCCGATATGTGGTATCTTTTCTTTTACACGCAGTCGTTTAACTTTGCCTTTTATTATACCTAATCCTTTGTTGTAGCCAAACTCGTTACTCTCTTCAAAGAGTAATTGCATTCCTAGACATATACCGAGGAATGGTTTCCCTTTTTGTATATATTCTTTTATGGCGGTCGAGAAGCCCATTTTGGTTAGGGATGTCATAGAATCACCAAAAGCTCCAACCCCTGGCAATACAAGCCCTAGAGCATTGTCAATATCATCAGGCTTATCTATAATTCTTGCGTCGTAGCCAAAATGTAAGAATGATTTTTGTACATTGCTTAAGTTGCCTCTCCCATAATCTATAATATAAATCATATTGAGGGTGCCCTATTTATAGTATACCTTTAGTAGACAGTATTTCCTTACTGTCAATGTCTTTAGAACAGGCTATTCTAAGTGCATGTGCAAAACATTTGAATATTCCTTCTGCTATATGATGAAGATTATCACCGTATAGTACATTGATATGAAGGGTTATGCCTCCGTGCAAGCTTAACGCCCTAAAGAACTCTTTTATTAGTTCAACATCAAAATTAGCTATTTTCTCTTTAGCAAATGGAGCATTATATACTAGAAATCCCCTGTTGCTAAGGTCAAGGGCAACCGATATTAAACTTTCTTCCATAGGCAAATTAAAGTGCCCATATCGATTAATACCTGCTCTATTGCCGAGCGATTTAGATATGGCTTGTCCAAGACAAATCCCTATATCTTCTACGGTATGGTGAAAGTCTATCTCAGTATCACCTTTACACTTTAGATTAAGGTTAATTCTGGCGTGTTTTGAAAGCTGCTCCAACATATGGTCGAAGAATGGTATCCCACTATTTATACTAGTATTCTTTGTGTTGCTTGAGTCTAACTCAATCTGTAGAGATATATTTGTTTCTTTTGTTTTCCTATTGACAGAGCTTTCTCGCATACTTTTCCTCGTATAGCCCGCTTGCAAAATTACTATATAAGATAATATGTTTTAGTGGAACTGTCTTAAATTAGAATAATAAATTATTATTTATTGATAGTGTAAACAAACTGCTTAAGGAAAAAGAAAATTAACTTCCCAAAAGGAAAACCTCTTCGCATCAAGAAGAATAGAACACAAAACAGCGTGAAAATTAGCAGTAGCACAAACTTAAGAAGCTTGCATCTAAGTCTATAAAGTAGTGAGCCACATATAGCTTATTTTACAAGATATTTTCTCAAGTTATCTTTTATAATAGTTTTATTTCCCTTCCACCTATCTCGTCCACTTCTAAAAACCTTGCTTTCGATTTTAGTCCTGCTTTCTCAAATACACAGCTTATCTCATCTGCTATCTTGCTTGCATAGCGTTTAGTTAAAATCCCCAGACTGGGACCTGAACCAGATATAAATGCCGCTAAAGCACCACATTCATACGCTTTAGCCATAGCGTCTTTAAGACCCGGCACCAACTCTATTCTATAAGGTTCGTGTATCTCATCTCTTAATATATCTTTTAGATTTCCATATTCTCTTTCTTCTATTGCTCTTATAAATCGGACTAATCTTTGATTACTACGGATAAGAACCGACAAAGGATAGTTTTTTGGCATTATTTCCCTTGCTTTATCTGTGGAAACCTTAAAGTCGGGTGTTATCGCAATAAACATCAGATCCGAGGGAAAATCAAGCTGCATAACAGAAAATGACTTGTCATTATTCTCGTAAGAAAAAGTAAAGCCTCCAAATAAAGCCGGAGAAACATTATCAGGATGACCATCTAATTGCACAGCAAGCTTAAAGATATCTTCCTTGGAAAGATTATTTTCGTTAAGTGCATTCCCGGCTAAGAGACCACAGACAATAGCCGAACTTGAACTACCGAGCCCCCCCATAAATGGTATCTCGTTAGATACATTTATTGTATAATAAGGCTTCATTGTCTTTCCAAGTGCTTCAAACACCCTTTCTATACTTCTATAAATTAGATTATCCTTTCCTAACGACACAGAACGATTACCTTCGCCCTTGAAATTAATTGAGAGTTCTTGCTTATTGTTTTCAGAGATTGTAACTGTATTATAGAGTTTTAGTGCGAGGCCTAATGTGTCAAAGCCCACTCCTATATTTGCTGTTGATGCTGGCACTTTTACTGTGATCATTTATCCTTCTCTATTTGTTTTGTAAACAAACTGCTTGAGTAAATACAATTAATAAGCTGTAAACAAACTTCCTAGGAACAAGGAAAATTAACTTCTTAAAGAAATAATACCTTCAAACTAAGAGGGATAAGGCGTAAAACAGCTTGGTAAATTAGCAATAATATTACTTAAGAAGCTAAATATATGTCTATTTAAAGTGGCTTACCACATTATTTTAGTTTTCTGTGTCGGCTGGGACAATCTTCTCCCAAAAGCCTATATTGTCTTCTTTTGTTTTTGATAGCGGTATATTTACCCTGCAGGCATCTTTAAACTCACAGTAAGAGGAGCAATCTCTCGGGTTTACTGGAAACTGTCCCTCATCAATAAGTTCAAGATATTTATTAATATAATATAATCCTCTTTCAATATAGTTTTCCTTTTTGTTCCCTTTTATTTTATCGAATGGATTTAGTTCTGCCACTTCCAGTTTTGTTTTTGCGGATTTACTGTTTGCAATATAGTAATAATACCATTTCTCAAGTTTATAATCTTTAAGCAGATCAATCCCTACTTTGGTATATACTATAGGTTGGAAGTATAAACCTTGTTCTAATTTATTCTTTATGGTTTTGGCAGTTTCTTTTGTAGAAGATGACTTATATTTATAATCTATAATTCTGAAGTTTATTTTTTCTTTACTTTTTTCTTTTTCTATGTCAATTCTGTCTATAGTACATTTTATATTAATGTCTTTTCCTTTGTATTTGGTGAGAGGGATATTGCTGTTCTCAGAGTTAAAGTCGAGTTCTAATAGATGTCGCTTATAGTCATTGTTATTCAAAATATCGTTTCTGATAAAGATTAATACCTTGTTTGTAATCTCATTTACCTCTCTGGAATTAGAGTATAGATTACTTAGTTTCCTTTCTTCTGTTTGTTTGGCAAAGTATTCCTTCGTTATTTTTATTATGTTTTCCCTTACTTTTGTTTTTAGCGACTTATCTTTGTTTAGGTATTCATTTATATCTGTACTGGGGTTATCTTTGTAGAATGCATATAGTATATAATGCGCAGCAACTCCTCTAGTTGATGGTTCTATTGTGTCTATTATATCTTGCTTTCTTCTAAGTCCTATAATATCATAGAAGAAGAAGCGATGAGGACATTGTCCATATCTTTCTATCTGCGTAGCTGTAAGTTTATTATCTAGTTTGCTTTCTATAATATCTAATTTAGGTATCTTTTGGTGATATAGCATACCTTCATATTCGTTGAAGCCGTCGACTTTATCTCTATAATACTCCATTTTTGCTTTACTGTGTATAAGCTTTCTTGTTTCTTTGGGTATTAGATTTTGGTCAAAGTCCTTATTGCTCTCTAAGGTTATTTTACCGTAGTGTTCAAGCAGTTCGCTTAGAGAGTTTATTTCGTTTGAGTGGGGGATTTCCTTAACTTTCACTTCATTAAAGTAGAATGATGGTAGTGTTTCTTTTAGTTTGTTATTTCTTATAGGATATGAGAAGAATATCTCTTTTTGTGCCGCATTTATTGTATTGAAGAATATAAAGTCTTCATCATTAATTTGTTCGTCTGCTGATGGGAATATTGATCCTGTAATTGTGTTAATTATTCTTTTCTCTGAACCAGAAAATAAGGCACTTTGTCTGAGTTTTTGTGGGAAATTACCTTCTGTCATCCCTATGACAAAGATGTACGAAAAGGACAAGTTTAATGTATCAGATGGTTTGCAGTAATAAATAGCGTTGGTATTGGTTTTCTTGTCATAAAAAGAATGGTTTGCAATAGCTTCTTTTAGGAGCTGGTAAAACTTATTTAGGTTTATTGTATAGCTTCCTTTTTTTGTATATATAAAACTCAGTTCATCAAGTAGATAGAAAAAGCTTTTTAGGGCAATTGCATCTTCTTTTATTATTGTAAGGTCTTTACCATTGTATGTGTTGTAGAGTATGGAAAAGGAGCTATTTATTTGCATTTTTAGGGTTTTTATAATCTCGTATATGTGAGTTTCTTCTTTGCTTGTTTTTGGTAGCAAAGATATAATTTCTTTTAATTTATTTAGGTATATAAGGCATTCTTTGATGGACTTTTCTTTTAGCCTGTCTTCTTGTTTTTTTGCTTTTTCTATCAGCTCCTCAAAGTACAAGAAAACATCTTTATTCGTATTATTGTAGTAATATAGTATATTATCTACTATTTTATTTGTGTTATAGCTTTCAGGAAGCTCTGTCTGTGTAAGTGCCTTGTTTATATATGTATAGCTGGATCTAATAAATGGTATTATCAGGTCTCCTCTAAAGTTATATAGTCTTAGTTCTACTATATTGAGGATAATATTTATTAGCTGTTTGTTAATTAGGTTTTTTTTATGAAAACTATTAATCGGTATATTGTATTGTTTTAATGTATTGTAAATATAATCTTGATATTCAGCTGGATTTCTATCTACTATAGCAATTGTATTTAATTTATTTCCCTTCCTAAGGATATTGTTTATTTGTTTTGCAACTTGTATTATCTCGTTTTTTGGGTTCTCTCCCTTTATTTGATATATTGGGTAATTATTTGTATTAATTTTCTGTATATCTTCTGTAAAGAGTCTATCTTTTATTTGTCCTATTCCATTAGTTTCTATACTTGTTGGTATTGATTTTGCTTTAAAGTTTATTTGTTTTAGTTTTTCTATTAGCTGATTACCTTTATAGAAGAGGCTTTCTCTTTTGGGGTCAAAATATATCGTTATAATGATATTTATTCCTATCTTTGATAGGCTTTCTAGTAGTTTTATTTCGAGTGTTGAGAGGCTGGTAATACCAAAGAGGTATATTGTTTTAGTTCTGATAAGGGGAGTTTGTCCTTCTTCCAGAATATTTTTTATAATATGGATAATATCTTGGTTATCAACGAGTGAATATTCTTTTTGTTTTGCTGTATAATTATCCAGTATTTTGCTTATGGCATCATATTTTTCTATTAGATTAGGATATTCTTCTGTAACTTGTTTTTTCCATTTAGCAAAACTATCGTTTATATCTATGATAAATGGGTGTTTGTTTTCGTTTTCGCATTCTTTTTTTATGGCTGTTATAATGTACAGGAGTTCTTTTTGGAAGTTGTTAAGGTTTAATACTTTCTTTAGGTATTTTTCTTTGTCTTTGTATTCATCTATAACTTCTTTCATCAATATAGTTTTATTTGTTTTATTTATTGTGGCATAATTATTTAGCTTATTGGTAGTTGTTAGTATTGTTCTGAGTATTTTGTTGTAGAACTCTTGAATAGTTATTAATGGTGATACTTGTATTACTCCACACTCTTTTAGCAATTCTTTTTTTAAGTTATCTAGGTGTGTATGGTTTTTGGTTAGTATGTAGAAGTTATTCTTTTGTGTTTTTGTTTTTTTTATGTGGGGTATAATTTCATTGTTTATTATGGAGGTATTTATATCTCTTAGGTTGTAGTCATAATAGTATGTCAGCATTTTGCGGCTCAGCAGAGGATACACATAGTCCATTTGTATTTTGTAGTCTGCGACTTTAATACAAAGTTAACTAGTGTTTATTAAAATATTTTAAATATTCTTTATTTTATTTATTTTTGCGATCTTTCCAAATAATAGTACCGAGTCTTCTTTTTTAAATATATAGTCTGCAAATGGGAATATTCTTTCCTCCAAATCATTCTTTTGGGTTTTTATTAGTATTACCTCAATTTCGTATATGGAACGGATATTTATGTCAATAATACTTTTTCCAATAAAGCTTTTAGGAATGGGTATTTCAGTCATATAGTATCCGTCTATTATTTCGGCTGTTTCAAATCGTTTTATAGAGCTTATTCTCCCTGCCATTTCAGTTGTCATTTCTGCTTTAAATAGTTCTCTATTGTATGATTTAATTACTTCACTTTTCCAGATGGCTCCTATAACGGTTTTTTCATCATCGGAGAGTACGGGTAATTCTTCGGTATTAGTTTCTCCAAACTTGCTAAGTACATAGTCGAGGGGGTCATTTGCCTTTACAAATAATATATTTTCTTCAGCTATGTCTTTAGCTATGATAACATTTTTGAGTTCTTCAAAGTCGGCGATAGCATTTTTGAAGCTATTGAGGGAGAATGCACCTGTTAGCTTATTATTTTTTTCTATTACAATAAAGTATGTGTGGCTGCTATTTATAACTATATCCATAATTTCGTTTAGGTTCATACTGCTTGGTATTATTGCGGCGGCGTGTCGGGACATAATATCTTTTGTTTTTATGGACCTTAATATATTGACTTCCTGTCCAGCTTGTATGTTTACCCCTTTTCTTATCAGTTTCATAGTGTAGATAGATTCCTTGTTTAGCCGTTGAGCAAAGAGCGTACTTATTATTGATGCGATCATAAGAGGCAGTATTATATGATAGTTGTAGCTTGTCAACTCAAATATTATTAGTATAGCGGTGATTGGTGCATGCGTAGTTGCCGACACAACTGCTCCCATAGATACGAGCATAGAAATTATAGGGAATGCGTGTGGTGAAGCGACCATAGAGGGAAATAATTTCACAAATACAATGCCAAAACCACCCCCAAGCATAGCTCCGATAAATAATGAAGGTGCAAATATACCTCCAGAGCCTCCAGAGCCAAGTGTAAGCGATGTTGATAATATTTTCAGGAAGGCAAGTCCCAGCATTAGGTAGAAGCTCCAGCTATATGTATCAAATAAGCTCATAATTCCTTGTGTGCTATTGTATCCTTCGTTTTGTATATAGGTTAATGCTTCAGTTATGGCGTTGTGTCCTGTTCCGAGTATCTGTGGGAATTGTATTCCGATTATGCCAATCAGAAGTCCACCTATTGCAGGTTTTACATATCCAGGGATTTTAATGCCATCGAAGTAGTCTTCCAGTCTGTATAGCACTCTTATGTATAAGACTGAGATAGCAGCCGTTAGTATTCCAAGCAGAAGATATGGTACTAGTTCCTCTAAGCCTTGTAATCTATAGTTTGTAGGGACATTAAAGGTGGGGAAATCTCCGCCTGATAACTGATTTGATACAACGGTTGCAACTACGGAAGATATGACTATAGGGCTAAAGTGTGCAACGCCGAACTCTCCGAGTATAATTTCTACGGCAAATATCGCTCCAGCAATAGGGGCATTAAATGTTGCGGCTATTCCTGCGGCACCTCCGCATGCGACGAGGGTTTTTATTTTGTTAGCAGGCAGTTTAAGTAGTTGTCCCACAGCGGAGCCAATGGAAGCTCCTATTTGTACAATGGGACCTTCTCTTCCTGTTGAACCTCCGGAGCCAATGCATATCGCTGAAGCAATGGTTTTAACAAATACTATTCTAGGCCTTATTATTCCCCCTCTCTTTACGACTGCCTCCATAACTTCGGGTACACCATGTCCCTTTGCTTCCCTTGCGAAGAAATATATAATCGGTCCTATTATCATTCCTCCGATGGCGGGTATTATTATAATCCAGTACCAAGCCGTGGTTCTCATCGAGTCTAGTATTTCGTGTGAAGAACTACTAAAGAATAAGCCTTCGAAGTAGTGTATTAGTTGTTTTACGGCGATGGAGCCCAGCCCTCCAAGTATTCCAACAATTATAGCAGCTATTACTATGAATGTGTATTCTGCGGCTTTTGCATTTTCGTAGAGTTTGTAAGCGTATTTCTTATATTGTTTGAATATTGGTTTCATTAAAGGATATTACCTCAGGGTTTTCTTTTATTATGAGAAAACTTCTTAAGAAAAAAGAAAATTAACTTCCTAAAGGAAAAATACCTTACAGTTAAGAAGGATAAGGCATAAAATAGCGTGGAATTTAGCAATAATATTGCTTAAGAAGTTACATCTAAGTCCATTAAAGTGGTTCGCCACACCACCAGGAAGATTTAAACACCCGAGTCCCATTAAACGGGGTTTACACAGCATCAGGGGGGTGTCTATTCACATAAAGTATAAGGTAAGTTTGCAGAAAAGGAATAATATTAACTTTTTATTTTAGTTTTTTTATTCTCTTAATAAGAGATGTGTTTTTCTTAATATCTTGTAAACAAACTTCTTAAGAAAAGAAGAAAATTAACTCCTTAAAGGACAAATACTTTCATATGTAAGGGGAATAAGGCAAAAAACATTGTAGAAAATAAGAAATAGTGTCCCTAGTAAGCGAGTATATATTTTATTAAAGTGGTTTATCACAGTTATGGCAGGTCTCTAAAGTACTCTTTAAAGGTATCATATTTTAGGAAGCCTTGTTTTCTTCCTTTTTCAAATTTATTTAACAGTGTTTTTGCATTTCTTATTTCTATTATTTGTCTTTTTTCCTTGTTTATTTTGTTTACGATGTTCCATATTTTGTCATCATTTTTGTATAGTTCTATGTAAGCATCCTTTATTTTTTTATCATAAAATACTTCAATATTTTTGAATAGTATATGGAAGTTTTTTACTTTATTGTTTGTATATTGTTTTAATAATATTTCTTGGAATTTGATTAGTGGTATTGTGTTTGGATATATTTCTTTTTTTTCGTATTGTTTTATATCATTTTTGCGGTTTGAATAATCAGGGTTTATCCATTCAAGTGTAAGCTCTTGATATATAATTTTTGTTTTTTGTATAAGTTGCCATCTATATATATCATTGTTTTTGTAATAGACTTTGTAATATGACATATTTTGTTTTATGTCTTGTTTTTTAATTTCCTGTAGAAATGATTGTTCATCTTTTTGTTTAAAGTACCTTAGGTTTTTGTTGTTTTCGTTTAGGTGTAGAAAACCCATACTATAGCTTTCTATGTAATTGCTTTCATTTTTGAGTTTTAGTAAAATTGATATATCTTTAAAGTTTCCTTTTGTGGTGGCTATTTTCATTGTAATTCTATTTATTTTACCTATATTTTGTATGACTCCGTTCCCTATATTGATTATTTGTCCTTTCTTGTTGTATGGGTATATTTCAAATGGTGCTTTTATGCTGGCATATTTGCTATTGTAGGGGAAGTGTATGTGTGCGTTTAGATAGTCATTTTCTTTTATAATTTTGTTTATAGATTCTTTAGTATTTGTGTTTTTTAGAGTTAGTTTAGTTTCGATTATTTGATGGTCTTGCGATTTATAATTGATTATCCATTTATTTAGGGACATATCTTGGCTAGTTATATTGAACTTTGGTATGTTTTCTTTTGTTTTTGGTAAAAAGAAGTCGGCTTCATTTTTGAGTGTTTTATCTTTGTTGTAAAATTGGGTTCTAAAGGCTTCTTCTTTTTTGATTGTGCTTTGGGTTGCTAGTGATTTTTTATTTTCCTTTTCGTAGTTGTTAAAGTCTATTAATACTTCGGTTTTACTTTGTGTTGGGTACGCTGTTATCATCGTTAGGATGATTACCAGGAATGATATTATTTTCTTGTATATTTTCATATATATTTTTATTTATTGTTATAAACTTATTAGTTAGTTTTGTGATTTATTGTGGCGAGCCACATTATTTGCTAATTTTTATATAGCTGTCCCTTATTTTCTTAATGGAGAGCCATTCTTCTTTTTAGTAAGTTAGTTTTTCTCTTTTTGCAATAACTTCTCTATCACAATCCTTAATTTCGGTTTTGCTTGTCGATTATGTAGGAAAACTTCTTAAGAAAGGGTAAAATAAACTTCTTAGGGTAAGATATCTAGGAGAACCTCTTAAGATTGAAAGAATTAACTTTTCAAAGGGCAATGTAAACAAACAGTAAGAAGGATAAGGCTAAAACAGCTTTGCAATTAGCAATCTTACTATTTAAGAAGTTAAATACTAGATGTCTATTTAAAGTGGTTCGCCACAGGGAAAGAACATTTTTATATGAATTTATTAAGAGTGATGAAGCATATGATTATAAGGTTTAATTTTATAGTTTTGCTTTGTATTTTTTTAATTTCCTGTTCATCTTTTTCTTCAGGTTTTTTTACGGGGAAGTGGTATGTGGAGGGAGAGAATATAACTTTGGATTTTAATAAAGATGAACTTGTTCTAAGGGAGGAAACTTTTGGTGTTATCGCTAGGGCGTCTAGGAGTTCAGGTTCTGTTAGCGGTGCAATTTACAAGATTAGCTGGGTTTCTAATAATACTCTTATCAGTCAAAAGTATCCTGTGGGTGGTGATATTACTTTTAAAGGTTTGATAGATAGCGGTGATGGGAAAGCGAATTGTCTTCTTTTGCTTCCGGGTTTAAGTTTCCTTCGTTACTATTTTAATCGTAGTGGTAATTCCAAGAAGGTGTATTATTCTGATTTACTTTTTCCTTACGAGAGTGGTGAGTTTTTAAACAGTCCAGATTTTCTTTCACTCGGTTCATCTTACAAGGTATCTTTGTTTACGACTTTGGCTGACGACATTGGTCCTCCTCTTTCTTATAAGTATTTATTGGATGGTAATTATAGCAGTTATTTTAGTTTAAAAGACTTTAGTGATGTTTTAAATAATTCTTTTGAGTTCTTTTTTTATGATAGGAATGGTAAGGAGCTTTCAAACGATCTTCGTCTTCGGGCTATAGGTTTTGTGTTGTACCCTAGTTTGGATAAGGGTAGCAATCTTATAAATAAGGATATAAATGTTAGGTCTGAAAAAGCTACAAAAGAGATAAATATACTTAAAGATAGGGATTCTTTTCACCGACTAAGGTCTCTGAGGCTTGAATTTGCAAGGGGTTATGGTGGAGGTCTTTCTCGGAGTTACGCTAGCTATTCCGGTGAAGAGATGGATGTTGTTTTAAGGGATAGAGGTGGTGTTCAGGTCTTGTACTTTTTTAAGGACATATATACTCGTGGTGTTAGGATTAAGCCTATGGGTATTTATCCTGGTTACATTGACGAGTTTAGACTATATGAGCTAATATTTTATATTAATGATTTGGGATAGTATTTGTTATGAAGAAGGGATTTATTGTATTTAATATAGTTGTTTTGTTTTTCATTTTGCCTATGTTGTTTCCCTCTTGGTTATCAGGGGCTTCTTTTGATAGTATGCGACCTATTGTAGGTTTTAAGGACATTTATCTTGGGGATAATAAAGAGTTTGTTTTAAGTAAGTTAAATAAGTATAATTCAAATTATAAGTCATCTGTGATAGAATTATACAGGGAAAACATAGACCCATATTTTCTTATGTCTAAGGAATTTAGCTATAAGTATAAACCTTCTTATTTGTTATTTGACATAGATGATAGTTCTTATTATATAGATTTTAAGGATGTATCTTTCTTTCATAATGATTTTAATGTTTCTTTTAATGAAGGTCTTTATGTTTTGTATTATACTAGGCTTAGCAATATCGCTATATCGAGTGTGGATTTAAAGTCTATCAATCCTTATTTAAAGGACTTGTCCTTTCATTTCTTTAGTGATTCTTTGTATAAGATTAGCTATTCTCTTAATCTATCTCTTGCAGAGTTGGAGAGGTTTTTAAGTAACTTTTCTTCTCTTTATGGGAAGCCTAGTTTTGTGAAGTCTGGTTCTTTAGTTTTATTTGAGTTTGCTTATGAGGGTGTTATAGTTAGAGTTAATATGGCTCCTAATACCTTTAGTAATTTGGGTCATCTTGATTTGGTTGAAAGGGCTTCTTTTCTCAATCAAAGGATAGGGGTATCAATAGAAGACAGCAGGAGTCTCAAGGACTTATCAAAGTACAAGAGAAGGGTTTATTATGATATGCTTGATATGTTTAATCAAAAGGCTCAAGGTTACTTAAACGCACTCATCGCAGCATTAGAAAACACTAAAGACTTGAGTGCTTCTATAGATAGTAAAAGAGACATAAAGAAGTACAAATATGTAGATGATCTCTCTGGTTAATAGCTCTTTTTGGATATGATTGATTTTATATTATGCCTTCTTTAGACAGCCATCTTTCTGCATCGAGTGCGGCCATACATCCAGTTCCTGCAGAGGTTATAGCCTGCCTGTAGTATGAGTCGATAACATCTCCCGCTGCAAATACTCCTTCTGAACTTGTATATGTTCTAAATGGTGCAAATGTTTTAATATATCCTTCTTTTGTTAATTCGATTTGTCCTTTTAGGAAGTCTGTAATAGGGGTATGGCCTATCGCAACAAATAGTCCACCCACTGTGAGTTTTTCTTTTTCTTTGGTTTTGGTATTTTCAATATTTAATTCTTCTATAAAGTCATTCCCTACAATGTCGGTTACAACTTTATTCCAGTGTATTTGTACTTTCTTATTATTCTCCAGTTGTTTCTGCATAGCAAAGCTTGCCCTAAATGCATCTCTTCTGTGTATTATATGCACTTTGGATGCAAATTTGGTAAGGTATATGGCTTCTTCTATGGCGGTATCTCCTCCGCCGACTACGGCAAGTTCTTTATCTCTGTATACAGGTAGTGCTCCGTCGCAGATGGCACATGCAGACACTCCACCACCTTTCTGTGATAGTGTTTTTTCGTTTGATAAGCCAAGCCAATTAGCCTTAGCTCCTGTTGCAATAATAATGCTATGAGTTTTTATTTCTTTATCTTTACTGTCTATTAGTGTGTATGGTTTTTTTGATAGGTCTAGGGTTCTAATAGATTCTGTTAGTGATTTAACGGCAAACCTTTTTGCTTGGCTTTTCATATTTTCCATAAGTTCAGGTCCTCTGATGCCATCGGGGAATCCTGGGAAGTTGTCCACATCGTTGGTAAACATAAGCTGTCCACCGGGCAAAAGTTCTTGAGTTATTTCTCCTTCGTAGACAAATGGGTTTAGGTTTGCTCTTGCTGCGTATATAGCAGCTGTCCATCCTGCTGGACCGGATCCTATAATAACCAGTTTTTCAGTCATAATTGTATTTCCCCTTATAAATCTTTAGGATAAATGCTTACCAGATAAAAATAATCTATATTAATTCAAAAGACCATAGATAAATATTTTTTTGAAAATAAAAGATATTTTTTATATTTTGTATGTTATTGTTTAGTTTTCCTTTGTTTTTTTTGGTTTTTTATATTCCCTTTTTTAAGCGGTTTTCTGGTAATATTCTCATAGTGTGGCTCGCCACCCTTAATAAAGTATATATTTACCTTTTAAGGACACTATTTACTTTTTGCTATAAGGTTTTAGGCCTTATTCTTCTTAGTTTGAAGGCATTTCCTCCTTAGGAAATCGATTTTCTTTTTCCTTAAGAAGTTTGTTTACATCATAGTGTCTATTCTTTTTATAGGGAACTTATTATGCTTAATTTAGAATCTGTTTCGAAGACTTATGTTCAAGGTGACCGTGATATAAAGGTTTTAGATTCTTGTTCTTTGTCGGCGTCTGCAGGCGAGTTTCTTGTTATTACGGGGGATAGTGGTAGTGGCAAGAGTACCTTACTTAATTTGCTATCTGGTATAGATCGCCCTGATACTGGCAAGATAACGCTTTGTGGTAGTCGCATTGATAAGATGTCTGATAAGGAGCTTACTCTTTTCAGGCGTGATAATATAGGGATAGTGTTTCAATTTTTTAATTTATTGCCTTCCCTTAGTGCTTTGGACAATGTGGCTTTGCCCCTTCTTTTGCAGGGATCATATTATAAGGAGGCGGTGGATAAGGGTTCTAGTCTTTTGGACTTTGTGGGTCTTGGTGATAGACTTATGTCTAATCCTGACGAGCTTTCTGGCGGTGAGATGCAGAGAGTATCAATAGCAAGGGCGCTTATTACTGGTCCTAAGCTTTTGTTGGCGGACGAGCCTACGGGTAATCTTGATAAGCGTAATACAGATGATATACTTTCTTTATTTGCGTCTTTGTCTCGTGATAAGGAAACAACAATACTCTTTGTAACACATAGTAGGGAGATAGCCCTGTCTATAGGAGATAGGCTTGTTTCTTTAAGGGATTCTATCTTAGATGAGGTTGCTCGAGATGTATAGGTATTTTAGTCTAGCTAAGATAGTCCTTTTACCTTATCTTCGTTCTCATAAGTTAAGGGTTTTCATAACATTATTTGGTATATCTTTGGGTGTGGGTGTATTTATAGCTGTTCAGAGTGCATCTGTCAGCGTAAGGCAGTCTATGAAGAGTCTTGTAGGTGTAATATCTTCGGGAGTAGATATAGAGATTACGCTAGATAGGGGAGGGTTTACGGAAGAAGTCTTTTCTATGATAAGCGGGGTGGAAGGTGTAAAGAAGTCTTATCCCATAACGGTTAACCGTACTCGTGTTAAGATTGGAGATAAGTATCAGTCTGTTTTTATATTTGGCATTGACATAACGAAGAGAGGTTTTGGTAATTCTGCTAGTTGGGCTGGTACTGGTGATTTTGATATAGATAATTTTTTATCTTTTCCTAACAGAGTAATAGTTGGGAAGGCTTTTTTGGATGTTCACGGTATAGATAGTGCTTCAGAACTTGGGGTGGTAACGGCAAAAGGTATGATAGAATGTTCTATAGCTGGGGTTATTGGAGGGGATGATCCTTTATATGATAAGGCTAATGTCATATTTATGGATATATTTGCGTCTCAATATCTATTCAGTAAGGAGGGTTTGTTAGATCGCATAGATATAGAGATTGAGGACACAGCGGAACTATCTGTGGTAAAGGAGGATTTAGCTAGCGTAATTATGGGTAAGGCTCGGGTTCAGGAGGCTAGTGGTCAGCTTGTTCAGTTTGGTAACTTTTATAAGTCGTTTGACTTAAATCTTACGGTAGTTAGTTTTATTTCTCTTCTTGTAGGGATGTATCTTATAGTAAACACATTAAACACGGCTATCTTTCAACAGAGGAAAGAGATAGGTATATTAAGGTCTCTTGGTGCGTCGAGGGTTGATATAGTTATTTTATTTTTGTTGAAGGGTCTTAGTATGGGTATTGTGGGTTCTTTTTTGGGTGTGGTACTGGGCTATTTTTTGGCATATTTTTCTCTTGAGGCTTTTTCTAAAGTACTGCATTATACCTTGCTTGATGCTAGTGGTTCTATTTTATCTTTTGATATATTGCTTTTGGGTTTTGGCATAGGAGTTTTGGTTTCTTTTTTTGCGTCTTTGCTACCTGTATTAAATAGTTTCAGGAGTATGCCTGTTTACAATATAAGAACTTTCGCTGTTGATAGGGATGTTGGCGGTGATTTTAAGTTTAGGCTTCTTTTTTATATTGGTTGTTTTTGTCTTTTGCTGTCCTATATTAGTTCAAGACAGGGAGTAGTATTTAATATCCCTTTGTTTGGTTTTCTTTCTAATTTTCTTATAATAATTGGTTTTTCATTTATGATACCCTTTTTTATAGGGCTTAAATTGGCTTTTATAAGCAATTATTTAAGGTTTATATTTCTTAGGTTTAGGAGTACATTTGAGTTTTACCTTGGCATTCAGAATACGGGAGGTGTTAGTCTCGGTAAGAACTCCATAGCGGTAGGTACTTTAATGATAAGCGTAGCGCTTATTATCAATATATCTATTTTGATAGAGAGTTATCATTATTCCATAGAGAATTGGTTTAATAATGTAAACAATGCGGATGTGTCGATAGTATCGGGTTCGTCTTATTCTGAAGGTGATATTTTCCCTATGAGAGAGGATAGGCTTGGTTCTTTAGATTCTTTAGGTTTTTACATTAACGATATAGATTACTATAGATTTCGGATAGTTTCTTATAACGGGATGCTCATAGATCTTCATTCGTTTGATTTATCGGTTGCTAGTAGGCATGTAAATTATTCTTTTATAGAGGGGGATAGGGATAATTCTTTTCGTATTATGAGGGAAGAGGACGGAGTTCTTGTCTCGGAGAATTTGGCAAGGCAGTTTAATCTATCGCTCGGGGATACTATGCGTCTTAATATAGGGGGAGAGAGGTCTTTTAAGATAGCAGGTATAGTGGTTAATTATCTTTCTATCAAGGGCATAATATCTATCCCAAGGGAGACATATAAGAAATATTCTGGTGATAGTAGCGTAGATATTTTTAAAATATATCTTAATGCTGGCGTAGATACAGCGAAGTTTCGCAAAGTTTTTTATGAGGAGGTTCCTGAAGCTGATGGTCTTATTTTTGATTCGTTGTTGGGATTTAAGGGTAAGATTTTGTCTTCAATAGATGATACATTTTTGATGTTCCATGTACTTTCTTTTATCACTGTTTTTATAGCATTTATGGGTATACTGAATACTTGTCTTGCGACGGTAGTTGATAGACGCCGAGAGATAGGAATACTCAAGTCTATGGGAGCGTCTGCTTTTCAAATTATTAGGATTATTCTTTCACAGTCTGTATTTATTGGTATATTCAGTACATTTCTTGGAGTGATAAGTGGTTTTTTTCTTTCTTTTGTTACGGTATTCATTATAAACAAGCAGACAATTGGTTGGGATTTGGAATATAGTTTTTCTTTTTCGTTTATTTTGTTTGTTTTTCTATTTTTTCTATTTATGTCTGTGATAGCTGGTTATTATCCTGCTTACAGGGCGTCTTTAGTTTCGCCTAGGGAGTCGTTGGGATACGAATAGTGTAAACAAAATGAAAATTAGCAATAATATTGCTTAAGAAGTTAAATGTGTGTCTATTTAAAGCGGTTCGCCGCATCAAACTAAGAAAAATAAGGTCTACAACCTTATAGGAAACAATAAACGGTGTCCTTAGGAAGTAAATATATATTTTATTAAGATAGTGAGTCACAATATATGTCTATTTAAGGTGCTTCGTCACAATATGTAAGGACTTACAATATGGATAAGTTAAAAAGAAAAGAGTTTTTTGGTGGTTTAAATAGGGTAGTTCTTAAGATAGGGACTAGTCTGCTTGCTGAGGATGGCAAGATAAGTATGAGTAAGTTTGAGAAGTTATCCTTGGATATAGTTCTTCTTAAATCTTATGTTAAAGACCTTATAGTGGTTACAAGTGGTGCTATTGGGGCGGGTTATTCTTCTATTTTGGGTTCAAAGCTTCCGAGTACAATACCTTTAAAGCAGGCTTCTGCAAGCATAGGTCAAGTACTTATTATGAAGTACTATATGGATTATTTGGGTAAGAGGGGTTATACAGTTAGTCAGATTTTGCTAACGGCGGCGGTTCTAACCGACAGGGATAGGTATGTAAATGCCAAGAATACGATTAATACCTTGCTCCAATACGGTGTTATACCGATAGTGAATGAAAATGACACAGTATCCGTTGATGAGATTAAGTTTGGGGATAACGATACACTTGCTGCTCTTGTAACTAGCCTTATAGATGCGGATTTACTTATTATTTTTTCAGATGTAGATGGTTTTTACTTAGATTTTCTTTCACCTGAGAAGCGTCGCATTTTACCTGTGGTGAGTAGTATTACTCCTGATATGGAGAGGGAGGCTAAGAGGGAAGGGAGCAATGTGAGCAAGGGTGGTATGATAACGAAGCTTAAGGCGGCAAAGATAACGACTGGCCACGGTATTCCTCTTATGATAGCCAGCGGGACAAAGCCTGATATAATAGATATTATATTTAGTGGTTTAGAGGAAGGTACTATATTTTTGTCTTCTAAGGATGCAGTTTCAAAGAATAAGAAGAGATGGATACACTTAAACTCAAAGGTTAAGGGCCAGTTATTTGTTGACGAGCTTGCTTTCCACGCACTCACGAAGCAAAACAGAAGTCTTTTGCCCAAGGGAATTATTAAGACTAGTGGTCATTATGCCAGCTACGATACGGTAGAGATACTAGGCCCTGAGAATAAGGTTTTTGCCAAAGGGATAGCGAATTATGCTTATAAGGAAGTGGAGCAAATTATGGGTTTGCATAGTTCAGAGATAGAGAGTGTCCTTGGCTATATGCATTATAATGTTGTAGTACACAGGGATAATCTTGTTACTGTGGTGTAAACAAACTTCTTAAAGGATAGCAAAAATTAACTTATTAAAGGCAAGATGCCTTTGAATTAAGAGGGATAGGCACAAAACCGCCCATAAATTAGCAGTAGTATAACTTAAGAAGTTAAATATATGTCTATTTAAAGTGGTTCGCCACACTATGGTGTAGACAAACTTCCTAAGTAAAAAGACAATTAACTTCCTATTCTAAGTTTATTAAACAACAGGTCTTACCACAGATATTTCATTGGAAGAGGTCGATGATCAATCCCTTATTTGGTTCTTTTAGTGGTATTTTTTTTCTTTTTTTATTTTCGGAATGATATTGTGTTTTATTTTGGTCATCGTGCGTATCTAGGTAGTTTTCTTGCCCCTCGTCTATACCTTCTTTAATATAATTTATTTTCTGGTCTATATCCTTTGTTCTTTGTTCGTACAGGGCGTTATAGTGTAGCTGATTACGGTTTGCAGCTTCATATTGTTTGGTATAGAGGCGGCTTGCATAGTCCATTTGGCTTAGGACTACTTGCATATCAAGAGGTTTTAAGGCCATTATTTGCCTCTTATTCTTGGTGTCTCTCTTCTATGGTAAGGATAATAAATATTACATAGTAAGGAAACTGTTTAGAAAAAAAGCAAATAACATGGCTAAGAATATAAATGTTTGTTTATTAAGCGAGCTTCATCGCAATATATTTTGTTTATTATTTGTGGCGAACCACTTTAATAAGATATATATTCACCTCTTGAGGGTACTGTTTCTCATTTTCTATAAGGTTTTAGACCTTATTCTTCTTAATGCGAAGGTATTTTCCCTTTAAGAAGTTAATTTGCTTTGTCCCTAGGAAGTTTGTTTACAATTATTTTAAGTTGACTTTTAGTTAAGAAGCAATTATTTTACTTTAGATTATATTGTGAACGAACTATTTAAGTTTTTTTTAAATGGTGGATTTCTTAGAGAAGATAATGTGGCTTTCCACATTAGATAACTCTCTTTATCAAGGGTGCGGTTTATTATGATAAAAGTTTCACATTTGTCCAAGAACTATGGTGATTTTGAGGTTTTGAAGGATGTTTCCTTTGAAGTACAGAAGGGAGAGATAGTTGGTTTGCTTGGTCAAAATGGTGCGGGTAAAACGACTCTGATGAGGATAATAACCGGTTATATTCCGTCGACAGGTGGTAATGCTTTTATAGATGGTCTTGATGTTGCGGAGAAGGATATAGAGGCGAAGAAGTTGCTTGGTTATTTGCCGGAGAATTGTCCTTTGTATCCGGAGATGCGTGTAGAGGATTTTTTGTTATCGATGGGTGCTTTGCATGGTCTTTATGGTAAGGCATTGAGAGAGCGTCTTTCTTATGTTCTTGAAGCGGTCAAGATAGAAGACAGAAGAAAAAAGATAATCGCTACTCTATCCAAGGGTTATAAGCAAAGATTAGGTCTTGCTCAAGCTCTCATACATGATCCTAAGGTATTAATTCTTGATGAGCCGACAATAGGTCTTGATCCTAATCAAATTATAGAGATAAGAGATCTTATAAAGAATTTAAGGGGTGATATGACTACTATCCTAAGCAGTCATATTTTACCAGAGGTTAGTCAGACTTGTGATCGTATAGTAATTATTTCGAAAGGCAATATCGTTGCGGAGGGCAAGGAAGATGAGCTTTTGGATAATCTTCCGGACAACAACAAGGTTTATGTGAAGGTGGTGAAGGAAGAAGAGGAAGTTTGCAATTTAATTAACGGTATAGAAGGGGTGCAGGAAGCGAGAGTAAATGCAAATAATGAAATAGAGATAAGCGTGGATGCTGATAAGGATATAAGGTCTATAATTGCGTCAAAGCTTGTAGGTGGAGGCTTTGAACTTCTTGAGATGAAGAAGGAAGAATTAAGCCTTGAGAATATATTTATTTCCTTGACACAGAACAATGTATAGTGAGGCTTACCACTTTTATTGTGTATAGATTTGTCTTTTTTTTGAGGATACTGTTTGTTATTTTCTGTGTAGGTTTTGCACCTTATTTTTCTTTGAAAAGTTTGTTTACATAATATAGTTTAAAGTTTATAGAGAGGCTTGCTAATAACAATGAGAAATATTATCACAGTTTTTAAGAGGGAACTAGGTTTATATTTTGTTTCTCCTGTGGCTTATGTTGTAGGTTTCATATTTTTGTTTTTAAGTGGTTATTTATTTGTGGGTTTTGTTGCTTCTAGTCCTCCGGGTTCTTCGCCTCAAGCTGAGGCTGGTATGCTTCTTAGGAATTATCTTATACTTATTTTGTTTTTATGTCCTATTTTGACAATAAAGCTTTTTTCTGAGGAGAAGCGTAGTGGTACTATAGAGCTTCTTTTAACATCACCAATAAGTCCGCTTGAGCTTGTTTTGGGTAAGTTCTTGTCGGCTCTTACACTTTATTCTTTGATATTGTTTACTACTGTCATTTACATTTTTATTATGGATTACTACAGTGTGATTGGTCCTGATTATGGTGTTGCTTTTTCGGCATATTTGGGTCTTTTTCTTTTAGGTGCAAGTATGATAGGGATAGGCGTGTTCACATCTTCCTTAACACAAAGCCAAGTTATAGCTGCGATAAGTGGTTTTGGTATTTCGCTATTTTTTTTATTAATACATTCTTTTGCTTCTGAGGCAACAGGTATGCTTGCTTCGGTTATGAAGGAACTTTCCTTGCTTTCCCATTATATAGATTTTGACAAGGGCGTTTTAGATAGTGAGAATGTTTTGTATTATATGATTTGGATAACTTTTTCGCTTACTTTGGCTAATAAGTCTGTTGAGTCTCATGTTTGGAAATAGGTTTTGTGGTTTGCCACAAATAGCTTTTTTACTAAAGGAGTAAAGCTCTATGAAAGTGGATAAGAAGATAGAATATGGCAAGATTTCTGCTTTTTTAGGTTTATTATTTCTGCTAGCGGCTTGGGTATTTTATAGGATTACGGTACCCGGTTCTATTTTGCATTTTGTTCTACTTGGTTTTGGTGTCTTATTTGTTGTAGGTTTTTTTGTATTGGGCTATCCTCTTGTTAAGAAGAGTTTTTCTAATCGGGCTGTTAGAAGGGGTTTATTTTCTTTTTTGACGACGGTTTTTATTTTAGCTTTTCTTGTTACGCTCTATATTCTTGCGGGTACAAAGTTTAAGTATTCAACGGATATGACTCAGGATAAGGTTTTCGAGCTTTCCTTGCAGTCAGTAGAGGTTGTAAAGAAGCTTAACTTTCCGCTTAGGATATCTGTCTTTGATAAGGAGGAGAACTTAGCCGGAGGAGGTCAGGCGAGTTTGTTACCAACTTTGCTTAGGTTTTACAAGCAGGAGAGTAACAATATAGACATTCGTTATATAGACCCCGTTAAAAACCCTGCTTTGTTTAGGAATTATAATTTAAACGGTGCGGGTGATATAGGTTCGCTGGTATTTAATAAGCTTGTTTTACCCAAGTCCATATCCCCTACTGGAATGGACAATATACTGTCTTCTTTGTCGGATGATAAGTCAAGACTTTTGCTTAGCGTGTATGATAAGTCTGGCAATTATGTTATTAAAGAAGAATTATCTTCCAATTTGCGAGAGGAGATAATTTCTATTTTTGACAGTGCGGCTTATCGTTATGATCAGCCTGTTACCTTGCCTAGAAGGGAGCTTTTTAGAGGAAAGGACTATCAGCCTGAAGCTAAGATTACCAGTGCGATAGCTAGCCTTATAGAGACTAATGAGTATTTTTTGTATGTTAGTACAGGTCATGGCGAGAAGAGCTTTGATAAAGAGTATAGTAATCTTAAAGATATGCTTTCCCTTGAGAATTATACGGTAAGGGAAGCCGATTTGACTAAGAAGATACCGTCGGATGCAAGTCTTGTATTTATAGCTGGTCCGCAGAGAGCTTTCAATAGCCTTGAGATAGATAATCTTATGGAGTATAGCGATCGGGGTGGTAGTTTATTTATTTTGCTTGATCCGGTGTTCCAGCATTCTAAAATATCGGTATCTAACCCACTTAAGGATTTATTTAGCGTATGGGGAGTAAAGACAGATTCTTCTTTTGTATTTGATTATTCTAATATTAGACAGATACAGGTAAGGGTTGGGAATTTAGGAGGTCTTTCTATAGCTCAGCGTCGCTTAGTCCATCTTGGCAATTATACGGATCATAGCATCGTGAGTCCTCTTAAGCTTGGTAATATAAGAACTTTCTTTTATGGTCTTAGGCCTCTCTATTCTGATGATGACGGTAATAATAATGGGGGAAAAGAAGGTGCCAAAGTCGAGGCTAAGGGAGATAACAAGAAGGAATATAAAAAGAGAGCGGATATAAAAAGGGAAGATATTCTTGTAACAAGCGAGGATGCTTTTCTTAAGAGAGATGAAACCGACCAGAAGGCTCACAATTTTAATTCTAAGACGGATAAGAAGGCTTCATATAAAACAGGTCTTGCTCTAGTCCGTCCTATTACTCTATCTTCTCCAGAAGATGTCTCTACTGGCAAAGATGATGCTAAAAGTTCTGCCAAGGCCAAGGACAAGACCGAAGGCAAGTCTAAAGATAAGGGAGCGGATGATAAATCGGATAGTAAAGATACTGGTGGAAATACTAAAGAGTCTAGGCTTATTATTATAGGTGATTCTGATTTTATAAACAACGAATATTCTGCAGGTGATAACGGAGTAGACTTATTTATGAACTCTATTGCTTGGCTTTCTAAGAGAGGTAAGCAAATTACAATAAGGCCTAAAGAGAGGAAGCGTAGGGATATTACGATTACTTCACAGGATAAGAATATTGTATTTTATTTTTCTGTATTGCTTCTTCCTTTTTCTGTAATAGGTCTTGGTATATATGTGTATACCAGGAGGAAAAAAGGTTAATTTATGGAAAAGAAGATAGCGGTTTTATCGGGTGATGGTATAGGTCCTGAGGTTATGCTTGAGGCTCTTAAGGTTTTAGATGTTGTAGAGAAGAAGTATTCTATCAGTTTTGAGAGGGAAGAGAGAGATGTTGGAGGTATTGCGATAGATAATCACGGTACTGCATTGCCTGAAGATACGGTTAAGCTCTGTAAAGAGAGTTCTGCAATACTTTTTGGTTCTGTTGGTGGTGCCAAGTGGGATAGTCTTGATCCGAGTATGCGTCCTGAGCGTGCGGCTTTGCTTCCTCTTCGGAAGATGTTTGATTTATATGCTAACTTCAGGCCTGCATTTGTATTTAAGTCTCTTTCCAGGTCATCTTTTTTGAGGGAAGATATCGTTGCAGGTGGTTTTGATCTTTTGGTTATAAGGGAACTTACAGGTGGTATTTATTTTGGTGAGCCTAAAGGTCGTGAATTGTCTGGGATGGATGAAAGGGCGTATGATACCCTTGTATATAGTAGGGGAGAGATAGATAGAATAGCGAGGGTTGCCTTTGATGCGGCAATGCTTAGGAGTAAGAGGCTTTGCTCGATAGACAAGGCAAATGTGCTTACTAGTATGGTTTTGTGGCGAGAGGTGGTTTTGGAGGTTGCAAAGGATTATCCAGAAGTTGAGCTTGAGTCGATGTATGTTGACGCGGCTGCAATGAAGTTGGTTAGTAACCCTAGGTTTTTTGATGTTCTTTTATGTGGTAATATGTTTGGTGATATTTTGAGTGATGAAGCTGCGATGCTTACAGGTTCTTTGGGTATGCTTCCGAGTGCTTCTGTATCGGGTTCTCGTTTTGGTCTTTACGAGCCTATAGGCGGTTCTGCACCTGATATAGCAGGTAAGGGAATAGCTAATCCTATAGCACAGATATTATCTTTGGCGATGTTACTTAAGCATAGCTTTGGTTTAGAGCAGGCGTACGATGTTATTTTCTCTAGTATAGACAGTGTTCTTGAAGAGGGTTATCGTACTTGTGATATTATGTCCTCTGGTATGACGGAAGTGTCTACTTCTCGGATGGGAGACCTTATAGCCAAGCGTATAAAATAATAGTTAGTTATGCTATTTTATTTTATGCCTTACTTTGGTTTCTTTGCCTTGACTTCTTCTTTTTTAATTTCTTCTATTACAAAATCGCTTTCATTTTTATTTAGCCTATCGAATAGATGTTTTTGTATTTCATATATATTTTCTTTCTTCTCTATTTGTGCATAGACCTTATCTTTATATGCTGATAGATATAAGGTTATTTCTTTGTTGCTATTATTTTTTATGGTAAAGACGAGTGATTCTTTGTTGTTAAATGGTATTGTATCATCTGTAAAGTCATTTGCTTTTATGTTTAGGAGTGCATTTACAAATGAGTTTGTTTTATTTATGTCTATTTCTTTATCCTTTATATTTGAGATTGTCCATTGCTTTGTTTTTGATTTATTAAAGAGTTGATTTATTGCATTTTTATATTCTTTATCTTCGGATAGTTCTTCTAGCTCTGTTTTCTGTTCTTTTGTCATTTTCCCTTTAAGTTTTAGTATTTGTGTGTTTTCTTGATAGTTGACATTTTTAGTTAGCTTAATATTTTCTGGTAGTTTTTTTAGTTTTGCAATGCTTGTATTTGTTTTTGTGAATAGGAATTTGTCAAAAGTTACAGATGATATATCATTAGTTTTTATCTTTAGGAAGTCTTTATTTCTTAGTTTTTTGAGTGAAATGTCCAGTCCATTGTCCTCAATTGTGTCAGGGTTTACGGTAAATATTTTTTCATTTTGGTTTGTTTTTATGTAGTATTTTTCTTGGTTTGGGGTTTTGTCCCCGACGGTTATTGTATATTTCTTATTTTCTTTATCCCAGGCGTAGAAGTCAGGTTGTTGTTTTGTAGCTATACCAAAGTCCAGTGTACTTTTGGTCTCGAATGATTCGTCAGGGGTTATGGAAGAGAATTTATCTATCCAATTTAGGATATGTCTTTTTTCTGTTTCGTATATTTTGGGTTTTGTTATTGTCCATATTTTATTTTCTTTTTTGGCAGTTATTTTATTGCTTTCAGTACTGATTTGTATTTTTTGTATATCTTCTTTCTTTATTTTGAAGAGTTCTTTGTTTTCTGCATTGGTTTTATTCTTGTTATTGTCTTCATTTGTTACAAAGAATGTAGTTATTGCGAGTGCGACGAATAAAGTTATCCATACTGTTAATTTTATTGTTTCTTTTTTCATAAATGTACCTTTTGTATGTTCTTGTTGTGGCGAGCCACTTTAAATAGACACAGATTTAACTTTTTAAGCAATACTGTTGCTAATTTCTGCGGGGTTTCGTGTCCTGTTCTCCTTGGTTTGGGGGTATTTTCCCTTTAAGAAGCTAATTGTCTTTCTCCTTAAGAAGTTTGTTTACATCTTGTTTATTGTAATGGTTTTTCGGTCTGTGTTATCGAATATGTTTGTATTTTTGCAAACTACGATAGAGTGAAAAAAATAATTAAAAGCGATAAAAAGGCAAGGTAGTATTTGGCTCATTATTTTTTGATTAATTTTTGTTTCTATTTATTTGAAAAAGAAAGCAATGCAATTTATTTAAAGAATATTGTTTTTAGTTTTCTGTGAACAAACTTATTAAGGGAAAAGAAAATTAACTTCCTAAATAGGAAATACCCCCAAATTAAGAAAGACAAGGTCTAAAATCTTATAGAAAACAATAAACAGTGTCCTTAAGAAGTTAAATATATGTTTATTTAAGTGGTTCGCCACAGTTTTCATATTTTGAGGGTATTGTTTAATGGGGCAAGTAAGCAAAATATCTTATGATTTATTAGATAGGACTTTGCGATACGATTATGGAATAAGGTCTAATTATATATTTCCAATAGATGTTGGTATTTCTGATACTACTTATCGTATAGTTGATGTTCGTGGTAAGGCATATTTTGCGAAGCTTTACGAGTGTGATAATTTCCCTCGGGTATTGTATGAGCTTAAAGTATTGGCTTATCTTAAGCGTTATAATTTTCCTGTAGCGAGTTTGGTATCTCGTCTGGGTAGTGGTGGTAATTTTATTGATTTGCCTATGTCTGTTTCAAGTATAGGGGGTAAGCCTTTTTGTATATTTGATTTTATCGATGGTTATTCTCCTTCTGTCATAGATTCTTTTCATATAGAGTTGCTTGCGATATTTCTTGCTAGTTTTCACAATCTTAGTTTGGGAATGGGTTTTAGTTCTTTTAGGGGTTATTTGTTAGTTGATAGGATTTATTCTTTGTTTAATGATGTATTTCCGATGTCTTGTTTTGGTAGTTCTTCTTACGAGGAGGCGAGGGATATATTTTCTCCTTTTCTTGAGGATGTATTTTCTTTAGATTATTCTTCAGAAGATGGGATAATCCACGGAGATCTTTTTCCGGACAATGTTCATTTTATGGATAGTTCTTTATCTGGTATTTTTGATTTTTCTTCTTGTTGTGTTGGTTCATATTATTTTGATTTAGGTGTTGTTGTTGCGAGTTGGTGTATGGATGGGGTTTATTTTTCTTCTAGTTTATTTAATGTTTTTATCAAAACATATATGGAATATTATTTGGGTGATATTTGTTTAGATAAGTTATTTAGTTGGCTTAAGGTTAGCATATTATTTTTTGCTTTACAAAGGTATTCTATGGAGAAGTTTAGGGGTGTTAGCAATTTGAGTGGTAGAACATATAAGGAGTATATATCTAAGCTTGTTAGTTTAGATGGGTTTGTATTTACCTAGGGTTTTATATTTCTGGGGGCTTTTTCTTTTTTGAAAGAATTATTATCTTGTAATCATATTTGGTTATATTGTAGATTGTTTGTGTATGCAAGTTATATATGCTTGTTTTATCAAGTTTTGAAAGGGGATTTTATATGTCGATGTATGTTCCTACGGTGTATGAGAAGTCGAGTACAGGCGAGCGTTATTTTGATTTATATTCTCGTTTACTTAAAGACAGAATAGTTTTTATACAGTCGTTTATAAATGAGTTTACGGCTAATGTTGTGGTTGGTCAGTTATTGTTTTTGGAAGCTGATGATCCTGAGAAGGACATTTATTTATATATCAACACTCCTGGTGGTTCTGTTACGGATGGTCTTGCTATTTACGATACAATACAGTATGTAAGGTCGGATGTTCAGACTATTTGCATAGGTGAAGCCAGTAGTATAGGTGCTTTGATATTGGCAAGTGGTACGAAGGGTAAGCGTTTTTCTTTGCCTCATTCTCGTATTATGATACACCAGCCTCTTGGTGGTGCCACTGGTCAGGCGACGGACATAGAGATACAGGCTAACGAGCTTATGAGGGTTCGTAGTATCATAAATAAGATATTGATTAGGCATACCGGTAAACCACTTAAGACTATAGAGAAGGATACTGACAGGGATTTTTTCATGAGTGCGGAGGAGTCCAAGGATTATGGTATAATAGATGTGGTGATCGAGCGTTCTGAGAATGGGGATGCTTCGGGTAGTTAATGTTTTAAGTATATTTTTTAGGAAAGAGTTTTAACAATTATGAAGAAAAGCAAGGATTCGGAGAGTTTAGCACAGTGTTCTTTTTGCGGTAGGGGTCAAGATAAAGTAGATAAGCTCATAGCAGGTTATGGTGTGTTTATTTGCGATGAGTGCGTAGAGTCTTGTAATGACATTATTCTGGAGAACAGGCTAGAGAATAGGAAAGGTATTCTTCGTTCTGACATTAAGCCTAAGGAGATCAAGGCAATACTTGATAATTATGTTATTTTGCAGGACAGTGCGAAGAAGATTTTGTCTGTGGCGGTGTATAGTCATTATAGGCGGATATTGTTCAATAGTAAGTTGCCTACTAGCAAGAAGAGGGGAAAGAAGAAGTTAGCAGAGGTTGAGCTTGAGAAGAGTAACATTTTAATGATAGGGAATACCGGTACGGGTAAGACTTTGCTTGCCCGAACATTGGCGAAGATATTAGATGTTCCTTTTGCTATGGTTGATGCCACTACTTTGACGGAAGCGGGTTATGTGGGGGAAGATGTTGAGAATATACTATTAAAGCTCATTCAAGGTGCGAGTAATGATAGGAGTACTGGTGATATAAAGGAAGTTGTAGAAGATGCTCAGGTGGGCATAATATATATAGATGAAATAGATAAGATTAGCAGAAAGAGTGAGAACCCTTCTATAACCCGAGATGTATCGGGGGAAGGTGTTCAGCAAGCGCTTTTAAAGATAATAGAGGGTACGGTTGCTTCCGTTTCTCCTTATGGTGGTAGGAAGCATCCTCATCAAGAGCTTATTAAAATAGATACCACGAATATATTGTTTATAGTTGGTGGTGCTTTTGTGGGTCTTGATAAGATTATAGAGGATAGAGTTGGCAGAAACAGCTTAGGTTTTGTTAGAGAGTTTCACAATAAGGAAGAGAAGCAAGAGAATATACTCGGTCATATTATTCCTGAAGACCTTGTTAAATATGGTCTTATACCAGAGTTTGTTGGCAGGTTACCAGTAGTTACGACTCTTGATAAGCTTACAAAAGATGCGTTGACTAGAATATTAGTGGAGCCGAAGAACTCTCTTGTAGAGCAATACAAGAAGATTTTTGAGATGGATGGAGTGGAGCTTATTTTCACGGATGAAGCCTTAGAACTTATAGCTGAGAAGGCTCTTAAACAGAAGACTGGTGCACGGGGACTTCGCTTTATACTAGAAGATGTAATGTTAGAACTAATGTATGAACTCCCTTCAAGTGATATAAAAAAGATTGTCATAACAAAGGAGCTTGTTGAGAAAAAGGAAGACCCTCTTGTTCTCTTAAAGGAGAAGTCAGCGTAACTTAATATGGGCGTTCGCTTTCATTATTTGATATAATGGGATTTGTTTTAAGTGATTTAGTTAGTTCGTTTATGTTTTTCATTATTTGCTTTAACTCATTCCCTGCCTCCTCATCTTTTAATAAAACTCCTATGGGAGTTTTATTATTTTCGATGCCCTTTATCAAATCGTGTACTAAGGCAATCGTATCGTCTATCTTCCTTATAGTGCCTTTTAACTCGCTGTCGTTAATGTCAAGTATTATCTTATTAGTGTTTTTCAGTGCTACATCAAGTTCATAAGAGGCTGACGATAAGTTTTTTACTATATTTTTAAACTCTTTGCTCTGGAGATAGCCATTTATACCCTTCAGTATAGTATTTACTTCCACTATAATTTCTGTATCTACTTTTGATAAGGTCTTGTCTATCTTTGCTATCACGGCTTCAAGGTCTATGTTTTCCACTCCCACAAAAACGGGTAACAATTCCCCCTCTATATCTTTCTTAGGATAGCTATTATTGTATTTCTTATTGTCTTCAAATCCAATTAGTAAATACTTCTCCCCTAGCAGTCCAGCACTCTTTATAGAGAATATAGGCTTATGAGTCTCTATTACCTTATTAATCGTATTATCATTTATTATTATTTTAACATTTGCCTGCTTCTTGTCATGGAGTAGCTTAACAACTGTACCAACGCGTATTCCACCAAAAAGTTTTATATGCGAACCTTCCATTAAGTCATTTAAAAACGCAAACTGTACCACATAGTATTTTCCGTCTTTATCAAATTGAATATCCTTTATGAAAAATATAGCTATAAATAAACTTACTAAGGAAAGCAAGAAAGTTATACCAATCTTAATTTCATTTCGCATCTTAAATCCTATTCATAAAGTTACTGTAAACAAACTTCTTTTCCCTTAAGAAGTCTTCTAAACAGTATAGTTTATTTTATCGTTTTATTCTATTGGCCCGACACAAGCAAACCCTTTATGTAATTTATAGCATCATTCTTTGTATTTACTATGCCTTCCAATTGTACACTCTCTAGTTTCCAAAGAATATTCTTGAAACTTGGACCAGGCTTTAATCCTAACTCTATTAAAATATTACCCGTTATAAGTCTTCTAGGATGAAGAAGTTCCACATCTTTACTATATTTTTCCAACTTACTCTTACAAAACTCATAAATAGATAAGTCCATACTTCTTGCAAGATAATTAGCTCTATGAAGCTCAAGATGATTGGCAAAAGTATCACGCCTTATAAAACGCTTCAAATCGCTTAGGGGCATATTCTCCACGCTATCAAAAAGAATATGATCACGAACGAGTTCCACCACCTCGTTAGACTGGACATTGCTCAATCTAAAACGCTTACATATAGTAGAAGCCAACTCATCACTTAATTCAGCATAACTACAAGACTTATTATTGCTAAAGGCTTTAGCCGTATTAAGCAGAAGCACGGCAAAAACAAGAGGTTTTGATAGCTTTCTAACATATTGCAACATTAAAATTGTATGCTTAAATAAATCTAAATCAACATTTATATCGCTAAAATAACTTACACCTCTGGTCTTACAAAGCTCTGGTAAAATCTCCTTTAGTAAACCAGACTCCTCCAACAGTAATACACCTTTATCCGCATTGCTATCTAAAAGTATCTTAAATAATTCATCCCTTATCCTTTCCACACTTACACTATGTATTCCTTTTTTAAGCTCCTTTATTGCAGACCAAGTTCTAGTTTCAATGCCATAAGAAAGACTACACGCAAATCTAACTGCCCTTAGCATTCTTAATTTGTCCTCTTTAAATCTCTCTACAGCATCTCCTATACATCTTATAGTTTTACTGGATATGTCTCTCCTACCGTCTATATAGTCGATAATATTATCTGTAAGTGGATCATAAAGCATACCATTTATTGTAAAATCACGCCTAAAAACATCACCTCGCTCGTCTGACGAATATATCTTGGAAGGACGACGGCCATCATAATACTTACCATCCCTACGAAATGTCGCAACTTCAAACTCTGTCCTGCCAATTACAACAATAACTACACCGAATTGAATGCCAATCTCTATTGTATGTCGGAATAGCTTTATAATGTCTGCAGGACTTGCTGAAGTCGCAATGTCTATGTCCTTATATTCTCTGTTTAATAGCATATCTCTAACACAGCCACCTGCAAAATAAGCCGTGAAACCATTAGATACAAGAACTTTGACTATTCCTATCGCCTTATTTACTATCATTGGCAGACATCGACACTCTTCTTTCTATACACATTATAGATTATAATAAAATCACTAATATAAATTAACATAAATATATGTTAGCGACCTTTTTGTTGGAAAACCATTTGAGGAGAAAGGAAGTTAACTTGTTAAGGGAAAACCCTTCATACTAATAGGAATAATGGGTAAAACCTTATAAAAAATAATAAGTATTGCAATTAGGAAGTTAAATATAAGTTTATTTAAAGTGCTTTGCCACGATATATCTTCATTAAGAGTAGCTAGCCACAAGACGATACCTTATAAAAATGTTGTAAACAAACTTCTTAAGGGAAAATAAAATTAACTTCTTAAAGGAAGAATACCTTCAAACTGATAGGAATAAGGCGTAAAACAGCATGGAAATCAGCAATAATATTGCTTAAGAAGTTAAACGCTAGATGCCTATTTAAAGCGGTTCGCCGCAAAATGTTTCCCGAATGAATACTTATCTGAAAAAATAAGTATTATTATTATTTAGGGACTAAGTATTTTAGCAAAGTTTTAATAATTGTAAGTGGTTTTATGTAATATGGACAAAGGATTTTTTGAAGACTTTACTCTACATTTGGACAAAGATAGGATAGACCTTGCTGCCTCGAAACTTGAGATTGAGGAAGAAAAAGAAGATAAGGCTATACAGAAAAGCAAACCTTTTGCTAGCTTTTCTCTACAAGAAAGGCAAATAAAACAAGATAGCAAGGATAGTGAGTGGGAAGAGAACGAGATTATAGGAAGCTCTTCCTCCGATGCTTCAGAAATGTCTTTGGGTGTAGAAGAAGAACTTACCGAGTTTGACGAAGAAGAAAAGCTCCGAATAGGGGATGTTGAAGGTATAGAGATTGATAAAGAGGACACACCCCTAATAAATGATGCAGTCAATAGTATAACCGAGTTTGACGAAGAAGAAAAGCTCCGAATAGGGGATGTTGAAGGTATAGAGATTGATAAAGAGGACACACCTCTAATAAATGATGCAGTCAATAGTATAACCGAGCTTGACGAAGAAGAAAAGCTCCGAATAGGCGATGTTGAAGGTATAGAGATTGATAAAGAGGATGTTTCGAGCATCGACTGGAACAACATTGTAGACGAACCAGTTGTAGAATTGGCAAAAGAAGAGCATAAAAAGAGTGAATTAAATCAAATAGAAAATAACCTAAGCCCTGATTTGCCAGAAGATGATATAGCCAAATGGAATTTATTTAATTATGAGGATGATGGTGATGTATTAGAAGATTATAAAGATAATATGGACTTCTCCTGGCCAGATAGAGAAGCTGGTGGGGACGGCATTGTGGACGACATAGGGCAGGCAGAGGAGAAAATCCCTGAACAGGAAAACTCGAAAGATACAATTTCTAAAAACAAAGAAAATATATGGGATGAAAAGAGCCAAGTAGAACTAAAAGAAGTCTTTGTATATCTTGATGATCTCTTTGCAAACCTGCCAGAACATGTTATTAGGGATTTTGCCTTATCTCCTTACTACCTTAAGTACAATGATATACTTGATAAACTAGGCATCTGATTTCTTCTTGTTTGGTTCGCCACTTTCTTTCTTATTCTTTTTTTTGCTCTTAATTAGGGTGCTAATCCAGTAGTATATTTCTACGAAGACATCTCTAAAGCCGTCTCTACCACTCAACTTTATCCAAATTAACATAATACCTATAGGGTAAAAAACCAAGCTCGGATACCAACCAGCAAGGATAGGAGACATATATTTATTCTTTACCAAAAAGCTACCTGAAAAGGTCATAAGAAAAAATAAAATAACTATTAATACGCTAATACCAAAACCTAAAGATTTACCCGTCCTCTTTGCAAAAATACCAAGAGGTGCCCCAAGTATAGCAAATGCAAGAGCTGTTAAAGCAAAGTTAAGCTTTCTGTGAAAAAGATATTCCTCATAGCCCAAAGAACTCGTACTTTCCATCGCTCGGTATCTACCTTTTATAGCTTTTTCATAACGCTTTTTTCTGATTAGAAGCTTTTTACGAGCCTTTCTCTTGGCAAATAGTGTCTTTTTATATTCTTCTTTTGCCTTAGCATCCACAGGTTCTTTATTCTTTTTCTTGAAATTGTTATAATCTTTATCCAGCTTTTTATATTGTATATTAAGTCGGGATAGCCGATTCACATCCTTTAGGTTTGACACTATAAGGCTAAAACGACGGGATGCGAGGTTCTCCGAAAACTCTGATAAACTCCATAGCGTATTACCACCGGGTAAAAAGTTCTTATCTGGCCTATCTGGTATATATATGGTTTGTTCTATGCTAAATTGTTCGTCAAACAGATCTCTATTTTTGGGCAACATCACATTAGCTGGATGGCTTGTTGCATTAAACAATATTAAAGGGAAGACATTCTTATCATAGTCCTTGCCAAGTAATAAAGCACGACGAGCAAAAATTATCTTATCCTCATTTTGATAATTAATTCGCACATTTCTAAGCTCATTTGACTCAGGAATAACTGAATCTACTGTAATCTTGACGCCGTCTATAGTATCGTAGGATAGACTCTTCGATAACTCCGCCGTGGGGTTTACTTCGTATATTTCAAGCTTTGACTTAATATATGCTTTGATGCCTGCAGGATAAACATATTCGTAGAAAAATAAAGTAAAGACCGTCATAAAAATACCAAATAGTATTGCGGGAAGGAATATCCTGGAGAGACTTATCCCGCAAGACCTCATCGCAATAATCTCACTGTCATCTGAAAAACGAGCTATCGCAAGTGTTATCCCAATAACAACCGCTATTGGAAGGGTAATTTGTAAAATAAAAGGGAGAAAAAGCATAAGCATTGAAAATGCCTTGCTATAAGCAATTCCTTTTTCAACCGAAAGTCTAATTACATAAAAGAGTTGCACTATAAAAAGTATTACAGACAGAAAACCTAAACCAACTAGATAGTTGGGTATAATTTCCTTTAATATATAAAGACTTATAATGAATCTCTTCTTCATTCGGTTTTCTACTTTTTAAAAGCTATAGTGTGGCGAAGCACTTTGTGGCTTGCTACCTTAATAAAGTGTATATTGTAGTTTACAATATATTTTTCCTTGTTAGTTATTATCTGATAAAGCCTCTTCCAGCCTTGCTTTTACGAACTTATGATCTAATGCAGAAAGGAGGGTCCCTATCCTGGGTCCCTGACTTTTAGCAATGAATACCTTGTACAAAAGCTTAAATGCTTTTCCTGCTTTCATATTTACTTTTTGGCTTGCTTCGTATATTCTTTGGTGTAATTCCTCTCCCCCTAACGATCTATCAAAAATAAAAGTAATCTCTTTTATAAACCTTTTATCGTCGTCATTTAATCCACTTTTTATTTCTTCGGAAAGCTCTTTTTTTATAGAGAAAATGCTATTTTCCTTTGCACAGCTCTTAAGCCACCTAATAGCATATAGTTCCCGTGAACATAGCTCATTCAAGTCTTCGTTGTTAATCTCTTCTCCTTTCATATCCTTAAGTTTATCTTTAAGGGAGATCCCCGGTATTTGTACCAGAGTTGCTATTGTTGAAAACCTTGGATAAAAGGTCTTCTTTAGCTTCGTTTTCACCTGTGAAAGCTCAAAGGCACGGCTCAGAGGCTCTTTATTGTCCTCTCCCTTCATATTATCATTATTCTCAAAGAAAAGGCTTCCTAGCCTATCGTATTCGTCAAATAACCTTGGAATGGTATCTCCGTTTGGGTCAAAATCTATTACGGACAGAGGACTATACCTTATCATAAGAAATAGAAGTAGTTCTGGGGGCAGGAGATCGGCTATTTCCCTGCTTGAAGAGCCTATTCCTTTAGAAGAGCTCATCTTCTTCTTACCGGTAAGGAAAAACTCATAGGGGATATTGTAGGGAGCTTTTGCTCCAAATAGCTCATTGTATATTGCTGCTGATACATCTCTTGAGCCACCTTTTGAGCTGTGGTCTTTACCCGCTCCTTCCACGGAAACAGATAATACCTTCCACTTTCCAACCCATTCGAGTTTCCACGGTAGTTTACCATTGCCATCAAAAGGACTTATCTTTCCCCTGTAATCACAGCCCCTCGCCCACTTAACCATAGACTTCTCGCATGTATATTCTACTTCCTTTCCGTCAAAGCTATGTACAAGGGTCGTTCCTATCTTGCCACAACGCTCGCAGATAACCTGAAAAGGATGCCAGTCACTAGGCTTCTTTGAACCGCTAACATTAAGATATATATCCCTAATTTTATCTTCGTTCGATAGGACTAAATCTATCGTCTCGTTCATCTTCCCAGTTCTATATAACTCATTCATCTTGTAAATCTGTGGTTCTATCCCGAGACTGTTGAACAGCTCTATAAACTCGTTTATATAATAGTCGGCAAAGTTGTCTGCCTTATCTGGCTCGGGAGAAGGTACATTACAAAGTGGTTTACCCATATATTCTTTCCACTCGGATGATATGCCGAAAGGAAGCTCGTCAACGGGATCGTAGTCGTCTATTCCATAATAGAATGTTGGATTTTTATCCTGTTTAAGAAGCACTTTGTATATTGCATAGTGTATAATAACACCCCTTAGCGAACCGATATGTACCCTGCCGGAGGGGGTCTTTGAATCGTTTATTATTTCATCATTTCCGAGTTCATTTGCTATTTTATCTACCCAAAACATATATAACTTCCTTAAAGCGTCTTTTCTTTGTAGTTTTTTGTGGTTTGCCACAGTATATTTTGTATACTAGAGAGCTAGTATTTGTTTAAAGACTAATAAAAAAACATTAATCTGTTGTAAAAAAAACTGTTTAATATATGTGGCGAGCCATATAATGCAAAGAAACTTTCATAGCTATATAGAGCAGAAATTACAGGGTCTAAAAGAGAGCGGTCTTCACAGAGAATTAAGGGCTTTAGATGAAGATAGCCAGAGGGATAACGGAAAGGATAGCGTAGAAGAGGGAAAGCCTATCTGCTTTTCCTCCAATGACTACTTGGGTTTTGCAAGAAATCAATATCTAATAAAGAAAACTATAGCTGATATGGAAGAATATGGTCTTGGTTCAACTGGCTCCAAGCTCATATCGGGTTATCATAGTTATCATATCAGATTGGAAAAGGAGTTAGCAGGCTTAAAAGAAAGGGAAAAAGCCATTACTTTTGGTTCAGGTTACCTTGCTAATATCGCCTTACTTTCCACGCTAGCCACTAAAAAAGACCTAATCCTTAGTGATAAGCTAAATCACGCAAGTATTATAGATGGCTCTAGGCTTTCCAGGGCTACTGTTGTGGAATATCCTCATCTTGATATGTCTTGGCTAGGGAGATACCTTGAGGAGAATAGGGATAAGTTTAACTTCGTATTCATAGTATCAGATGCACTTTTTAGTATGGACGGAGATATTGTTCCGCTGGTGGAATTGTATGACACAGCTAGGAGCTTTGATGCTGTGGTTATTCTTGATGAGGCACATTCCAGCGGGGTACTAGGGACAAATGCTAGGGGCATAGAAAGTTACTTTGGGGTACGCTACGAGAATAGCATTATTATGGGTACTCTTGGCAAGGCATTTGGAAGCTATGGTGCTTTTGTCTGCGGGAAGAGTAATCTCATCGATTTCCTCGTAAATAAAGCAAGACCACTTATTTATTCAACGGCTCTTCCGCCTGCTCCCTGCCTATCCGCCTATAACGCTATTAAATTGTTGCAAGAAGACCCCTCGTTTCTTAATAAACTAAGAGCTAATATAGCCTATCTAAGGGAAAAACTTATACATATAGGCATTGATTGTCCTTCCATAGGGCCAATATTTCCCATTCCAAGCCCCAATAATACAATGCAAATAGAGAAAAGGCTTCTTTCCCTCGGAGTATTTGTAAAAGGCATCAGACCCCCGACAGTGCCTAATAGAAAGTCGAGGTTAAGGCTTACAATATCGGCAAGACATTCTAGAGAGGAAATAGACTTCTTAATCAAATGTCTGTCGGATTGTAGGGGAATAATCTATTAAAGGTGGCTCGCCACATCTGCAAGACATTCTAGGGAGGAAATAGACTTCTTAATCAAATGTCTGTCGGATTGTAGGGGAATAATCCATTAAAGGTGGCTCGCCACAAGAATAAGGCCTATCTTAGAAATTAGCAATAATATTGCTTAGGAAGTTAAACAATAGATACCTATTTAGAGTGCTTCTCCACAAAATCTGCTTCTCCGCAGCGATGTTAGAAAGGCAATATAAAGGTAATGAAATAGCATAAAAGTCCTTTTTTTTAAAAGAATGCTAGTTCTTTCTATAATGCCATTTTCCCTTTATGGGAGAGAGGAAACGGGTATATTTATTATTTTTTTAATAAAAAAATACTTTGTTATGAGGAATTATTTCGCTAAATTAAGGGGAACAACTATTTGGTGTATAAATTATACTTTATTTTTTCAAAGGAGGAGAAATGAAAGTAAGAATCTTTTCATTTTCTTTATTTGCATGCTTTCTTGTTGTAAGTATGCTGTTTACGGGGACTAAGGCTTTCTCCGTCGAGACTAACGAAATAACACCGGGGCAGGACTTCACTCCCTCTGTTAAGCCGATTGGTCGTCTTCAAGGTGCATGGGAACAAGTTATAACAGACGGAAACGAAGATGGCGAGCAGAAGTCTCAGTTCTATGGACAAAGGATTAGGTTTGGTGCTAAAGGTAAGGTGCTTCCGAATGTAGGATACCTTATCCAGTTTGATGGGGAAGGTATCATTGATGTTAAGACTACGACTGAAACATCTACTAATAGTACGATTGATCCAGCTGCCTCTGGTGTCATTACATCTGAATCTAACTCTACATCTAAATCCACTTCAAACTATCAAGGTAAGAGTAATGTTGATCTCACATATGCTTGGATTACTATAGGCTTAGTTGATAAATACCTTAACGGTAGGATTGGGCTTCTTAATGCCCCAAAGACTATGGAAGGAACTTCCAGCGGTAAGTTCTTGATGTATAGTATGGCAGGTGGTTTGGGTTCGAGCAATGTTGTTATGGGTGGAATGCTTTATGGTAGCGCCCTTAATAGTCAGCTTCACTACTACTTCTGGTTTGGTAACGCTCCTTCAAAATGGGGTTCACGTTCTAGTTATACAGGACTTGAACATTATCAACTTGGTCTTAGAGTACAGTATGACTTCCTTAGAAAATGGAATCATGGTGGAGAATGGCTTCAAACTAAGGATATGAACGGTACGGTTGGTATTTCCGTAAACTATGTACCAACTTATGACGACACTGGTGTAGATTTCATAGAAGATGAAATATATCTCCATGTAAACCTTGGTTTTACAGCAAATATTTTCTATCTACAGGGTGGAGTTAGTATGGCGTTTGCAACTGCTCCTGAAGCCTCTGCTGCTAATACGACTAGCGAAGATCAGGCTCATCAAATGTACCTAGGTGGTTTCGTTGATATAGCTATTACTGCAACTACTTGGTTGGTTCCTGCTATCCGATTTCAATATAAAAACGCAGGATTGGGTACTGGTACTATAGAAGGCCAAGCAAATGATCCAAGCCAAGCAGAAACTATGGACTTGCTTGTAGCTCTCAATCTCTATCCATGGTCTGGAGGACATAGGTTTAAGATACAACCTGAGTTCCAGTACAGAGTTATGGAGA
The DNA here is from genome assembly GCA_032360585.1 of Nereis procera. Classification (NCBI taxonomy): domain Eukaryota; kingdom Metazoa; phylum Annelida; class Polychaeta; order Phyllodocida; family Nereididae; genus Nereis; species Nereis procera. Next base: position 193,650 of record JAUOBU010000016.1, on the reverse strand, counting down.
CTGATAGCAAGGGAAATCAAAAGCAAAATTCTGATGACGAAGAGTACAGTTATATGGCGTTTAGAATAGGATTTACTCTTAACTTCTAAATCCCAGTAGATAAACGAATTGATTAATTAGTTTATTTTAACTAAGAAGGCAGTCTTCTTTCTGAGGGCTGCCTTTTCTTTTGTTTTCTCACCTTGTTTTTCGTTCCCGTGCCTCGCCCTTTAATAAAATATATATTGTGGCAAGCCATTCTTGATGTGCATATATTTTCCTTCCTAAGTCGTGGCGAACCCGCTTTAAATAGACATATACTTACTTCTTAAGTTATACTATGGATTTAAGGAGTTAATTTTCTTTTTTCTTAAGAAGTTTGTTTGTATATAAATGAAAAGGAGATAGAAATTGGGTATAAGATACTTTTTATTGTTTTCCATAATATTCCTTGTCAGTGAGTTATTTTTAGTGAGTACTTCTTTTTCTCAAGGTACCGATGGAAAGGTGCTTGAAGACAGCTCTAGCAAAGATAAAGAAGCTGACAATTTTAGTCCTACAGCTTTTCCCATAGCGACTATCCAAGCGGCGTGGCAGCAAGGTATATCAGGTTCGGCATCGGGTCGCGTGGTAGACCCGGCTGATTATTCAGTCGAAGAGGGTTCTCAATTCTTTCCGCAGAAGCTTAGGATAGGTGTCAAAGGCAAGGTTTATCCAACGGTCAGTTACCTAATTCAGCTTGATATGGCTGGCACAGCGATTTTCAAAGCAGAAGAAGATTTCAATCTAACTATTGCAAGTCTTATTTATAGCTGGGTTGATATAGATATAGTTGGTAAATATCTGGGTTTACAGCTTGTATTATTTAATGCTCCGAAGACTAGGGAGGGTATGTCTGGTACTACTCTTCTTTTCACAGAAAAGTCATCAGTTTTGAATGTAGATAACACAGTAATGGGAATGATGTTTCACGGCAGTGCATTAGATAATAGACTTCATTATTTCCTTTGGGTTGCTAATGCTACGGGTTCACAGCCTAATCTAGGTACTCTTTTCTCGGAGGGTTTTGCCGAGCGTTATTTACTTGGTGCTAGGCTTCAGTTTGACTTTTTTAGGACATGGCATCACGGTAGAGAATGGTTACAGACCGAAGATATAAATGCTTCTCTTGGAGTTTCGGTAAACTTTGTTCCAGTTACAGAAGACGATGATCCATACATAGTGTTTGTTAATCAGGAGCTTTTATTACATATAGACTTTGGAGTTACAGCAAGTGTTTTTTATATGCAAGGTGGTCTTAGCCTAATGTTTGCTAAGGCTTCTGCAATAGCACTCAGGCAGACATACCCATCTAATTCTTTTCCAGAAGACTTAGATCATCAGATGTACATAGGAGCGTTTGTTGATATAGCGTTTACTGCAACCAGGTGGCTTGTCCCTGCAGTTCGTTTTGAATATAGAAATGCGAAGTTTGGTGAGAATAAGGAAACAGGTGTAACTACCATAGTAGGTCTTCCTGATGGTAAAGAACCAAGTAAGGAAGAGATTATGAACTTTCTTATAGTTTTAAATCTTTATCCTTGGTCTCCTAGCCACAGGATTAAAGTACAGCCTGAGTTTTTGTATAGGATTAAGGAGACCGATTCGTTTGGTAATCAAGTTACAGATAGAGATGGTAATGAATATAATGCAATGGCGTTTAGGATAGGTTTCACTCTTAATTTATGATAAATATAATTGGAGATAGGGGTGCTTAGATATTTTTTATTATTGTCATTGTTTTTCTTTTTTGTGCGATGTGCGGGTGAGCTTACAAAAGATGATAAGATTATAATAGATGATAGTCTTAAGTTTTCAGAACTCGTTGAGAGAGGGGATAGCTATTACAATAATAATCCAAGGTTAAGAGATAAAGCTCTGGTTTCTATAGAGTTTTACAAGAAGGCATTGTCTAAGGCTAATAATCTTTCAGGGGATGAATTGCATTGGAAGCTATCCCGTTCCTACGGATATTTGAGTAAGTATAGTCTTTCGGCAAGCGAGCGTTCTTCTTATGCGGAGCTTGGCATTTCTTTTGCTAAGAAGTCTTTAGAGCTTAGCCCAAGTTTGGAAGCCCAGTATTACTACCTTCTTAATAGAGGTTTATATGCTGAGGTTAATGTTTTGTCTGCAATGTCTTTAGTTGGAGAAATGGAAGCGGATGCGTATAGTTTAGTGAGCAAGGGTTTTGAGATAGATTATGGTGGTGTATATCGTTTTCTTGCACTCCTTTATTATAAGGCGCCGGCTTTTTTACTTAAGGGGGAGAAGGCTAAGGCGGCATCTTTTTTTAAGAAGGCGTGCTTAATATCACCTGAATACCCTCCCAATTTATTTTATTATGCATCTTTTCTTTTGGACAAGGGCGAGAGGGATGAGGCTATGGTGTATATCTCGGCTATGCTTAGTATAAAGAGTATGCACGAGGACTTTGCGGGTGAGCTTGAATATTGGAAGGACAAGACAAGAAAGCTACAGAGTAAATAGACCTTTTATTTTATTAATTACAATTGGTTTGTCACACCTTGTTATTTAACTAAACTCAGACCGGTTAAAAAGGTATTTTCCCTTTAAAAAGATAGCAAGCTCCTTGTTTATTTAGACAAGAAGCTTATTCTTTTTCTTCCTATAGGAATTCGAAGCCTTTTTCTTTTTTCAATGCGGCAATATTTTCTTTATATATGTTGGCATTAGTTCTAAGTAGATTAAGTTCGCTATCTGTGAGTTTAAGTTCTATAATTTCTTCTATTCCATTCGAACCTAGTATAGCGGGTACTCCTAGATAACAACCTTCTATTCCGTACTCTCCTTCAAGCAAGCAGGAGCTTAGGAAGATATTTCTCTGGTCTTTTACGATAGGTTCTACCATAGAGCATACGGAGGCTGCTGGAGCAAAGTATGCGCTGCCTCTTTTTAGCAGAGATACTATTTCTGCACCACCGTTTTGAGCTCTTGTGTTTATTCTGTTTATGGCTTCTTCGCTTAGGAGTTCTGTAATCGGGATACCATTGACAGTAGTGTATCTTGGTATTGGTATCATTTGGTCTCCGTGTCCACCAAGTATGGTAGCGTTAATCTTTTTTACGGAGATATTAAGTTCCATAGCGATAAAGCTCTCTAGCCTTGCGGTATCAAGCACCCCTGCCATACCTATTACTTTATTCTTTTTAAACCCTGTTTTTTTATATGTGAGATAGACCATAATGTCAACCGGGTTAGAGACGACTATCACGATGGCGTTTGGTGCATATTTCACAACTTGGTCAGCTATACCTTGTACAATGTTGCCGTTGACTTTAAGAAGGTCTAGTCTGTCCATATTGGGTTTTCTTGGTAGTCCAGCAGTTATTACCACTATGTCAGATCCTTCGATATCTGAATAATTAATAGAGCCTTCTAGTTTTGAGTCGAAGCCAAGTACTGGAGCGCTTTCGAATATATCAAGCGCAGTACCTTTGGGTAGTCCCTCTATAATATCAGTTATAACTATATTTCCTAGTTCTTTTTGTGCGAGGTATGAGGCAGTCGTTGCTCCCACATATCCTGAACCTATTACGCTAATCTTTTTTCTCAAACTGTTACCTCCTATGTTTCTATTGTTTGCATAATACTGTGGCGACCCTCGTTTAATAGACATAACTTCTTAAGCTATAATATTACTACTCTATGCCGTTTTATGACCTATCTTCCTTTGTTTAAAGGAATTGTTATCTTTAAGAAGCTTTCTTATACAATTCTATAGGTAAACTAGTCAGGTTCTCAAATAACGAACTTCTTAAAGGAAAACAGGGAGTTTGCTTACAGCAGATAATCCCTTAGAAACACAAGAAGTAGTAATTATTTTAGGACTAAAAAGTTTACTTTACATTAATTAAAATAGGTTAGCCACATAACGAATTAATTTCGTTGTTAATCTGGTATAAATATAAACTTTCTTTGTTGAAGAAGCTGTGTTTTTTTTTGTTATATGCTTAATTTTTGCTTGTTTTTTTTACTTTTATTGGGAACTATTAGTAATTCGCTAAGTTGAATATTTGGAAACCAACTTATTGAAGTTAAAGAAAATTAACCCCCTAAAAAGGAAATACCCTCAAATTAGGAGGAATAGGACACGGAACCTCGCAGAAATTAGCAATATTATCGCTTAAGAAGTTATGTCTATTAAACAAGGTTCGCCACAAAATAAGGTCTAAAACCTTATAGGAAGCAATAAATGGTGTCCTTGGGAAGTAAATATATATTTTATTAGGGTGGTGCAAACAAACTTCTTAAGGGAAAAGGAAATTAACTTCTTAAAGGAAGAATACCTTCAAACTAAGAGAAATAAGGCGTAAAACAGCATAAAAATTAGAAATAATATTGCTTAAGAAGTTAAATGTGTGTCTATTTAAAGCGGTTCGCCGCAAGGTGGCTCGCCACATCTATCTCAGTTTTTAAACTGTATAATGAACATTTCAAACAGTATTTTACTTAGTTTGTCGCTGGCTTTTCTTACTTCTGTGTCAAGGGAGGCAAGTTTGCGAAAGAGTTCTTCTAGCTCATAGAAGCTAAATCTATTTTCTTGTTTTAACGATTTTGTTATAATAAACCTAGGCAGTTTTGTTTCTTTTTCTATTTCTTTTATGTTTAGTTTTTGTGATTTATATGCTTTTACCATCCATATTATTTTGAGTTGCCTATATATCATTATTACGAGGTAAATAAGATTGCCTTTTTCCATCATAATTTGCTCAAAGTCTGCAAGGGCGGCTGTAATATCTTTATCAAATAGATTATCGATAAACTCAAAGACATTTGGTATTTGGGAAGATACGGTAATAGATTTAAGGGCTTCTGTGGATAAAACTCTATTGTTTTCTGTGGAGTAATATTCCTTTATTCTTTCTATAATGGAGTTTAAGTTTCCAATGGAGCTGTTCTCCTCTTTTAATATGTACATCAGACTGTCTCTATTGTATTGCACACCGATTTTATCCAATTCTGTTCTAAGGAATCCCATAGACCTATCTTTATACTGCTGGGTAAAGTAGCTTATTTTACCGATGCTGGAGATGGCGTTTATTAATTTTTTATTTATTTCATTTTTATTTTTATGAGTGATTAGTATTAGAATGGAGAAGTTATTTGTTTTGTTTACATATTCTATTATTTGTTTTTGGTCAAGGAGTTCTGTTTCAAAGACTTTAATAAGTTTTTTGTTATTTTGTGAGAAAGCGGGGTAAGTCTGGCATTCTTCTATGATATTTTCGGTTTTAGTGTCGCTTGCAAAGAATGTAATGGAGTTAAGTTTATTAGTGGGTTTTGGGAATAGACTATCCTCAAGTTTTTTAATGTTTTGTTTTATAGTTTTATTATCGTTTCCGGCGAATAGGTAGACTGGGTAATGCATTTTAACTTCCTTTGTGGTGAACTCGTTTAATTAAAGTAAAGTGTGGCAAACCACTTAAATAGACTTAGATGCAGGCTTCTTAAGCTTGTTCTGTTGCTAATTTCAAAGCAGTTTTACACCTTATTCTTCTTGGTTTGAAGGTATTTTCCCTTTAAGAAGTTCATTGTTTAAGCATTAAATAGGTTGTTTACAATGTTTTACAGATAATGGAAATCATTCTATTTGTTTTGTTAATATCTTTTCTGTAACTATAGAAGAGTTTATTGTTACAGGCATTACATAGGTACGATGATGTTAAAATATTATGATTTTTGATGCCTAGAGTTCTAGCTTGAATAGAGTTTTCTTTTACGAGGTTTAAGTAGAACTTATTATTTTTTTTATATATAGAGTTTGGGAACTTCCCTTCAAAGTCTCCTGATACTTCGTAGCAGCACTGTCCAATGCCTGGGCCAAAGGAGATAGTGATGTTGTCGGGTTTTGCATTAAAGCTATAGATGAGTTTTTCTATAGTTTTTTTAATAATTCTTTTTTCTGTGCCTCTCCATCCTGCGTGGGCGATTGCGATAGTTTTCGTTATTTTATCGTATAGAAATATTGGCAGGCAATCTGCAGTCATAATGCAAAGAGCGATATTTTGTTCTTTTGTTATCATAGCGTCGCAGTCTGGTATAGGTTTTTTTTTATTTGTACTTCCCTTCCCTTTATCTTTTTCTGTAATTATGCTTAATTTACTGCTGTGTGTTTGGTTTAGGAAGACGGTATTCTCAAGTTCTATGTGTAATGATTTAAAGAGAAGTTTTCTATTGTTTAGATTTTCGTTAATGTTATTTTTTATGCTAAGGCTAAAGTCCTTCTTATTTACAGTTCTTACGCTTGTACCTGCTATTATATTGTTACCTTTTTCTATTGCATTTTTATAAAACACTGCGTCTTACTCCCGTGTAATGGGTGTCTATTGATTATTTTATTGGTGTCTTTAATCATTTTTAATAAGCTTCAGATTTACCTTCTTAAGCTATACTAGTTCTAATCTATATAATGTTTTATACCTTATTTTTTTTTAATATGCAGATATCCTCCCTTTAAGAAGCTAATTTGCTTTCTCCTTAAAAAGTTTATTTACATATTTCTTATGTGATGATAGTGTGGCACTCCACTTTATAAAATATATATATTTTCTTTTTAAGGACACTATTTGTTATTTTCTATGAGATTTTATACTTATTCTTCCTTTTTATTATTATGGATTTTTAAAGAAGGGCAGTGGGTTTTGCCGACTTCTTTCTGTGTTGTTAGTAATTTATTTTAGTATTTTCCCTTAATGGAGTGCTTATTTGTCAAGGAGGACAATATAATGGAAGATAAGCTCGTGGATGAGTTGTTATTAGATGACTTTGTCGGTTCTGACAAAGATGAGTTAAGTGATAGTACGGGTCGTTTTCTGTATGTGAGCTATGAAAATGATTCAGATGAGCTTATTTTGTCCAGTCATTCTTTTATAAGGAAGGAGTTTTTTGACAGTGAGCGTAGGAGAAAGGAGTTTCTGGATAGGCAGTCTGGTGCAGTAACTAACTTGTAATGAGTTGTTTATACTTATATATTTGCTTTTAAATATGTTGTAAACAAACTTCTTAAGGGGAAAGAAAATTGGCTTCTTAAAGGAGAAATGCTTTCATCAAGAAGAATGAGTCATAAAACTTTTATATAAATTAGCAATAGCATAGATTAAGAGCTTATGCCTATTAAAAGTACTTGCCTATAATATATATTTTGTTAAAGTCTCAAGCCTAATATACACGGTTTAAAGGTGGTGAGCTACAACTATGGCTTTTATTTATGTAGTCTTGACATTTTCTTTAATAATGTTTATATTATTTTTTTGTGAGTTTCTCATAAGAGAACAATTTGATACATTGCCTAGTAACTTATTAAAGAGCAAAAAGTTCTTTGCTTTATTATCGTTGGTGGGCCACAGTTTTGCCGGTGTAGCTCAATTGGTAGAGCAAGTGACTTGTAATCACTAGGTTGAGGGTTCGATTCCTTTCGCCGGCTTTATCTTCAAGTTAGTTTATAATATTTGTAACCAAACCCCTTAAGACTTGGTGAAGTTAGTTTATTAACGAGAAAGTATCCCCCATTATTGATGATAATAGGGTTATGAATGTCTTAAGAACTAACTGGGAAGTTAGGTTTATGTTTGTTACAAGTGGTGAGTCGCAATGTTTTGAAGAGAAGGGGAGATACCCGAGTGGCCAAAGGGGGCAGACTGTAAATCTGTTGGCAACGCCTTCGTAGGTTCGAATCCTACTCTCCCCATAATAGTTTTTGTATTGTGGCTCACCACTTGTAATAAGTCTAGTGTTAGAAAGCTTCTTAAGAGGAAGTAGAATAAACTTTTTAGGGGAGTAATCCCTTAAATTAAGATATAGAGCTTCATAGAAACTGTCGAATAGCATCGTTAAGCAGTTAAATATCGGTTGATTAAAAGTGGTTTGCTACTGTGTGGGTTTGTTTATATTTCGTTGTCGTTTCTTAGCTAAGGAATTAGATAGTTTTTTTACATTATGTTGTGGCTCATCACCTTAATAAAATATATATTTACTTCTTAAGGACGCTATTCATTGTTTTCTATAAGGTTCTAGACCTTATTTTTATTAATTTTAGGGTATCTTTCCTTTAAGGAGTTAATTTTCTTCTCCCTTAAGAAGTTTGTTTACATTATGTTAAGAGTTTTTTATACATTTTGTATTTTGTTGGTGTTGTTTTTCTTTGTATCCTGCCATAGGACATATAGTCCTGTTTTATATCCTAATTCAGTTACAAAGACGATTAAATATTTTAACTACTGCTTAAATAATATATCTGATAGGTATATATTTGAGCAGCTTGAGGATATTTTATTGGGTATGGCGTTAGAGGAGTTTGAAGAGTTATATAGAGTAGTTTATGATAATGACAGGGAGTCTCTTTCGGATGAGGAGATAGATTTTATAGATAAGCAGAAGAGTTCTTATATAGATTATGCGAAGAGTTTGCAGATTGAGGTGAGCAGGATTGAGATAACTGGAGAGCCTGCAGGTGAGGGTGAAGATAGAGCGAAGGTTTTCGCTTTATTTTTTAATAAGGCTTTATTGATAGAGGAGAAGAAGTTAATAGATATGGAGCAGGATGATGATATATGGAAGATCAGGTCGATAAGTCCCTTTGTAGATAAGACTGGTTAGTATTCCTTCCTATAAACAAACTTCTTAAGTAAAAAGAAAATTAGCTTCCTAAATAGGAAATGCCCTCCAACTAAGAAAGATAAGGTCTAAAACCTTATAGAACAATAAATATTGCCCTTAAGAAGTAAATATATATTTTATTAAGGTGGCGAGCCACATCTTCCTTTTGTTTTTAATTACTTTTAAACAGCCATTTAACACGCCATTTAACACGCCATTTAATCACGCTTTTAAAGTTATCTGTAGCTTTCCACTTCAACAAAGTATATATTCCTTTCCTAGGGATACTGTTTGTTGTTTTCTATGATATTTTGTGGCGAAGCACTTTAAATAGGCATCTAGTGTTTAACTTCTTAAGCAATATTATTGCTAATTCTGCGAGGTTTTGTGTACTATTCTTCTTAGTTTGAGGATACTTTTCCTTTAACGAGCTAATTTTCTTTTTCCTTAAGAAGTTTGTTTATAAGATTTTCTGTCTTATTTGCCTTGATTTAAAGGTATTTTTCCTTTAATAAGTTTTCTTATGTAATTCGTATATCTCGTGTTTTGGGAGAGTCAATGGATGAGTTTATAGATGCTTTTATCTTAAGTCTAGTACAAGGTTTAACAGAGTTTTTGCCTATAAGTAGTTCTGGTCATCTTGTTTTGTTTGAAGATATGCTTGGTTTTTCTTTCGGTGGGATGGACACTCATTTTTTGAATGTTATACTACATCTGGGGACTATGTGTGCGACAGTTATAGTATTTAGGTCTGAGCTTCGAGGTATTATATCTATATGTTTTTCTGGTAGTTTATTTAGTTTACTGCGTTCATTTGATGTTCGTTCTGATAGTAGATTGCGGCTTTTATTTTTGATAATAGTGGGTAGCATACCTACAGGTATAATTGGTTTATTATTTAGGGATAGTTTTAAGGCTCTTGAGAGCGGTTATTTATTTGTAGTGGGTATATTATTTTTGGTAACGGGTTTTTTTTTATTTTTGACTAGGCTTTATAATCCTTCTATAGCCAGGTCATATATGTCTATACCTGAAGCTTTACTTATAGGTTTCGTTCAGGGTCTTGCAATTGCTCCTGGTATATCTCGTTCTGGGATAACAATTTCCGTGGGTATGCTTAAGGGAATAAATCAAGATTTGCTTGTTAGTTATTCTTTTTTACTTTCTTTACCTGCTATTTTTTTTGCAACTTTCCTTGAGTTTTGGAAGCTTGACTTAGTTGATATAGATATATATCCCTTCATTTTAGGTTTTATCGGTTCATTCTTGTCTGGTTATTTTGCTTTAAAATTGCTTATAAAGTTTATAAAGGGTGGTAAGCTTTGGTATTTTTCTTATTACTGTTTTGCTTTGGGCATATTTGTTTTAGTCTTTTTGTTTTATAAATAGTGTAAACAAACTTCTTAAGGGAGAAGAAAATTAACTTCCTAAATAGGAAATACCCTCAAACTAAGAGGAATAAGGCGTAAAACAGCTTGGCAATTAGCAATAATATTGCTTAAGAAGTTAAGCACTAGATGCCTATTTAAAGTGGTTCGCCACAAAATAAGTTTGTAAGTTGTAACAAACTTCTTAAGAAGAATAGCAATTAATCTTCTTAAAGGAATAATACTTTTAAATCGTGGCAGTTAGTTAAGACAGCAAATCTCGTAGAAAATAACAAACAGCACCTTAAAAAGTAAATATGTATTTTATTAAGGTAGCAAGCTACGCAATTAAGAAATTGAACCTACTTTTATTAAAAATGCCTCACCATATAAATTATAAAATCTGCTTAGCCGAGCATACTAATATCAGGTATTTCAATCTGTTTTTAGCATTATTGTGAACGAACCTCCTAGGGGGTAAGGGAATTAACTTCTTAGAGCAAAAATACCTTCAATTTAAGAAGAATAAAGCAGAAAACAGCTTGGCAATTAGCCATAGTATATCCTTAAGAAGTTAAACAATAGATGCTCGTTAAACGAAGTTTGCCACAATATATATTTTATTAAAGTGGTGAGTCACAGAATATTTAATTTATTTAATAGAAAGGATTCTTTAATTAAAGGACTATGAGATTTAATAGAAAGGGATTTTTCTTTATTTATACAGTATTATTTATTTTCTTTAGTTTTGCTTTGTTTACTTTCAGCCCTCATTTTTTTTCTGGGACTGGTGCAGGTAGTGAAGATTTAAGTTTGCTTATTCGTTTAAGCCATTTTATTCCCGGTGCATTATTTTTGTTATTTGGTTGGGGTGCATATTTATCTATAGTGTTGGGATTATCTGTTTATGTCATTTTGTTTGATGGTTTTAGATTTTTTGTTGATAGGCGTAGGTTTTTCTTAGGCATAGCCCTTTTAGCACCTACTTTATTATTTGCGACGGTGTTGTTTACGGGTGATAGGAGTTTTAGTGGAGGTGGTATTGTTTTTGGTATGCTTGATGATTTTATAAAGATATTGTTTGGTATACTCGGTGAACTTTTTGTTTTATTTTTCTTATCGCTGTCATCATCTCTTTTAATATTTGATATTTCTTTTAGGCAATTTGTTAATTTTGTTTCGGAGTTTTTTAGGTCTCTTTTTATAACGGTGTCGTTTAAGTCTTCAGATGAGAGACCCCCTCTAATAAGTCCTGTGCTTGTGGATTCCTTTTATTCTCAGCCTGTTTGTGATCCTGTTAAAGACGCTGTTAAAGATGATAATTTAGAAGTGTTTGATTATAGTTCTCCTGATGATGATTCTGATAATAATAGTGATATAGATTCTGTTTTAGTTAGCGGGTCTCTAGGGTCTATAGAAAAGGAGCGAGAAGAGGGACAGGAGGAGGGACAGGATAGGCTTAATTTTAATACAGATATTCCTTTTTCTGGTAATAAAGAGGAGGGTAGGTCTTTATTATCTTCTCCTTGTTCTGATGAGGAGGAAGAGGATGTATTAGACTTATATACCCCTCTATCTTCTTTTGATTCAGAGGAATTGGGTAGACTTAACCTGTATACGGATATTCCTGTCTCTAATACTACTGATCTTGTAAGTGCTTCTACCGGGCTTGTTTTTAATGGTACAGTTGATTTAGTTGAAAGGGATGTTATACCTAAAGAGGACTTAATTACCTCTAGTGAGTCTCACGAGCTTATAGTGCTTTCAGATAATGATATAGATTCTGCAGATATTAAGGTCTTATCTAATACTAGAGAAGCTGTGAGTACAGATAATCTTAATTCTATAGATAATAGTTCTTCTGACATAGAATCTTCTTTATATAGTTGTGCCAAGAGTTCTTTTTTTTTAACTGAAGATTCTTCTGATAGTTCTGTATGTGGAGTTTCAAGTGGAGATGAGAGTTCCGATGGTGTGGATATCCTTGAAGAGGAGAAGCTTTCAATATCGGAGAAGCTTGAAAACACTTTGAAGGAGTTTGGTATAAGTGCAAGAGTGGTGAATGTTTCTTGCGGTCCTGTTATAATGCGTTATGAGATATTGCCTGCACCGGGTATTAGGCTTAGTAAAATATCGGGCTTACAGGATAATATAGCTTTAGCACTGGCTTCTTCAAGGATAAGGGTTCTTGCTCCTATTCCCGGCAAATCTCTTGTTGGTATAGAGATACCAAACAAGACTAGACAACTTGTAACGCTTGGGGAGCTTATTAATTCCAGAGAGTTTAGCGAAGACTCTCGTATTTTACCTATAGCCCTAGGTAAAGGAATAGACGGTCAGATACTTGTATCTGATCTTGTAAGTATGCCACATTTACTTATAGCTGGAGCGACTGGTTCAGGTAAGAGTGTATTTGTAAATACTTTAATTTGTGGTTTGTTGCATTCTACCCCAGCTTCTAAGTTGAGGCTTTTACTCATAGATCCTAAACGCGTAGAGCTTAGCATATACAATGGTATTCCTAATCTTCTTGCCCCGGTTATAACTGATCCACAGAAGGCATTATTTGCGTTAAAGTGGGTTGTGGAGGAGATGGAAAGGCGGTATAAACTACTTGAGAAATATGGAGTTAGAGATATTAAGGGATTTAATAAGAAGGTTTTAGAGCTTAAGTCCCAATCTTATGCAACGGATGATTGTTTTGAATATATAGTTGTAATAATTGACGAGTTTGCTGATCTTATGATGACTTCTTCTAAGGAGGTTGAAGGTCAAGTATCAAGGCTTGCAGCTATGTCTAGGGCTGTTGGCATACATCTTGTTGTTGCGACACAGCGCCCATCGGTAGATGTTATTACTGGTTTAATAAAGGCTAATTTCCCAGCTAGAATTGCATTTCAGGTTTCAAGTAAGATGGAGTCTCGCATCATTCTTGATGGCAATGGTGCTGATAAGTTGCTTGGTAAGGGAGACTTATTATTTTTATCACCGGGTTCTTGGGGAAATGTAAGGGTGCAGGGTGCCTTTTTAAAGGAAGACGAGATAATGGGTTTTGTTGATTATCTGAAGGGTCCAACTAATTATGTTGATGAACTTGAAAATATAACAGTAGATGATGTTGGTGGAGCTGGAGATAAGTTTGCGTTGGATGACAATCTCTATACAGAAGCAGTTGAGTTGGTTAGGGCAGAGGGGAAGGCATCAGCCTCCTATCTTCAGAGAAAGATGCGTATAGGTTATAATAGGGCAGCGAGAATGATAGAGGTAATGGAAGATGAAGGCATAGTAAGCGGACAAAACGGCAGTAAAGCAAGGGAAGTTTTCATATAACCTCTCATAGCGGAAGCTCATGTTGTGCCTTACGACTTTAATAATAGGCAGTCTGCTTACATTATGTTATAGCAATTATTATGTAATGTGAGGGATTAATTGAATCGGTTTTCTTTATTATAAAGTTAGATTGTTTTAGCAAGTCTAAAAGACAATCTTGTGATATTCTGTCTTCCTTTGGTGGGCCTAGTTCCTCAGATTTGTAGGACCATTCAATAAGTATAATAATACCGTTGTCTTTTAGTACTCGTTTCGCTTCATTTAGAAGTATCTTTTTATTTTCTACCTCGTGTATTACAAATGATATTAATACAAAGTCAAGTAGCTTATTTTTAAGAGGCAGTTTAAATTCTTCTTTACTTTCTATTAGGATTGGCACTACATTCGGTGTATCAATCTTCATTCTAAGGTAGGTAAGCATTTGCTTTTGTATATCAAAAGCATATATTTTACCTTCTGTAGTTAGGATTTGGGATGCGGGTATTGTAAAGAAACCGGTACCACAGCCTATATCAGCGCCTGTAAAACCTTGTTTTATACCTGCATTAACTAGCGTTTTATATGGGGTTAACATCTCATGTCTTTCTTTGCTATCTAGTTTGTGATGCTTTTTGGGGTCAAATATATGCATAGGGTATGTATTTTTTTCTTTACTATAGTTTATTTTTATACTTATTGTTGATATACTTTCTTGGGGTCAAATACTTTAGGATATATATTCTCTAATTTATTTTCATTTTTTAGTTCTTTATGAAAACAGCTTATATATCCTTTATGACAGGCTGCGTTTCCTATTTGTTCAACTTCTATTAGTATTGTATCTTCGTCGCAGTCAAATAGAATCTTCTTAGTTTTTTGTATATGGCCTGACACTTCCCCTTTTTTCCATAGTCTATTTCTACTTCTGCTAAAGAAATAAACTTCCTTTTCTTTAAGAGTTAGTTCGTATGCCTCTTTGTTTGCGTAACCAAGCATAAGGACTTGTTTGGTTTTGAAGTCCTGGATTATCACGGGTATCAGCGGATGTTTCTTAAAGTCTGGGTATATTATATTTGGCTTATTCTTGTCCACTTTCTTTATTGCTTCTTTCTTCATCATACTTTAAGAATACAGTTTTCAAGATACTAGAGCCCTCTATTATGAATTTATCATAAGGCTCTTTCCTAAATAAGAAGTCCATTCTATATTTTTCTTTCAGCATTTCCTTCTCAAATGAGAAAGAATATTTTAATAGCTTATCAATTCTTGTTTTTGCTTGTGTAGATGTACTAGGATCATTATATATATTATATATATGTTTTGCACATTCTGTTTTGACATATGGGTCTTTGTTTGCTAGCCCTGATATAAGGTGATTCAGTTTACTCTCGTCGAAAGTATTCAATGGAATATCAGATTCGTCTTCATCTAGTATATTTTCATTAATGGCAATAAAGTTTGCTCTTGAGATAGTAACAAATGATATTGGGTCAAATGTATAACTTTTTATAAACCTAGTTGCTATCATCCTTCTTATTTCTTTTTTAAGTAGTATAAGTTCAATATTAAGATTTGCAATATGTACATTAAGATTTATATCTATAAAATAATAATAAGAGTTGTATACGGTTTCACTTTTTGTTATAGAAAGTATTTTATTTATTGTTTTAAAATCTGTATTTAATTTCATTTGCCTAAGAGTAGTCAGGGTAAATAGCCGTATACGGGGGTCTTTATTAGTTAGTCCACCCATTATAGCCATTTTTACTATTCTATCGGGAGTATTTTTTGAAATAATATAAAAAGGGTGTACACTTTCTTCTTTTGCGAGATTGTTTATACCTGTAATGAAGAGTAGTAAACTATCGTACCCTATAGTTTCTAGAAATAATCTATCCCCATATTGTATTCTTTTCACCCCATCTTTAACAATCTTATTGATATGGTAGCTATTCTGTTTTATGGACAGTAATTTATTTAGTCTCTTCTCCTCCAATGCAAAAGCGTTTGTACTTTCTTGTTGTGCAACTGTAGGACTACCTATCAGTAACCCTATAGTTAGCACAATGAAGTAAGTCCATAATTTATAGATATTGTGTAAGTACATTAGTTAGTTAAGTTCCCAGGCATCGATATGTTTGTATAAGATAACTCTTTCTTTATCTTTCTTTCTTGCTGTTAGTTCAATTTCTTTATTGCTAAACGATATGCCTTCTTCTTTAGTTAGGCTGGCATATTTTCTTTCTACTTTTATTTCGTCACCGTATTTGATTCTTCCATCGGCGATCATCACGAAGGGCTGCTTTTCCATTCTATTTTGTTCTACAATTACTTTTCCTGAATTTACTTCGATATTGCTTCTGTCTTTATTAGCTTCGTATTCAACGACAAACTCAGTTCCTCTAACGCCCGCAACACCCCTGGGGGTTTCAATTATGTATCCTTTATCGCTAAACAATTTGTTTACATTTGAGAGTACACCACCCTGTCTAACTTCTATCCTTTGCATTTTGCTGGAGACAAGGGAAAACATAACTTTGGAGTTTTCCTTGACCAGAACTTGCGAACCGTCTGCAAGCTTTATTCTCACTTTTCCATCCCTACCTGTAACTATAAGGTCTCTAGGGTTAATTTTCTTGTTTATTTGTACAGGTTTCTTTTTGTATCCTGTGTGGTATTCCAGTATGTAGCTCTTTCCTTGGAAGAATAATATCTTGGCGTCTTTGCCTTGTGCAAATATGCTTGTAGCAAAGGCTATAGATATTAAAGAAATAAAAAGTTTCTTTTTCATTTTATTACCCTATTTACATATAATTTTGTATTCATAATACATTATAACATATACAATTATTATTTTCAAGTAATCTACGACTTTTATTAATTAATTGTATAAAACACTTTTAAAAATCTATGTTTTTACTTATGTTTTCGTTTTGTTTATCGGTTTTTTCTTCTTAAAAAGTCCCTTTTTTAATAGCTTGTATCTTAGCCCTTTTAATGGAATGCGGACTTATCTTTCTGCTCATATTGTGGCGAACCACTTTTATAGACTTAGATTTAACTTCTTAAGCAATATTATTGCTAGTTTCTTCGAGGTTTCGTGTCCTATTCTTCTTAGTTTGAGGGTATTTTCCCTTTAAGAAGTTAATTTCCTTTTCCATTAAGAAGTTTGTTTGCAATATCCTTCTTATAAGAAGCTAATTTTCTTTCTCCTAAGATATTTCTTTGCAGGTAGTTAACTAAGCCGTTTATTATTTTCTATGATGTTTTACTCATAATTCTTCTTGTTGAAGGTATTCTACCTCTAAAAAGCTAATTTCCTTTTTTTTCCTTAGGAAGTTCGTTTATAATTACTTTATCTTTTATTACTTTTGCTTTACATTTCTTGCTATAGGGATAATGAATATAGGTTCATTTCCTTTTTTCAATAATAGGTTATCGGATAGTTCTTTTCTTTTATCTATAGGTATTTTAAGAAATCTGTGTTTAATTCCAATAGCTGCTGCACGATTCTGTATGTTTTGCAGTGCTACGCCGGTTTGAAATAGGGTAATATTTCGTATATATCTTTTTTTGCGGGCAGTTTTTTTATGTTTCTTTATAGTGATGAGGATAGAATTGGAGACATTGTATTTCCGCAGTATTTTTTTTAATCTATGTTTATATGGGCTTGTTTTGGTTAGGGTGAGTGAGTTTGAGATTGGGTCATATTTTTCTACAGTTTTGGGCATTATGTAATATAGATTAATAAAGCTTTCTTCTGTACCGGAGACATATACTGTATTATTGTTACCGTTTTCGACTAGTCCGTTTCCTGCCCATAACAATTTTATTATTTCTCCTGATTTAATAAAATCTTTATGATATTTATTTTCTTTTAATTTTGGACTTTGTGTTTTTATTAGCTTGAAAAGATATTCTAACATTAGTTCTTTTTTATTTTCATTATTCTCATTATCTTTATTTTCTTTCTTGTTGTTTTTTTTATGTGCTATTGGTATTAGTGTTAGTGGGGTTGATAGTTTTTGCTTTATTTTTAGTATTGTTTTAGTAATATTTGCCTTATTTAGTATATTAATGGGATAATAGGCTAGGTTTTGGGTACTAGCAGAGAGCATTATGTTATTAGCAATGCTTCCGGCTTCTATAATGGCTTCTTCTTGTATTTGTTTTTTTTGGTCTATGTGGGCAAGCTTAATGTTTTCAAGAAGTTTTTTGTTTCCAAATTTCTTCATTATGGTATATTCAATACCTTTTAATAACCTTTGCGTATCGGATGATATAGATAGCATAATATAGTTATTAGCTTCTATACGAAATAGATTGTTAATTTTGTTTAAAATATTATGTTCATTTATGGTGATGAGTCTGTCTTTTTCATTGTTATATAGATGTACACCTTCTTCGTTTAACAGGTATAAGTCTGTTAAATTGGCAAAGTATACGGGGTGGGTATATTTCCTATCTTTCTTGTTAACTAGACCATTACCACTCCATAGTATATTCATTATGGTGTCTTCTTCTATTTCTTTGTATATATCAAAGTCACTGGGGCTAGAAGTAAGTCCGTTTTTGTACATCTCTGTAAAAGGGTCTTTGGGTTCATTTGCAGTTCCATATATGTCTTGTCTAGCAGTGTCTTTACTGCAGTTAGATATATAGAGACTAGTTATTATAAGTATATGAATACAAAGTTTTTTCATTGTAGTTACTCACTCCAGTAAAGTTTATTTTATATTATGTGTTCTGTGTATGGTGTAGGGTTTTTTCCTTTGAGCTTCGTGGTATGTTCGTATCAGAAGCTCGGCTATTACTCCCATTAGTATAAACTGTACACCAAGTAGAAGGCACATTGCAGAAAATAGTAGGAAAGGACTTTCGATAATATCAATTCCTCTAATTTCTTTATAGACTAAATAGAGAAAGCTCATAAAGGCAAATAATATTGATAGTAATCCAATTCCTCCAAAGAAGTATAGGGGCTTTGTCATATAGTTTCCAAGGAATTTAACTGTGATGAGATCAAGTATGACCTTAAATGTTCTTGCGATACCATATTTAGATTTTCCTTTAGTTCTGGGATGATGTTTAACTGGTATTTCAGCTACTCTAGCCCCATGCCACGACGCATAAATAGGTATGAATCTGTGCATTTCTCCATACAAGTTAACATCTTCCAGTACACTTTTCCTATATGCCTTGAGGGAACATCCATAATCCTGAAGTTTAACTTTGCCAATTATTGAAATAATTTTGTTTGCAATGTATGAAGGTATTTTACGACTTAAGGTCTTATCTTTCCTATTTTTTCTCCAACCACTAACTATATCATAACCTTCATCAAGTTTTTCGAGAAGATGCTGTATATCTTTGGGGTCGTTTTGCATATCTGCATCCATTGGTACAATAACACTGTTTTTGGAGTTGTCAAAACCTGCCTGCATAGCCGCAGTTTGCCCGCAGTTGAACTTAAACTTGATTATTTTAACGCTAGAATCCCTGACACTTATCTCTTTTGTTATCTTGTAGCCATTGTCTGTACTTCCATCATCTATGAAAATAATTTCATAATTTACTTTTAGTTTATCAAGTTCCTGTTTTGTAGCTTCATATAAATCCTGGATATTGTCTTCCTCATTATAGAATGGGACTACTATGGACAGACTCTTTTCTTTCAATGCTTTATCCTGTGGGTATTATTACTAATATGTAAACAAGCTTCCTAGGGAAAAGGTAAATTAGCTTCCTAAAGGAAAATACCTTCATATTCCAAGAAGAATAATGCGTAAAACCTCGTAGAAAATAATAAACAAGCTTCCTAAGAAGTAAATATCTAATTTATAAGATGGTAAGCCATACTAATAATTTTCAAACGACTTATTTAATACGCTAACTAAGAAACTTCCTAATGGGCTAAAAGCCTTTTTTTTAAAGTTAATGAAGAACTCGCTAAAAGTAAGAGCTATCTATTTGTTTCTTTAATATAAAGATATTTAAACTTGTTTAATTTTTATATGTTATTTTCTATAGCTTTATTTTTTTGTACTATTTTTTTGAACATTTGTTTTTTGTATTTCATTTATAATTTCTTCTTGGGCATCTTTTTCTTTATCTTCTTCTATTTCTTTAGGAGGGTCTTTTATAGTTTCTTTCTTTGTTTCCTTCCTTATTTCCTTCTTTGTTTCGGTCTCTTTTTCTTTTAGAGTTTCGCCTATTAGGGTTTTTAGGAAGTCTTCTTCAGATTCGTTTTCATTTCTTTTTGGTTTTGTGCTTTCCAATATTTGTTTTATGTTCTTTTCTTTATTATCGCTAGCAATGTCTTTGTTTTCTTGCGTACCCTCTTCTTTCTTGTCTTGTTTCATTTCTTCTTGTGCAAACTTGTCTTTTATATCTAGTTCTGTTTCATATACTTGGGAAAGTTGTTTTTCATATTGTTTGAATTGGTATTCAAATCGTTGTTTTTCAACTTCTATGGCTGCCAAGTTTCTATACTCTTGTTGTTTTTCCCTGCTTAGCTTATCAAATTCTTTGCCATCGGCTTCAGCAAAGTCTATGGCAGTTTGTTCTTCAAGTTCTACATCTTTATGGCTTTCGTAATCCTCTTTTATAGCCATAAGTTCATACTCATCTATTTCATCTTCTTTTGCAATAATCTTTCCATCTATTAAGGGAGCTTGTATAGGGTTATTATTTATTTTTTTGTACCCCGGTATGGGTTTATAGTATAGTTTTTTTGAGAAGTATTCTGTAAAGTTTCCTGCGATGGGATATTGTAGTTTTGTTTCTTTACCTGTATAATATCTTCCGAGTATTTGCTCAAAAACTTCTTTTGAGTTCAATGCAGCAACATTCCCTCCAAATAGTCCATCATCTATCTTTCCTTCGTTTACGCCAACATTAACGAGATATAGGAGGTTGTAGTTCAGAAGGGAGTCTTCTTTTTCTTCTATGTATTCTTTTTCTGTACGCATAGTTGTTGCGATAAAGGATACATCGGTATCAGAGGAACCAGTTTTTCCTGCCCCTCCTTTAATGAAGGCTTTAGCTGTTCCAAAGTAAGTATTTAGGTATCCACAAAATAGAGAGCCTTCTGCGGCTTCTCTTGAAACGACCTGTTTCTTTTCTTTTTCGAGGTTAATTGTGAGTGATGAGTTATCATTTTGTATAATTCTGTTGATAGTAGTTATAGGTTGGAGTATTCCTTTATTTGCGATTACAGTGTTGATTTGAGCAAATCTTATACTATTTATGTCTTGTGAGCCTAGTACAATTGGGTATATAGGGTCAAACTTCAGGTTTTCGTTTGGGTTGTTTTCGAGTTCTGCTATTTTATTAAGGAAGTTGCTTATGGTTTCTAGTCCCACGATATCGGCTAGTTTTACGAATGTATTATTCTTTGATTGTAGGAAGTTGTAGATGTTGTGATGTTGTTTGTAGGTGAAGTGTCCATAGTTGTATTCTCTATCTATTCTCCAGTTATCTGGTCTATAAATGCCTTTGATGGTTTTTCCATTCTTTTTCCCGATGGTATATTCAAATGATCTGGGTATGTCGTAAAAAGTATCGAGCAGGGTTCCGTGTTTATCAAGGTATAGTAAGAGTACAATCCATTTAAAGATTGAGCCAAAGTGTCGGTGTCCGTCCACAGCCCAGTTAAAGTATATTTCGGGGTTAGTATGTCTTGATGCTATTGCAACTATTTTGTTTTCTATTTTGCCGCTTTTTATGTTATGTGTTTTAATGAGTACTGAAGCTCCTCCATAGCTTTTGTGTTCAGCTTCCAGGTCGTATCGGTAATTATATGCGGTTTGAGTGCTTTGCGATAGTTCTTTTTCCAAGATTTGTTGTTCTTTTTCATAGAAGCTTACCTCTACATCTAGCCCAGAGTTTCTTGCCCATTTTCCTATATATTTATTTATTTCTTTTAGGGTTTGATCGGTGTAGCTTTGGTACTCGTTTATAATGCTTGATGGCATAAAGCGTATTTTATCGTTTTTCGCTTCTTTATACTCTGTCTCTGTTATTAATGGGCTTATAAATTCATTTCCTTTCTTAAATTCAGACAAAGCTTTATTTATTCTTAGATTGGTAAGTTTGTATGCATTTCTTAGCCTATTTATTATGGAGAGTGTATTTTCAATATCTTTATTTTTCTTCTTGTTTTGTTTTCTTTGTTTTTTTGTATTTTTGATAAATTTCTTTACATCTGTGTCATTTAGTATATTGACCTTGTATTTAGCAAGTTCTTCTTTTAGTATGTGGAATCTGATATAATCCTGTCCAAATGTGTTTGGCAAGAGTGCAATTCTTGTAAGCCAGGCAATTTCTTTTATACTTAGTTCAGAAATTAAGTTTTTGTTTAGGTAGTTTTTAATAATGGCTTTTATTCCATAGTTGTGGTCTCTAAAGAATGAGCCTGGTATAGATTGTACATAAAGGTTGATAAAGGGGTCTCGGTTTTTTTCATAGTAGTTTAAATAAATGGCTCCTAGTATTTGAATAGCCTTGTCAAATGGTGTCTTTTTTCGTTTACCCAGGTACATTTCATAAACTTGTTCAATAATACTAGCATTGCCTTTTTTTGTTTTTTCAAAGAAGTAATTGAAGGTAGCTTTTGTGAGTCCAAATGGGTCTATACCTCCTGCTTGTATATAGAAATTATCGTCTTCAATAAGTGCGAATGCTTTTCTTATGTATGGGGGTATTTCTCTAAAGTCTATTAGTTCTCTTGAGTTTGCTCTGTGTTTTAGTATTTTGCTTTCTCGTAGAGTTATTTTATTTATGGTTATTTCGTTGTTATTATTTTCTTGGAAAAGGTCTTTTATAATATTTTCTATGCTGGGGAAGTTGTCAAATCTTACTGTAATTTCTTTTATAAAGTCTTCATTTTGTTTTTGTCCATAGAATTCTATTGTATATATACGAGCGAGTTTATTTTCTATATTTCTTAGTATATTTGTTACTTCGTTTTCTTTTCTTTTGTATATATTTTCTGAGTATATAGCTTTTTGACTGCCCAATATTTTTTCTTTTTCGCTTTGAAAGAATAGAAGGCTTTCTTCGTTGTTATAAATTGATATTTTATATAGTTTGGTTTTAGTTAGGAATAGTTTTTTTATATCTGGGTAGAAGTTTGGGATATTTCCGTAGCTAATAGGGTAAGTTTTTATAATTTGTTTATTCTTCTTCTTTGCTTGAATTACCAGTTTAAATCTCTGTTGTATATATTTTTTATATAGTCGTACTATTTTGAATAGTTCATTTCTTTTTGTTGTATTAATTATTTTTTCGCCAACGAGTTTATTTTGCTCTCGGATCGTAACCCCCGAGCCAAGATTTTGCCTTAGGAATGAAGCTATTTCCACAAAGTTGCTAGGAGTTAGAGTATGGTATCCTGTAACTGGTTTTATTATAAATGATAGTAGTGGATATTTAGGTTTATTAATCTGTATTTGGGAGCCTTTGAAATATCTATCTATTTTTTCGATGTATTGTTTATAGTAGAGTAGATTTATCCATAGGTTGTTTCCTCTTTTATCAAAGTTACTTTTTGTTAGTGTATAGTTTACATTCTTCATTTTTTCTTTTGCTGTTTTAAAGAGGTCTTCTGTTTCTCCTTTTATGTCAATAAAGAGTATTTGTAAGATGATAACTATAGCGATAGATAGGTATATTATTTTGTGTCCTTTTTCGATGTTTCTTTTTTTTATAGGTATAATGGGATTGTTTATTATAATATCTTTTATTTTTTTATCTTCCATAAATCTCTGCTATTCTTTTAAGTTAAGATAATGTAAACAAACTTCTTAAGGGGAAAAGAAATTAACTTCCTAAAGAATGAATACCCTCAAACTAAGCGAAATAAGGTTTAAAACCTTATAGAAGACGACAAATAGCGCCCTTAAGAAGTAAATATATATTTTATTAAAGTGGTGAGCCACAAGATAACGGTTTCTTGTAAGCAAACTATGTGATTTCTTACCTTTGGCTCGCCACAATTTATTAAGAGTAATTATTTATAGCGATAGAGTAGCTAAGAAATATAATATAAAAAGTTTATCTTATGTATAGTTTTCTTATATCGTAGTGCAATTATAATGGTGTAAACAAGATTCTTAATGGAAAAGGAAATTAGCTTCTTGAAGAAAAAATACCTGCAAACTAAGAGGAGTAAGGCGTAAAACAGCTTGGAAATTAGCAACAGCATAAGCTTAAGGAGTTAAATATATGTTTACTTAAAGTGGTGAGTCACATAATAGTTGGAATAGTTTATCTATTTGTTTATCTTGTTTTATGAGATAGAGTTTATCTATAGCGACGCTATATTCCTTTAAGTTTTTAGCCTTTAGAATAACTTGTATTCCTTCGCCTTCAAGGTTCTTTGGTGTAATTACTTTACATTGCGGTGGTAGTTTAAGGTCTTTAATTGCTTGTTCTATTAGTTGTATTTGCTTTTGGTATAGGGGGTATTTTAATACGGCTAATTTGTTATGTATTTCGTTTTTTAATTGTTCTCTAGTTTTATTTTGATTATCAGTTATTATGTTTTCTAGTGATATTAATATTTTTTCTTTGCTATCGTTTTGGTATACTTTCTTTTCTATTGAGAAGATGTCTTCTATCGTTTGTTTTGTTTTGTTTTTGTTTAGTTTTAGTTTATCTATTATATAAAAGAGTATATTTTGTTCATTTTCTTTTAGATAGCTAATTGCGAGTGCAAGCTTTAGGCTTAGTTTTTCTTTTGCTATAAATATCTTTAATGGTGTTATAATTTCGTTTAATTTCAGTATTTGTTCCATTCGTTTTGTAGATTTTTCTTCTCCTAGTAAGTCTAAGTAGTTTTCTGGTTCTGTAATTTTGAATTGATTTGATAGTTTTTCCAGTATTATAGCTTTTTCAATTATATTTAGTTGTCTTGAGTGTTTTGTATCGATTATACTTTGTATAAATATTTCAAGTTCTGTTCCATCTATTATAATACCATTGATAGTCTTTATTCCATTTTGTTTCAGGAAAAGTAGTGATGATGTTTCGATAAGTGGTCTGTATAGGTTTTCGCCTATTTTCTCAATTGCTATTGGTTTGTATATTAATTTATCATCCCATTTTGTAAACTTTGTTTCTATATTTTCCATACTTGTTGGGAATGTAAAAAGTTTTGATTTATCTTCTATTAGGATATGTTTAATTTTTATGGGTTTTAAATTACTTAGATTCATAGTTATAATTTTACAAGCAATGACTTATTATTTTGTAAACAAACTTCCTAGGAACAAGGAAAATTAACTTCTTAAAAGAAAAATGCCTTCAAGTTAAGAAGAATAGGACGCAAAACCTCGCAGAAAATAGCAATAATATTGCTTAAGAAGTTAATTTTAAGTCTATTAAAGTGGTTCTCCACATTATTTTATTGTGGTAAAACATATTATACAATGTAAAAATCTTTTTTGTTGTAAACAAACTTCCTAAAGAATAAGACAATTAACTTATTAAAGGAAAAAATATTCTCAAATATAGAATAGCAAGGGATAAAACCTCATAGAAAGCAATAAATGGTAGTCCTTTAAGAGGGAAATATATGTTTTGTCAAAGCACGCTATCGCTATAATATATAAATTAAATGGCAAATCCACATTTTTTAAAAAAAAAATTGTTGTTCCATAAGGAGACTTTTATGAATAGGCTTAAAGTTTTTTCAATTCTTGTTTTGTTGTTATTTATCGGTATAGATGTTTATTCTAATGTATATAAGGGGGTTTTGCTTATACCCAGCAATGCTGATATGGTATTTTCTTTGCGGCTTAATAAGTCGAAGCTCAAACAATTTAAGAAAAGCTCTGTTATAAGGAAGCGAATATCAGAGTTTGAGGGTCGTTATTATGTTAGGCTGGAAGATATAAAGGTACTTTATGGTGCTAATTATAAAGCTTCTAAGGATATGTTTTTTGTTGGTGAGGGTTCATTTAATTCTTCTTCTTCATATTTTTCTATGCTATCTTCATCTGTTGAGAAAGTAGTTTCAAGAGAGTATTCTGGTATTAAATATGTAACTAGCACTCTTGATGGCCAGTCTTTTGCGATATTGGATAATAGGCTTATTCTCTCTGGTTTAGAAAAGAGGTTAAAACTTGCGATTGATCTTTTTTTGGGTAAGTCAAAAAGTAGTATAAAAAGTAACGAGCTTTATCATAGTCTTTTGCTAAATGCTCCTTCTAATAGTCTTCTTAGGGTTGTGTCCAATTTGCCTGATTTTATAACGAGAATGTCAAGTGGTGGGCAGCAATCTATAGGTTCTATTAAGTATTTAAAATATATAAAGACAGTTTTATTTGATTACACTTACGGGGATGGTAAAGATTATTTAGAGTTTAAGGGTATTTGTTCCAGTAAGGATAGGGCAGAGCTTGCTAAGAATGGTATGAAGGATTTTGTTGAGGTTCAATTGCCTTTCCTGTCTCTTCTTTTATCCAATAAGTCTCCTGTTTTGCTGCGGGTTGTACAGCGGGGTAAGTTTTATACTAGGAATAATGTTGCGATTTCGCAGTGGTTTTTAACACCTTCAGAATTTAATAGTGTAGTAGGTGGTATAGATATCAGATAGTGAGATGTAAATTAACTGTAGGGAAAAATACCTTCAAACTAAGAAGAATAAGGCGTAAAACAGCACGAAAATTAGCAATAATATTGCTTAAGAAGTTAAACACTAGATGCCTATTTAAAGTGGTTCGCCACAATAAACGAGCGATAATATGCCTAATAAGACAGATATGTGTATATTAAAGTAGTAAACCACAAGAAGCATAAGGCACAAAACCTCATAAAGAGATAATAAATAGTATCCTTTAATCAAAGTGTCAAGCCATAGTTATGGAGTTTTTATTTATATGCTATGTTTATTTAGAGATTTTAAAAATCGTTCTATATTTATAAAGTCATCTTTTATTAAGTACTTTTCTTATCTATATTCATTGTTTATGTTAGTTTGGGTATTATTTGTTACAGTCATTTTTACTTTGTTGATGGCTATATCTTTTTCTTTATCTTTGCTTAGGGGTTTTGATATATTCGCCTTGTTTTCGAGGCGATTGCTGTATTTGTGGTCGGACTGTGTTTTATTGTTTTATAGAGTGGAGCTTGATGGTATTAAGAATCTTATAAAAGATAAGCCTTTTATTATTTTTTCTAATCATCAAGGCAATCTTGACATACCTATTTTGACGAGTATTTTTCGTTTTCGTTGTATTTGGTGTGTTAAGGATGATTTATTTTCAATTCCTGTATTTTCCTGGGTATTAAAGAAGCTATCGTATATACCTGTAGTTAGGGGTGATGCTAATTTTTCTTTTTCTTCTTTTAGGCGTGCTTTGAGGTCTCTTTCTGTTGGTGATAGTCTTGTTATATTTCCTGAAGCTAGGTGGAGTCCTAATCCTTATAAGCTTTTACCATTTAAGGGTGGTCTTTACTATCTCGCCTTACATACAGGTGTAGCTCTTCTGCCCGTAACTATAGTGGGAAGTCATCACGCTAATCCTCCCGATAGCCTGAGATTTTTTCCTTCAAAGATAAAAGTTCTGGTACATAAGCCTGTTTGTGTAGATGACTATGTATCTGGGGGTGAGGCTTTTTTTCTTCGTAGTATGGCAAAGATAATCGAGTCTCCCCTTAAGGAAGATCTTGGGCAAACTTCTCAATAAAAAAGAAATTTAACTTCTTATAAAAGTGCTTCGTCACAGAATGCGAGTGCGAATACATATCCATTGTAATTAAAATTATGTGTTTTTATATTTCCCTTATGTTTTTTGTGTGAGAATGTAAATATATTGTTATTTCTATTTTCCAGAGTGGTATTTTTTATTGTTTGCAATATACTTGTTTGCAAGTATTTTGTAATAGCTTCTTTTGAAGCCCATATATATGCGTAATCAAGCGTTGTATTGATAATGTTTTCTTCTTTTTCTTTTGTATATGCCTTTTTTAGGTTTACTAGTCTGGAGTTTATTTCTTGAACATCGATACCAAGTTTATTTTTGGATATTGCAGAGAATATGTAATTGTTGCTATGAGATATTGATATATTTATTTTTTCTTTTTTGTCCATACATATTGTTGGTACACCATTGTTCTTATCTTTCGTTATAGATATTTGTTTAAAGTTTTCCTTAAGTTTCGTGCTTTTTATTTTTTCAGTTACCCTGTTAGATGCTTTATGAATAAGTATTTTGCTAAGTATTCTTGCACCTATAAATTGTATTTGTCTTTTTTGTGATTTGTATTTACTATATAGTTCTAGTTCTTTTTTTGATAGATAGTCTATGAGTATCTTTGTTTTCTTTTCTATCAGATTGCAACTTAGTATGCCAAAGGAGATATTGTTTATTTGTGAGATTGCATTTATGTTTTTTATAAATGTTTGGAATTCGCTGTTTATGTCTGAGTAATTATTGTGTTTTAGGGCTATTTTATCTATTGGATATTCAGTGTCCAACTTATTAGAGTTTAGATTTTGGCTTATATAATACACTCGCTGTCTCTCTTTTTTTTACACAATAAGTTTGCTTTTTACTTATTGCAAATAAGTAATTTAACATTGTACTTAGTAAAGTTATTAATAGTGAAAGTGAAGAAGGTATAAACAAACTTCTTAAGGCAAAAGAAAATTAACTTCTTATCTGTGTACATTAAGAGTGGTTCGTCACAATAAAAAGAATTATATATACAATAAATCGAGGAGTTAGAAATGATAACCCTTATAATTAATGAAAGTCCTTACGGGGATAATGACAAGGCTTGGAATGCTCTTAGGTTAGCTTTGAACTTGTTAAAGAATGGGTCTGTAGTAAATATATTTTTAATTGATAAGGCTATAGATGTGGGGAAGTCAAATCACATTGTACCTGATGGAGAGGCTAATCTTGAGCTTATGATAAAAGAGCTTATAAGCGTAGGTGCTAGTATTGCGGGATGCAAAACTTGTATAACGAGGTGTTCGGTTAAGAAGGATCCGCTTATAGCAGGGGTTTTAGAGGGTAGTATGGATAAGCTTAGGGAATGGGTTGTGCTTAGTGATAAGGTAATTAGTTTTTAGTGTCTTTTTTGTTATATTGAATACATTTCTAATGTATATTGTTATTGTATTCTTGTTAAGAAGACCTCTTAGGGGAAAGGAAAATTAACTTCTTAAAGGTGGGAAGCGGCTGCCATATTGAATTGGTGTGTCAAGGTAGGCTTTAATGTTTCTTTTTAAGAATTATTATGTATTGAGTTTTTTTTTAGTTTTTCTTTTGTCTTGCGGGGAGTCTGAGAATAAAGTTTCTAGTGAAATTCGTAAGGGCATTGATAGAGTTTCCAATGATAAGAAAGAAAATATAACAAAGATAGAGTATTATAAGGATTACAAGCAGAGTTATGACGGCAAGACTAGTTATATAGGTCTTATTGATGAGGATGAGGCTAAGGGTATACGACATATTCGTTTATATCATAGTGCGAGGAATATTATTAGAGAAGAGGAGTATGATAAAGGTGCTGGTCTTGTAAGATATACAAAGCCTGTTTATTCTTCTTCTGGCAAGAGGCTTTCTGAGAGGTGGTATGATAAGAGAGATAACATTATTTTGGAAAGGTTTTATAGAGGAGCTAGTGCGGGAGAGGACATTACATTTTCAAATGGTATAAAATCTGGGAAGATAAAATATATATACGATACTAATAATATCCTTGTCAAGGAGGAGCATTATAACACGCATAGAAAGCTTTTGTTTTACAAGGAGTTTGAATATAGTAAGGGTTTGCTCGTGAGGAGTCATTTCTATTCTCCTGATGGTAGTAAGGTATCAACCCATAAGGAGTACTATGAATCTGTGGGTCGTGATGATTTAGGTAGCGATTTGAGTATAGATTACAGCAAGGGTGAGAGTAAGGTAAAAGCCAATGAGAAAGGTAATGTGGGA
Source organism: Nereis procera (assembly GCA_032360585.1). Classification (NCBI taxonomy): domain Eukaryota; kingdom Metazoa; phylum Annelida; class Polychaeta; order Phyllodocida; family Nereididae; genus Nereis; species Nereis procera. The sequence goes on along the minus strand of JAUOBU010000016.1, from coordinate 164,390 downwards.
GCAGAAAAAGGAAAGGGTGAGAAAGCAAATCTTCAGGATAAACCCTAGATGTGGCAAAGCACTTTAAATAGACAGATATGTAACTTCTTAAGCAATATTATTGTTAATTTCTACGATGTTTCGTGTCCTATCCTTCTTAATTTGAAGGTATTTTTCCCTTAAGAAGTTTGTTTACAATATGTTTCCCAGAGCCTCCTTATGAATTAATAGTGGCGAGCCACTTTTCTTATCCCTTAAGAAGTTTGTTTACAATATATTTCCCAGAGCCTCTTTATGAATTAATAGTGGCAAGCCATTTTTCTTTTTACTTAATAAGTTTGTTTACAATTTGTTCAGAGTTTTAAGAAATCTATTAATAGATATAGTTTATATTGCCGAGTCTCTTCGAGAGATGCTCCTAGGAAACTTCTTAGGCTAGGTGGTAAGTTGACTTTTTTAAAGAAGGTGTAAGAAAGCTTCTTAAGATATTTTTCCATTAAGAAGTTAGTTTACAATATTTTTTTGTTATTAAGATGTAAATGTAAACAAACTTCCTAAAGAGAAAGAAAATTAGCTCCTTAAAGGAGAAATACTTTAACATCAAGAAGAATGGGACACACAAGCTCTCAGAAACTAGAAATATTATTACTTAAGAAGTTAAACACTAGATACCTATTTAAAGTGGTTCGCCACATAAATACAAGGACTAGCGGCAAGTATAACTAGAAAGTTAGATATTTGTTTGTTGAAGTTTCTTTGCCAACATGATAGGGAGGGGGAAATATGTACAATCTTGATGAGTTCTTAAAGCTCAGTCATTATCTTAAGAGCTATGAACTTTATAAGGCTTTTAGTGATGTAGATAGAAAGAATAGAGATGTTATTATTAACATAGAGAAGAATTTGCAGGATAAGAAGCGTGTTACTGATAAAGAGAAGGAAGCTCTTAAGAAGTATTACGGTTTACTTGAGAAGATAGAGATTAACAATAGATTACTTGAGGATAGTTTTAACAATTACGACTTTAGAGAGGATATATTTAATCAATCTCTTGTAGATTATAAAGTTTATGCTTATGAGTTTATGCTTGATACTATGCTTAATTCTATGGAGGGTAAGGAATTTAGTCATAGGAATGATATGATAAATCATATCAATACAGGAACTAAGCTCATATCCAGGTATTTTATAAAGAAGTTTTATTTGCCCAATGATTTTGATTTGATAGTGGAGAAAGTATTTGATAAGGTTTTATCAATTTTCATAAAGGGTGAGACCTCCCCTCGCTTGGACAGTCTTTCTAAAAAGAAGTCATAGACTTTTTTTTTATTTTCCCTTATTTGGCGTATTCAGTGATTCTGCACTCTCTTATCAGAGATACTTTGACTTGACCTGGGTACTGCATTTCATTTTCTATTTTGCTAGCTATCTCCCTGGCTACTTTTTTTGCTCCATCATCATTTAAAGTGTTATTATTCACGATAATGCGTAGTTCCCTTCCTGCCTGTATAGCGAATGCTTTTTCAACTCCTGGGAATTTATATGCAATGCTTTCAAGGTTTGTTAATCTTGTTATGTAGTCTTTGAATGAGACTCTTCGTGCACCGGGTCTTGAAGCTGATATAGCGTCTGCAGTCTGTACGATAATAGCTTCAGGATATTTGGGTTCGACATCGAAGTGATGTGATGCAATAGAGTTTACAACTATGTCATGTTCTTTATATTTTTTTGCCACTTCGGCTCCTGCTGTGGCATGTCCGTTGTCATTTGTGTTAACGCATTTTCCGATGTCGTGCAGCAGTCCACCTCTCTTGGCGAGGTACTTGTTGGCACCGGTTTCTGATGCTATGTAGGAAGCTATGTTAGCAACTTCTTTTGAATGGTTTAATATATTTTGCCCGTAGCTGTAGCGGTATTTAAGTTTTCCTATGCATTCTTTTAGTTCTTTTGATATATTTTTTATACCGAGTTCAAAGCACGCTTTGTCTCCGTCATTTAATATTGATCTATCTACTTCATCGCTAACCTTGTTGAATAGATCTTCTATTCGTGACGGGTGTATTCTTCCATCGGCAATTAGTTTGATGATAGTTTCTCTTGCTTTTTCTCTTCTTACTGGGTCGAAGCATGACAGTACAATGGTTTCAGGGGTGTCATCTATTATGATATCAACGCCTGTAAGGACTTCAAGAGCCCTTATGTTTCTTCCTTCCCTGCCGATTATTCTTCCTTTCATATCGTTGTTTGGCAGAGATATTGATGATATAGATGCTTCTTGCGAGGTTTCTGGTGCTAGTCTTTGTATTGTAGTTATGATAGTTTTTTTAGCGTTTTCTTTGGCGCTTACCATCGTTTCTTGTTCTATTTTGTTAATGAAAGCTTGTGCTTCTGTTTCGGCATCGCTTTTGATATTTTCTATTATCATTTGTTTTGCTTCTTCGGCGCTGCAATTGGCAAGGGCTTCGAGTTTGGAGTTATATATTTTGTTATAGTTTTCTATATCTTTTTCTTTTTCTTGGAGTTTTATTTCGTTGCGTGCGATTTTCTTTTCTCTTCTTGCTATTTCGTCGTGTTGTCTATTTATTTTGTGTTCATAGTTTTCTTCTTTTTGTAGAAGTCGTTTTTCCATCTTTTTGAGTTCGTTTTTTTGTTCCCTTAATTCCTGTTCTATTTCTTTTTTCTCTTGTAGAACTATATTTTTCCCTTCTATGAGGGTTTCTTTTTTTTGGGTTTCTATATCTCTTTCTGCCTGTTTTATCATTTCAGCAGTTTTCAGTTTTACTGCTTTAAGTTTTATTTTATCGATTAGGAGACGGGCAGAGTATCCAGCTGATATAGCTATAATTAGAACAAGTAAAAAAGGTAAAAGTGATATTTCAAACATCACTACTCCTTGAGTATTTCATTTCTGAATTAATTTTAATATTCACCAACATCCAATTTATAAATAAAGACAAATCGTAATACAAAGTCAAGCCTTCGCCATTCTTGCCATAGGCAAAGTTCCCTTTATCTTTTTGTAAACAAACTTCTTAAGTAGAAAGAAAATTAGCTTCTTAAAAGAAAAATACCTTCGTATCAAGAAGAATAAGGCGTAAAACGGCGTCGAAATTAGCAATAATATTACTTAAGAAGTTGAATACATGTTTGTTTAAGGTGGTTCGCCATAAAATGGTAAGTCACAAAGTATATATTTCACTAGGGTGGTGTGAGACACGCTTTATTTATCTTCGAGGTGGTATGCAAAGTTTAGTAGGCTCTCTTCTTTGAAGTAGTCTCCGATTAGTTGTAGTCCTATTGGTAGAGATTCTTCGTCTTTACCGAATGGGAGTGATATTCCGGGTAATCCTGCGAGGTTTACATTTACGGTGAATATATCGGATAGGTACATATTTATAGGGTCGTTTATTTTTTCTCCGATATTGAAAGCGGTGCTAGGAGAGCTGGGAGTTAGTATTGCATCGACTGTTTTAAAAGCTTCTTGGAAATCTTGTATAATAAAAGTTCTAACCTTCTGTGCTTTAAGGTAGTATGCGTCGTAGTATCCACTTGATAATACATATGTTCCGAGCATAATCCTTCGTTTTACTTCTTTTCCAAAGCCTTGACTTCTTGAGCTAGAGAATACTTTTTCAAGGGTTTCTTCGTTTGCTCTATATCCGTATCTAATGCCGTCAAATCTACTTAGATTTGAGCTTGCCTCAGCGCAGGCAATTATGTAATATACAGGTATTCCGTACTGTGTGTGGGGTAGTGATATTTCTTTTATGTTACAGCCGAGGGATTTGAGTTTGTCTATAGCTTTGTCCATAGATTTGGAGATGTATCCGGGCAGAGTATCGGGCATATACTCTTTTGGTATACCTATGGTTTTTCCTTTTATATTATTTGTGAGTAGTGCTTTGTAGTTTGGGACGGCTTGTTTACTTGCGGTTGAATCTTTGTTATCGTACCCACTTATTACTTTTAGTAAAGTGGCTGTATCTTCTACGGAGTTAGCAAAAGGTCCTATTTGGTCAAAAGACGATGAATACGCAACTAGTCCATATCTTGATACTCTTCCATAACTTGGTTTCATTCCTATTACTCCGCATAGTGCAGCGGGTTGTCGTATTGAGCCACCTGTATCGGAGCCTAGTGCGATGGGTGTCCATCCTGCGGCGACTGCGCTAGCGGAGCCTCCACTGCTTCCACCCGGTATTTTATCACGGTTTTGGAAGTTGCGAACTAGCCCTTTTGCAGACTGTTCAGATGAGGAGCCCATAGCAAACTCGTCCATATTGCTCTTAGCGATGAGTATAGCTCCTTCATTTTTCAGTTTAGTTACGACGCTTGCATCAAAGCTTGCTTTGTATCCCTCGAGTATTTTTGAGCCACAGCTTGTTTCAAAGCCTTTAATATTGATATTATCTTTTATAATAATAGGTATTCCAAGTAGTTCTTTATCTTTTCCTTGTTTTATGGAGATGTCAGCTTCTTCTGCTTGTTTTATTGCGAGTTCGTCCATTATCATTGTTATAGCGTTTAGTGGTTTTGGGTTTTTCTGGTCGGCCTTTATTTTGTTTATTAGGTTCAGTACAAGTTCTTTTGAGCTTAGCCTTCCTTCTTTCATTTGAGTTTTTAGGTATTCAATAGATAGTTTTTCCATAAGTTGTCCTCAATTGGTGGGGGTATATTCTGTGGCTTGCCACTTTTGATGTATCAGATTTGTCTTCTTAAGAATATTGTTCACAGTATCCTGAGACAACAAAGATAATCGAAATTGTGCTAGTAATCAATCTATAAAGAAACTATTTTAAGTTGTGGCTCATCACTCTTAATCCAGCTATATTTGTCTTCTTATTTCCTTAAGAAGTTTGTTTACATATTTTTCATTGATTTAGGGATACTTTTCCCCATATGCAGTTTGTTTACATTAAGCTCTTGAATAGTGAATGTTTAATGAAGTTGTTGTAAACAAACCTTTTTAAGGGGAAAGAAAGTTAGCTTCTTAAAGGGAAAATAGCCTCAAACTAAGAAGAATAGTGCATAAAATGGCTTGAAAATCAGCAATATTATTGCTTAAGAAGTTAAACACTAGATGCCTATTTAAAGTGGTTCGCCACAAGTTGTACATTCATTAAAAGTGTTTTGTTAGACCAATCATTCTTCTAAGTATCTATATTGTTGTGATTCTTTGTATGGTGTTGTTTTTCCAGATATTGTCTTGTTTAGTGGATTTCTTAAGTTATATTTTTATCTACCGAAGTTGTAAGGAAAACTTTTTGTGAAGGCACCGTAAACAAACTTCTTAAGGATAGCAAAAATTAACTTCTTTAAAGAGAAAGTACCTTCGAATCAAGAAGAGTAAGGGGTAAAATCTCATAAGAACGAGCAAATAATATAATTAGGAAGACAAATATATATTTTATTAAAGTGTTTTGCGACAACAGAATATACCAATTAGAAGGGATTAATTAGTGAAGAGACATCTTATGATAATAGGTGGTGGCTTACTTCAATTGCCAGCGATACAGACGGCAAAGGAGATGGGTCTTGCTACTATAGTAACGGATTATAATAAGGATGCGATAGGCCTTAAGGTATGTGATTATCCAATTGTTATGAGTACAAGGGATGTAGAAGGTTCAGTTAGGGTTGCCAGGGCGTTTAATGATCGCATTAAGATAGATGGAGTTATTACGGTTGGGACTGATGCATCGGTTACGGTAGCGGCTATATCTGGTGCACTTGGTCTTGTTGGTAATAAGTTTGAGAATGCGTTGTATGCGACGAATAAGCTTAAGATGCGTCGTCGTTTTGTGGAGATGGGGGTATCCACGCCGAAGTTTCTTTCTTGTTGGGTTCTTGAGGAGGCATATAAGGCATTTTATAGTGTAGGTCCTCCATTGGTTGTTAAGCCGACGAATAATATGGGTGCGAGGGGTGTGATTCGCGTGGATAAGGAGGAGGAACTTGAGGGTGCATTTAGTTTTGCTAAGGCGAGTTCTCCGAGTGGCGAAGTTTTGATAGAGGAATATATAGAAGGTGATGAGCTTAGTATAGATGCTCTTGTTTATAAGAATAATATATATATAGCTGGTGTTGCTGATAGGATCATAGAATACGAGCCATATTTTGTAGAGACGGGTCATATTTTGCCTTCATCCAAGCCATCTTATATTCTTGATGAGGCTGTGAATGTTATGAAGGAGGGTGTTAGGGCTCTTGGTCTTTCTGATGGTGCTGCTAAGGGTGACATTAAGATAACGGATAGGGGTGCTGTTATTATTGAGCTTGCGGCTAGGCTTTCAGGTGGTTTTATGTCTGCGTATACCTATCCTTATTCAACGGGTATTAATCTTATAAAGAATGTTATTTTGATAGCGATTGGTGAGGAGCCTGAGGTATTAAGGCCTATTTATAATAAGGTTTCTGTTGAGAAAGCGATTATCCCGAGGTCTGGGATTGTTACGGCTATTGACGGTGTTGAGGAAGCCAAGTTATTGGAAGGAGTAAAGAATGTTTTCATTCAGGTTCGTGAAGGAGATATAGTTAATAAGCCAACTAACAATGTAGAGAAGGCGGGTCATATTATTGTTGTTGGAGATACTAGGGAGGAAGCAATAGATAGGGTAAGCAGGGCTTTATCTTGTGTAAAGGTAGAAACACAAAGGTCTGGGGATATAACATTTAACGAGATTAAAAGGAATGCGATTAAGAACTTTAATAAGAGTTGTTTTGTCTGTAAGGTTTGTGATGGTAGGGAATGTCGTGGGCAGTTACCGGGTATGGGTGGTATAGGTAGTGGTCATTCTTTTTTTAACAATCTTAAATCTTTAAAGCGTTATCAGATAGTTCCAAGTTATATACATGCTTCTGTTGAGCCGGATATGAGTACGAGTTTATTTAAAACTAATCTATCTTGTCCTATACTGGTTGCCCCTATGACGGGTACATCAACAAATATGGGTGGTGGTCTTGAGGAATTAGATTTTGCTCGTTCAGTAACGAATGGTGCTCGTCTTTCTGGTTCTATATCTTTTCTTGGGGATGGTGCTAGTCCTGATAAATATCTTATAGGCTTGCAGGCGATAAAGGAGCTTCGAGGTCGTGGTATATCGATATTTAAGCCGCGGCATAATCAACAGGATATTATAGATCGGATTAAGGCTGCTGAAGATGTGGGTGCTCTTGCAGTTGGTATAGATATAGATGCTTCTTCTTTTAAGACTATGTCTATGAAGGGGCAGCAGGTTGAGTCGAAGGATATATATAAGATACAAGAGCTTGTTAAAGCCACTCGTCTACCTTTTATATTAAAGGGGATTATGAGTAAGACTGATGCGTTAAGGGCTTTAGATACAGGAGTTCGTTGTATTATTGTGTCTAATCACGGTGGTAGAGTTATGGATTATATGCCTGGTTCTATGGATGTTCTTGCTTCTATAGTCGACGCTGTTTCTAATGATATGATTATAATGGTTGACGGTGGTTTTAGGACGGGTGAGGATGTTTTCAAGGCTCTATCTATAGGTGCGAGTTTTGTTTGTATTGGTAGGCCTGTGGCAATAGGTGCATATGGAGGTCGTGAGAGGGGCGTTAAGTTTGTATTGGACAATCTGAAGGATGAGCTTAGAAAGGTTATGTTTCTTACTGGAGCGGGTACTCTTGCGGATATACATAGTGGGATGGTTTCTTTAACGCCATCTTATTCGTAGTATATTGTAGCAAAATATTGTGTTAAAGCACTTTTAATAAAAGTGTATTTAATTTAGTTGTATCTATGGTTGTTTCCAAGTGGTTTTATGTCTTATTCTTTTTGTTTAAAGATATTGCTTATTTTAAGGGATTGATTTTATTTTTCTTTAGGAAGTTTTTCTTATAATTCAATATCTTTCCTAAGAGTTAGAAAACTTTTTGTGGATTATTTTGTTAATTGGGGATAATTATTTTTTTTTATTTTTTTTTGAGGTTTTTTTCTTAAGTTATACTGTAAAGAAACTTCTTAAGGGAAAATAAGATTAACCTCTTAAAAAATGCCTTCATCTTTAAGAAGGTACAAACAAACTTCTTAAGGGAGAATAAAATTAGCTTCCTAAATAGGAAATACCCTCAAACATAAGAGGAATAAGGCATAAAACAGCTTGGCAATTAGCAATAATATTGCTTAAGAAGTTAAATATATGTCTATTTAAAGTGGTTTTCCACAAGATGTGTTTAATATCTTAATTTGGGAAATGTGTTAAAAGTAAAAGAGTTTTTCACTTTTTGAAAGTGTTGGGCTATATTGTTTTGGGTGCAAATGAGAGTTAGAATTGGTAAAATAAAAATAGGTAGACGGGTTCGTAAAGACTTGGGTGATTTATCGGGTTTAGAAGCTTCGGTACGAAAGTATGGTCTTTTACATCCCATAATTATTAATCAGAGCAACGAGCTTATTTCAGGAATGAGGCGTCTTTCTGCTTGTAAGAATATAGGTTTTAAGGAAGTTGAGGTTCGTGTTGTGAAAACGGATAGTAATCTTGACAAGCTTTTTATAGAGAGTGATGAGAATCTTTTGAGAAAAGAGTTTAGCGAGTTTGAGCTTGAGCGTTTGGTTAAGAAAAAGAGCAAGTTAATGTTAGGCAATATATATGTAAGGTCAATATCTTTTATAAAGGGCTTAATATTATCGATTAAGCTTTTTTTCAAGAGGTTATTTTCTAGAAATAAAGTATAGAAAGATTATTTAGTATCCGTGGCTGTTAACGATAAAAATTAATTTTGGAGAGGAAAATGAATGTCCTTGCTATAATTCTTGCGGGTGGTAAGAGGAAGGAGCTTAAGTCTTTGGTTAAGGATAGATGTAAGGCGGCGGTACCTTTTTTTGGCAAGTATCGAGTTATAGATTTTGTTTTGTCAAACTGTCTTAATTCGGGGATAAGGAAGGTTAACGTAGTTGTTCAGCATCGTTTTGCGTCTTTGCAGAAGCATATAAGAGATGCTTGGAGTATATATTCTTCTACGATGGGTGAGTACATAGATGTGTATCCTCCTCAGCAGCGTAAGGGTGAGCGATTTTATTCTGGAACTGCAGATTCTGTTTATCAGAATTTATTTTCTATTGAGGGGGAGAATCAAGATTACATACTGACTTTATCTGGTGATCATATATACAAGATGGATTATAGGAAGCTAATAGAGTTTCATATAGAGAAGGGGGCGTATTTAACTATGGCTTCTTCTTCAGTTCCCATTTCGAAGGCAAGTTCTTTTGGTGTAATAGAATGTTCTGCTGATAATAAGGTTACTTCATTTAGGGAGAAGCCTATTGATGAGGAGCTCAGTTCTCATCCGTCTGGGGATAGGTTTCTTGCTTCTATGGGTCTTTATGTTTTTAGCACCGATGTACTTAAGGATATTTTTTATTCGTCAGAGAAGGATAAGAAGGAGTTTCAAGACTTCGCTCTAGATATTATACCTACTCTTTTATCTACGAATAAGGTTTATACATATCCCTTTCTTAAAGATGATGGTATCGCGTCTTATTGGAATACATTAGGTTCACTTAGTAGTTATTATCACGGTAATATGGATATTCTTAATGGTAATGTAGATATTAGTTTTTATGACAGGAGCTGGCCCTTTAGGTCGTATCAGAGTCAGAGTTCCCCGACTAAGGTTTTTCTTGGAGACGAACCTTCTGGTTACATTATTAATTCTGCTATTTCGGGTGGTGGTTCTATAGAAGGTCAGGTTATAAATTCTATATTGGGTACAAATGTGACGGTTGGGAAGGGTGCTATTATAAGAGATTCTATTTTATTTGACAATGTATCTGTTGCTAGTGGTACTATGATTGAGAAGGCTATTGTAGATAAGGAGCTTAACATTCCCTCGGGAGTGGAAATTAGTAGTGATAGTGCTTCTAGTTGGAAGGGTTCTGAGCGTTTAGACGACATAATAGTTCTTGGTAAGGATGCGGTTCATATTTGAGTTTTGTTTAAGGTATTTACCTCCTTAGTTTTTTCTCTTTTTGTTCTGTCTTCTGGGGCAAGTTATAGTTTTGTATCTATCCTGTGAATAAACTTCTTAGGGGAAAATAAAATTAGCTTCTTAAAGGGAAGACACCCCCAAAGTTAAGAAGAATAGGACACAAAATCTCGCAGAAACTATCAATAATATTGCTTAAGAAGTTAAATATAAGTCTATTTAAAGTGGTTCGCCACACTATCCTGTGAACAAATTTCTTAAGGGAAAAGAAAATTAACTTCTTAAAGAATAAATATCCCCAAAACTTAAGAAGAACAAGGTATAAAACCTTATAGAAAACAATAAATAGCGTCCTTAAGAAGTAAATATATCTTTTATTAAGGTGGCTCGCCATACTATCCCGAGTTTTTGTGCTTCTTTAAAGTCTTTGATAGCGTTTTCGAGGCTCCTTTCATCGTTGCTACTTGCCCATTTCTTTAGATAAGCGTTCCCTCGGTTAAAGTATGCTTCAGCAAGCTTTGGGTCAAGTTTGATAGCCTTGTTGTAGTCTTTTATAGAGTTTTTATAGTCCTGTTCATTGTTGTTAGTTTCCCATTTTTGTTTATAAGCGTTTCCTCTATTATTGTACGCTGAGGCAAATTTCGGGTCAAGTTCAATAGCCTTTGTATAGTTTTCTATGGCGCCGTCGTATTCTTTCTTCTCAAAATAATTAACGCCTTGGTTATAGTAAACGGTAGCTATGGGTTCTTTTTTCTTGTCTTTTAATTCCCTAACAAATTCCTCTGTACTATTTTTGATTATGGTGGATAGTTCTTTTTTCTTTTCCGATTTCTCTAAGTCTTTGTCTGTTCCTATGTTTTGCTTTGTTTTTTGAGCAGTTATCTTGTCGTTATTTTTTTCTATTTTTTGTATTATGTTTTTCATTTCTTCTAGGATTCGCCTTCTTTCTTTTAGTAGTCTTTCTCCTTCCACTTTAATTTTGTCAAGCTCTTTTTTATTTTTCCTTCTAATTTGGATTACAACTAGGGTTAAGATAATAAACGAGATCAGTAGTATTTCCATTATAGGTATAGAAGTTGTTAATGCACTGAGTTGTACTTTGGCGAGTTTATTAATTCCTTTACTCGGGCTGTCTATTTTTATTCTTAGATCGCTTATACTCTTATGGGAGGGAGTTTCTTCTATGCCATTGTATTTATTTACCCGTCTATTTTCTTCTTGGGCAACGGCTGCGCTTATTGTTATAAATGTTAGTAAGGCGATATAAACAGTCTTTTTCATATTTAGGTTAGTCCTTGTATTTTTAATCTATATGTAAACAAACTTCTTAAAGGAAAAGAGAATTAACTCCTTAAAGGCAAGGCACTCTCAAATTAGGGAAGAATAGGATACAAAACCTCGCAGAAATTAGCAATAATATTGCTTAAGAAGTTAAACGCTAGACGCCTATTTAAAGTGACATCTATAAACCTTTTTCTTTTATATATACAGTTGATGGTTAAATAATATCACAGTTTTAGGTTATTTTTTTATTTATTTGTGAAGTCTTTTATTTATTTCTGTGGGTCACTTATCTCTTTTTCCCTTTCCCTTTTTTTCTTTTGTTTCGTTTTTGTTTAGTTTGTTTTTGTAGTTTTGTGTCGGGTTCATCTATTTGTTCTAGTCTGAGTATATTTTTAAATATTTCTTGTGTATCTTTTTTGAACTCTTTGAATATCTTTTTTGTTTCTTCGTTTCCCTCAATTTCCTTTTTTATCTCCTCTTTCTCTTCTTTGTTTAAGAGATTTAGTATTTCTTGTAGATTAGGTTTTATATCGAGCCCAAGTTTTTCTGCTACTTTCAAGTTTTCTATAAATTTGCCATATCTTCCTTCAAAGCAATAAGCAACCCCTAGATTACTGTGTGCTTCTGCATACTTTGGGTCAAGTGTTATAGCCTTATCGTAGTATTTTATAGCTTTGTCGTATTCTCTTTTACCTGCATAAGCATTCCCCAGGCTACTGTATGTCTCAGCAAGCAATGTCTCATCTATCTCATCTTGTTTTTCAAGTATACTTATAGCCCTTTTATAGCTTTCTATAGCCTTGCTATATTCTCTTTTATCTGCATAAGCAGCCCCTAGGTTACCGTGTGCTTCTGCTAAGTTTGGGTTAAGTTTTATGGCCTTTGTATAGCTTCCTATAGCCTTGTCGTATTCTCCTTTATCTGCATAAGCATTCCCCAGGTTAGTATATATCTTAGCAAGCAATGTCTCATCTGCTCCATCCTGTTTTTCAAGTATACTTATAGCCTTTTTATGTTTGTCTATAGCCTTGTCGTATTCTCCTTTACCTGCATAAGCAGCCCCTAGGTTATTGTATACCCCAGCAAGCAATGTCTCATCTATCTCATCTTGTTTTTCAAGTATACTTATAGCCTTTTTATGTTTGTCTATAGCCTTGTCGTATTCTCCTTTACCTTCATAAGCATTCCCTAGGTTAGTTGTAAACAAACTTTCTAAGGAACTATAAAATTAACTTTCTAAGGGAAGAAATCACCAAAATACATACAAAACGCAACGCAAATTTGGGTGTAAAAAATAGGCATTTTGGCTAAAAAACTAACTTTTTTATAGGAAAATATGATTTTTTTTGTGGAAAAGTATTTTTTTTTATGGTGGGGGTTTTTCAATAAATGTCTGATTTTATTTTTGACGACAATTTCCTTCTTAATCCCAAGAAAAGCTGCGATACCCTAGATTCAGTAACGCTTAATATCTCACCTATCTCCTTAAGCACCAAACCCTCATAATAATAAAGAATTAAAACCTTCTTCTCTTTATCAGGCAAGCTTTCTATAAGGCAAGATACTATTCTCTCCTCCTCTTTCTTCTCAAAAATTACATCAGGATTTAGGAACTTACAGCCCTCTATGGTCTCGGCTATAGATAACTTATCATTGTCATCTCCAAGACTCCAAGCATCGTTGATGGATATAAGTGCACGGTCCATTTGGGCAACTATTTGATAAAACTTATCAATTGATACGCCAAGCTGCTCCGCTATCTCCTTATCAGTTGCAGTCCTGCCAAGATTATTCTCAAGACTACCTATTACCGACTCAATCTCTTTAGCTTTCTGGCGAATAGAACGAGGAAACCAATCAGTAGCTCTAAGCCCATCGTACATAGCACCTCCAATCCTTGTAACAGCATAAGTCTTAAATTTAACTCCTCTTGTAGGATCAAACTTCTCTATCGCATCCAAAAGACCAAATGTACCATAACCAACAAGATCGTCAAACTCTATGTCCTGAGGCATGTCCTTTACTACCTTGCCAGCAACATACTTAACAAGTGGGAAGTATTGTAATGCAAGGCTATCTCTGACTTGGATATCTCCTGTTTCTTTGTATTTCTGCCACCTTATTACTTCTTTTTCTTCAAGTGTTTTGTGATCTTGTTTTCTTGACACCTTTTAATCCCTCAATCAAATCGCTTGCATATTTTTTGGGTATAAATCTCCAATTTCTAAAAGTTATCCCCATCCCTGACTTCATCTTTCGAGATAGCAATCTCTTTGCAAAGGCATCTATCTCTTCTTCTTCCCAGCCAATTGAGTACATAACTGCCAAAACTTTATCTCTTTGAGCGGGCGTCATCATTTCGATAACATTGCCTTTATAAGTTTGTTTTTTGTATATTTTCCTCTTTTCTTTGCTTGCTCCCAGCGAAATAAGCCTGTCAATAACCATTTTCCCTTCTGTTATATCAAGGGAACGGAGGCTTTCTTTACCTGATGAGCAGGCAAAGATTATCTCATATAATTCTTCCCTGCTCAAAGATAGTTCTTTTGCTGAAGTCCAAATCTTTGCAATTTGGGCCTTGCTTATTGGTCTCATTATCATTATATACTTTTGAAAATTGTTGGGGTAAGCTTGTCTACCCCTGCCTTCAATGACAGCTCGGTTGCCTTTTTGAGCAGTAGATTTATTCCAATAAAGTTGCTCTTTCTACTTGCAATTTCTGCGTAGACATCTTCACTTTCGATCACACTCCCTATATCGCTGATGTCTGCCGCATTGCAAAGTCTTGTTACATAAAGCTTTGCCTCCTCTTTATTAGAGATGCTACGAAGGGTATAGCGATCGACCCGTGTGTCAATCTCCCTGACTTTGTTGTCGTCGAGTTTGGTAGCAAGATCATCTTGCCCAATAAGAATAATGCCTATGAGCTTGGCAAAGCCAATTGAACTTTCCCATACATCCTTAATTGCAAAAAGTGTCCGTCTATCTATTCTGTGTGCCTCATCGACAATTAGAACGACTTTTTTCCCTTCTTTGTAGAGAGAGCGAAGTTTTAATCTGACTTGACGGATGAGTGCCTCTGTAGAATGAGCAGGGTTTTCGGCAGCAATATCAAAGTGAATAGCTTCATAGAGCTGCCTAAAAGATACTCTGCGGAAGTCTAGGTTTTGCAGCTTTGTAATAACCTTGTTTCCGTCTGTCATTGTCATCTCTTCTAGACAGCGAACAAGACTAGTTTTGCCAGAGCCTGTCTCTCCTATGATCGCTACGAACTTCCTAAGCTCGAAAGCTTCTTTCATAATGGAAAGTGCGATTTTGAAACTGTCTGATTCAAATATTTCTTTTGACGAGTTGATTGAGACCTTAAAAGCGTCTCTCTCCAAAAGCGTTTGCAACATATTGTTATCTCCTCTTCCCAGTGGGAATGTGTCAATTTCTTTTTGTAGCATTCCCTTTTCTAAAAAGAGTTTTTTTATCATTGCCCTTGCATACGGGTCTTTTCTTTCTCCTTTTAATATGCCGTGAACATGTGTCTTGGACTTCCCTATTGCCGTAGCGATAGTCCCTAATGAGAGTCCATATTTGTTAAGAATACTTCCTTGTAGCGTTCCGTTTTTCATATAATTATCCTTTTTAAGCTTGCTTCTCCTCTCTTACGAGGATGTCCAGCTCACTTTCATTAATTGCTTCTCTTTCCGAAAAGAGATTACATAATATTAGCTCAAGCCCATCGGTTATGATTAAACCGTTCTTTGCGAGATATATCTTTGCAGAAAGGAAGTTGTGCTCCTTTCCTCTTCTTTTAATTCCTTCTATGTTGAAATAGACAGGCTCTCTTTCGTCTTTGGTATCCCCAAAGCTAGAGCTAAATCTCTGGCTATAACTCGCAGTCATTTCTTTGTATTCATCTATTTCTTTGATTAGTTTCTCTCTGCGGCTTTCCGGCAATTCATTGTACTGTCCAAAAGACTTTG
This sequence comes from Nereis procera, assembly GCA_032360585.1. Lineage (NCBI taxonomy): Eukaryota > Metazoa > Annelida > Polychaeta > Phyllodocida > Nereididae > Nereis > Nereis procera. The sequence continues at coordinate 149,199 of JAUOBU010000016.1, read as the reverse complement.
TTATCTCCCCGTGAATATTTATGTCAAAAGCTTCTATTTCTTTGCCTTCGACTATGAGATAGACGAGGTCTTTTCTCTTGTAATTTTCTTCTACTCTAATTTTCTTTCCTATGTAATTTGCGAGAGTGTTTCTGTTTTCTCTTGCTTGAAAGGTTTTTCCTTTCCATTCTATAGTTAGACTGCCTTTTAATTGCCTGAAATCAAAACTTGGTGCAAGACGCCTGAAATCTTCATAAGGAGGAGGCAGTTTTTTATTTGATAAATGAAGATGGCTGTAGAACAGACTATTTGGGCTTAGTTTTGTTGAAGAGTGAGAGCGATTATTATACTCATTTTGAATGTATTTAACTATCTTGTTATATTCTTTTAGGGTCTTTGCCTTTTCGACGAGTGTAATTCTTGCCTTTTCCTCTAGCGTCCGTATTGTTCGTTCGACCATACCTTTTGCCTGTGAGTTTCCTGGGGCGTGTGTCTGCATTTTGGTGCCCAGTTTCTCTAAAACAGCTCTCACTCGCCCTGTCTTATGAAACATCGAGGCGTTATCTGTATAAATTACATTTGGCATCCCGATTTCTGCTGCCATTTCATAAAAGAAATCAAGGAAGGAGAGCGTGTTTTCAACCGCAACTACCTTAAACCAAACCTTTCTGCTAAACATATCCTGAAAGACAAAGAAACTAAGCTTAGCCTTATTCTTTTTGCTTCTATTTTTGTTCTCTGATTGCTCTGGAACAAAGGATATAACAGTATCTTCGTCGTATTCCTTTTCAACAAACCACTGAGTAGCCCGAGTGCTATCCCATTGGACTACATCTAAAGGCTTCTCTGTTACCATTTTAAAAGACCCTTTTTTTAGCAGGCTCTTTTTATTTAAATCATCTTCTCTTAAGTACTTTCTGAGCGTATTTGGGTGTATTTCACTCTTGACTATCTGTCCATTTTCTATCTTGCCATCTATCTTGCCACTGTAAATGGCATCTTTTATCGCATCTTCCGCTGTTCTTTTGTAAGCGGTGCAAAGGATGGCAAGCTGGTGATATTTATCTTTTTTTAATGATCTCTTTCCTTTATCACCTCTTGTACCTCTTCTCCTGATGCCAAGCTTTCTTAGTCTGGTATTGATAGCGACTTTTGAAACACTGTATTTTTCCGCAAGCAGGGGAATAATAGAAAAGCCTTGCGATTTTACGCTGTCTACGATCATTGCCCAGTCGCTCTCGGCTACTCTTCCCACTTTGGCCTCCAGTCATCTTCAAGCCCTTTAACAGCCACCAGCAATGGAGATAGCATCCTTCCTGCAACATCACTAGGCACTTCTATATTTGTTAGCCTGATCACAGACAGAACTATTTCGCTTGTTAGATTGAATGCCTCTTCTATTTTGATTTCCGATAGATAGTCTGGGTTTTTTAGCTTATCTATTTCACTCTTAAGCTCTTCTATGTTCTTTTCCGCTTTGGATAATTGCTCCGTACCTTCCTCTATTGATTTTTCCGCCTCCATCCTCTTTCTTCTTTCTATATCTCTATCAGCTTTTAGTTTTTCATAATAGTCTTCGATTTCTCTTTTCGTTAGCTCCTCAAGCGGTTTGCCTTCAAGCTCGCCTTCCTCAAGGGCAAGGGAAAATATATCGTCAGGGAGCTTCATCAAAGAAGCGAAGGCGTTTGCCCTCATAGAGGCGATTTCTTGTCTTTTATGATAGCCTTTCCTCGCACATTTGGAGTAAAAGCGGGCAGTTCTTAAAGATAGCCCACAGTGGTCTTTTACCCATGTCTCATACTCGCCATGAGCAAGGTTTTGCTTGGCGCCAATCAGATGGGCACCAATCTCAAGTATTGCAGACAGCACGCTCGAGTGCCTTTCTCTAATGAAGCCCGCCGTTTCGATGGGATCAAAGATAATTCCCTTAGCTATTGCTTCTTCTTGTTCTCGATAGACTTGTAATTTTGCGTCCATTATTTACCCCCTTACGCCATTAGTCGCTTTAGTCTATTTTCTATTGTCTTTGGCAACTCTGCCTTTCCTTCAAGTTCTTTTAAGTAACTTAGAGATATCCCCATTCTGTAAGCAATTTCCTCTTTGGTTACTTTCAGCTTTCTGGCAGCTTGCTCGAAGATTAGTATTTTTTCGTAAGTCTTCTTTTCTTTGGTGGGTATGGACCTTACCCCAACCTTTTTGCTTTCTTTTTTCTTATAGGAGGAGGCAATGAGATAGCAAAGAGATATAGGGATAAGGCTTAGGAGAAAAGAAATGAAGGCTTTGTTTATCATAGATACTAAGGTAGCGTCTATGCCCGTTTGCTTTGATAGGTTGCCTATAATAGAGGACTTTACTTTTTTAGGATTATTTATAACTGCTAAATATTTGTTTTGTTCAGTCTTCCAATCACCATTTAAGGCTCTTATATCCGAGTTTATTTTATAGATCATCCAGCCTCGCTTTGTTCCTTGTATTTTGGCAATTGTATTTCTTTTGCTTTTGATTTCTTCTTTAATAGAATTGATCCTGTCGACGAGTAAAATCCTTTTTGTGTTAGAGCTATCATTTATAGTATCACTCTTTTCTCGTTCGCTGGCAGACAGATTTAGCAAGACTGCATATGTTATAAATGAAGAAAAGAGGATTAAGGATATCGATATAAAGGTGAAAATTGCCTTTGCCAAGAAATGGCCTGACCTAAAAAGACTTATATGAGAGATGATTTCCAGTGCAAGGATTGCGATTAACATCGCAGTTCCAAAACCCTGCCCTTCCTGAGTAAAATATTCTCTTTGTAAGAAAAATATCAGCCCTAATATCAGCGTTAGGGGTATGATTAATAACATACTAGTTCTTTTGTCTTTTATTTTTATCATTCCTCTCCTCCTCGTTAAAGTAATTTATTCGCTTAAAGGCGGTAAATGCAAATTTGCAAAGCGACCGTTTTAGACTTGCATCACAATCAAGCCTTTCAATTTCTTCTATTATGAGATCTCTTTCTCCTTTCTTAAACTTAAAGGACACTTCTCTCCTCTACAAATCTTAACTTTTCTGTTATCACGGCTAATTGCTCTTCCGCTAGGCCCTCTATAAGTGAAGCTGGCACTACACCAAAAGCATTCTTGTTTTTAGATCCCATTCTTCTCAATCTAATCTTAAGCAGCGATAATCTTTCCTCTCTTGATAGGTAGGAAGGGTTCTTTTCTACCACTCTTTTTAGGGTTGAGTAGAGTTCTGCCGCAGTTCTTTCTTTATTGTTCGTTTTGTAGCGTCTCATAATCTATCTCCGTAAAATGCTATCCGTGCTGGCTGTTTTTATTAGGAGGCTATCACGGATAGCTTGTCGTTTCTTATAATGACAGTTCTCTTTCTTTTGGCTCTAAAGCCGCCTTTACTATGTCTTTTGCAAGCTCGTTAATCTGCTTTGAAGCCATCTTGATTACTGTCTTCTCAGTAATCTTAGCTTTTCTCACTCTCTCTTTATCTTGTTCGCTTCCAAACTCCAGTATTGCTCTTTTTATGTTGTTCATTTTTCCTCCCAGTTTTTATAGCGTTTCTGTGGCGAACCACTTTTAATGGACTAAGTTTAACTTCTTAAGATATACTGTTGCCATAAGAAGTTTGTTTGTAGCGTTTCTTATAAAGAAACTTAGCTCTTAAAGAGCCAATGAAATAGCCTAAGTATGCTATCTAACTCCTTATCTCCTGTGCTTTTGCTTTTTATATTCCCTTCGTCAAGGCACTCGATATATGCGATGACATCTTCTTGCAAAAGCTTCTCCGTTTTCGTTTTCGTTTTCGTTTCAGGCAACACGAGTGTTTCCCCCTTCAATTGCAGTGCCTATCAATGCATCGATAAAGTTCATTGCCTGCAAGCCGCATTCAATATCCCTGCAATGTTGAAAACTCTTTATTAGGAATATTGCCTGATCAGGGCTTAGGGCTTTAATGCAAAACTCACGGATGAGATGCTCCCATTCCTCAAGTTCATACGCCCTTCTTGGTTTTTTATTATCTTTTCCTTTCATTGTTTTCTCTCTTTTACAGGTTTAATATCTTTTCAAAGCGTTCTTTTTCTTCCCTGATCTGCTCTGGCGTAAATGCCTTAGAGCGATTTAATGCGTTTAGCAGGGCTGTTAAGCTCTTTATCTTCTTTGCCGTTTTATCGAGACCGATAATATCGAGCAGGTCTAGTTTGTTAGAGATAAGCGTTTGTGCTATCTCTTTGAATCTGTTGTCCTTGGTGCGTATCTTTTCGAGAACAGAGTATACCCAGTCGTAGAATTGGTTGGCTTTTTCGGTCTTACTCCATCTGCAAATCTCATACACACCGATGCTGTTGTATACGGTTATATCGTAGTTTTTCCCATCAGTTGCCGTCAATTTGACGGTATCTGAATACTTATCCAATCTCTCTTTATGCCTAGAATGTATTTTGTCGATTGACTTACTCCCATCTGCATAGCCCAAGGCTTTGCCTATCTGCTCTCTTGACATCCAGACCTCTGACTTGCCATTCTTGTAAAAATCACACTCTATCTCACCGAACATCTCCTGTTTAATTAGTGTCAAATCTCTCATGAGCGTTCCTCTCTTTTAGATTATTTTTAAAATAGCTTTTATTCTCTTTTTGTTTTTATTATATATCTTTGCAATGGCGTTAAATACAGTCGTAGTTTGTTCTTCTGCGTCTGCCTTCTCTTTTTCTACATAGCCACAGCGATAGCAAAATACATCGCTATCAAACCAGTTGTCATTACACTCTGGGCATTTCATAACTCCTCCATAAGCCTTAAAAAAGACAATCTTTGCCATACTCGTTTTCAGTAACCATTCTATTAAGAAGAGCCTCTGCTTTTAAGAACCTAGCCGTTGCCTCGTTAAGCAAGCCGGTATCCGAATGAAGTTTTACTATTTCTTTGCCGCACACTATTGTCAGTTCATAATTAGTATTGCCGAGTATAGCCCAGTAATCCAGCCCTTCAGCAAACATTCTGTCATTCCTAAGGTATGTCTCAGCCCACTTATCAAAAGACACACCAGTCTTTAGAAGTCTGTGTAAATCGCTTGCCAGACAAGTTTTGCTTTCGGATATGGGTATTAAATCGTTCATTATTACTCCCCTTAAATGGCTATTATCTCATTATTTCCGCTATCTATAATAAAGTTATCTTTCGCACTTATGCCTTTTTTCTTTGCTTCTATGTAATTAAGTGTGTTTTTTGCCTCGCTCTGCCAGTGTCTCCCAGTACGAGATGAAATCCCCATCTCTCTATATATGTCTTTCAGGAAAACGCCATTTTTCCGCTCTTTCTTCTTTTCAAGGAGATAAAGACCGACCGCCCTCCTCATTCTCCAATCTGGATTGGTGCGAGTTTTATCCTGTGCTGCCTTGCAGACCGTAGCCATCGCTTTTACTTCTTCTCTGGAGGGGAAATATAGGCTTTGTTCGCTCCGTAGCTCTTTCTTTCGTATCTTTTCAAGAACAGAGTATACCCAGTCAAAAAACTGATTAGCTTTTTCTTGCTTGGAATAGCGACATATTTCATAAATGCCAATACTGTTGTAAATCACTGTATTGTATCTTTTGCCGTCAGTGTTAATCAGCTTGATTAATGTTGAATATTTATTTAGTCTTTCGCTGTTTCTTTTGTGTATAGTTCCTATAGAGATATTGGGGCTGTTGTATTCAAGAGCTGTACCAATCTGCTCTCTCGTCATCCAAATGTCATTACTGTCATTCCTATAAAAAGAGCATTCTATATCTCCAAATATTTCCTTCTTTGCTAACTTTAAATCGTTCATTATTATTCCTCTTTATATCTCTATGTCCATACTCTCTGCTATAAAAGCGATATGCTTCTTTAGCTCTGCTTTCTTGTAAATCCTGGCTCTGGTAAGGGCATTTATGCACTTCGTGAAGGTCTTTATTTTCTGCTCTGTGCGGTTATCCGTAAAAAGGTCTATCTTGTTTGCGACTAGAAACTCTGCAGTCTCTTTAGCCCAGTTATCTTTTTTGTTTAGGTATTTTGCTTCTATTCTGAGAAAGTATTTCCTTGCCTCTTTGCCTTTAGGCGTTCGCTGGAGCATCGATATTTCCTTTGCACAGGATACCGTAAGCTCGTAGTCTTTCTTGGGGCGACCGCCTTGGGGTTTAACTGAAAAATCAGTTAAACTAGAATAGTCTGCCCCTTCTCTAAACCCCCAACCATCGTCAAGAATGTATCTTTGAGACCACTCCCAGAATCGATAGTTTGTTTCTAAAAATATATGCAAATCACTTGCTAAACAGGTTTTATCTTTACTTACAGGTATTAAATCGTTCATCATTATTCCTCTTTTTTATCCAAGCCAAAGACCTTCTCAAGCCTCTTTGAGTTCATTCTTCCACGGATAAAGTCGTGCAAACACACTTCAGAAATACCTATCATTTTAGATAAGCCCCTAATACTTAAATCATTGTCGATAAGCCAGTTCTTGCACTTCTTTAATCTTTCTTTGTCAAGATAAGTATTCATAGCGTCCCTTTTTTATTTAATAACTAATCTTCTTGTCCAAAAGCCGATATTTAAGTAAATTAGAAACAGGCAAGGCTGTTATCCAACAGGCTTAGTTATATTATAGTCGTTATGCGGACATAAGTCAAGTATAAATTTCCACATGCGGTAATTATTTTAGTCTTTTTATAGAAGTTATTTATGATAGGCGACAGAATACGGAAATATAGAAAGTATAAAGAGCTAAAGCTGGTAGAGTTGTCTAAGATTATAGGCGTTTCTCACGGTACACTATCAGATATAGAGCGAAATAAAACAAAACCGTCTTCGGATACAATAATTTCCGTTGTGCGACATACAAGCATAAATCCTATGTGGCTACTGACTGGAGATGGAGAGATGCTTGTCTCTATGGAAAAAGAAAGCCTCAGCAAAGATAAGGACAGAGAAAAGGATATAGATGAAATAACCTCTATAATAAAGGAAAAGCTAAAGATAGGCTACTCAAGAGATAGGTTTTCGGGTGAGTTTTCGTCCCTCGTCGAACAGCTACCAGAGTTAAAAAAGATAGCCGACCTTATAAAAGACGAAAAGGATATATCTATTTTGCGTACTCACTTGCATTTAGCATTTAAGCATCAAGAACTGGCTAAGAAACTGTCTCCATCGGATAAAAAGAAGATGGAAAGGAAGATAGAGTTGATTACGGAATTGTTTGCTATTTGACTTGTCGATGGGTTCTTATTTTATATAATCGGAACGATTTATCCCTAACTTCCCTTATAAGATGTATTTTTATTATTTAATTGGCGATTTTTCAAATCGGCAACGGACTCCGATTTGATTTTTCTACTTTTTTAAAAAAATCCTATATATTTAAAATATTTTGTTTGTAAAGACTTATCTCTTTTTGTATATTTAATTAGCTGTTAAATATAAATATAGAGGAGTTTTATTATGGCAGAAGAGAAGAAAAAAGGCTTTCTTGAAAAAAAGTGGGAAAGCATGGCAACGAAAAATAAAATTATTGTCATCTCTGTCATCGCTGTTGTTCTGTTAATAGGCGTGCTTTCTGAAGAGGAGAGTCCAGAAAATATAGAGAGAAAAAGGCTATTAAAAGAGGAGAATGCAGCTATAGCAGAAGCAAAAGCCTTGTCCGAAAGGAGAAATAGTGCCCAAATGTATCTTGCGAAAACAATGGAGGAAAACTTTTTATCTAAGGGATTTAATGTGGAGGTTGTAGCCGGAGACGGAGATGTTATATTTGACTGCTCAAAATCCCCTCTTCCTAAGGTGGCGGCTTATAATCTGAGGAAAGCTCTTCAAGAGAACAAAGAGGTTCAATCGTCCTGGAAAAAGCTTGGTGCAAAGAAATATATAATTAGGTATGGCGGGATGTTTGACTATTACGAGGTTTTCCTTAGGTAGCTTTTTAGCTTTTTCTCCTCTCCTTTTTTCAAAACGGCAACGGTTGCCGATTTGCTTTCCGTCTAAAATATTTCTGGCATTTCGTCGTAAACTTTGCCTGCGAGTACTCGTCCATTACTTTTTTTAGAGCGTTTTTTATTATCAGCTCCCCAGGTTCCCCATTGTTTAAAGAAGAAGGGAACGCTCTGATCTTTGCATTGCTCTTTTATGCTAATAGCCCAAGAAGCCTTCATAGGTCTTGCGTTTGGACCACTTTCCCCGCCAACAATTACCCAATCTATACCTTTTAGATCAAGCTCTCCCAGGTCTTCAAGAAGTGGTTCTACCGATATAAATCTGAGCGTAGCAGTATCTAACTCTCTCAAATAGTCCATTCTAGGAAGCCCACTGTCTTTATTTTCCACCGTTACGCCAAGCCATATATTGTTCGGTATCTTTTTGTTTTTAAAATAATCTATCATTGAGAGGGGTCTTTTTGTGAGTATCTGGTAATAATGGTGAGGGGTGTTTTTTATAGTATTTATCACTTTATCGATGAAGTCGTAAGGTACTTTTTCGTGAAACAGATCACTCATAGAGTTAAGAAAGAAGATAGATGGCTTTTTTTTCATTATAGGTTTTTCCAGCCTATCTTCGTGAAGAGTGAGCTCAAAACCGTTTTCATAGCCTTTGCTTCCGATAGCCTTAAGCCGAAGAGCCATACTTTCTGCGTAGCAGTTTTTGCACCCAGGGCTTATCTTTGTGCATCCTGTTGTGGGATTCCATGTACTTTCTGTCCACTCTATTTTACTTTTCATTATATTTCACCAGTATTTTAGGATTTATTTCCTTATAAGACTTATAATCGACGGGAAACGCCTTTCTGTTTCTTTTAAAGGAACCGAGTGAAGTTATTTCAATTTTGTTTTCATCTTCTAACTTCTTTAACACCTTTCTTACATCTTTAGATAAAAGGCCAATCTCAATGGCATATTTATAAATATCTTTATTATTTAAATTGGTCTCGTTTTCTATTTTGCTAACAAGTTTTTGTCCAGCAGGGGTGGATATTAGCTCATAAAATAGCTCTCCTTGTATTGTTTCTTTCTTGTTGATCTGTTCAACAGCCTCTAAAAATTTCTCTGCACCCAGAACATGTTTTGTTACAAAAAACAGCGTATGCTTCAAGTATTTACTTTTTATTATTTTGTGGTAAGCAAACCTAGTATCTGCTTTCTTCTTTAAAGCCTCTGTTATAGTACTTGCAAACTCTTCCACAGATTTAGATGCTTGTGCATTTCTTTCGGATACACACAGATCGCTCAAGAATCTTGCAACAGGTTTTAGCTGTTCTGCCTTATTTTCTTTTCTTAGAAATCTATAAATAGAATTGATTGGAATAAATATTAATATTTCAACATTAGGTCTTCCAAAGAGGTTCTCTCCGTAAGTATTAGATTTTATCTGTCTATATCCAAACGGGTCTATAAAATATAGAATATGACATACTTTTTGAATACCCTTTTCCAGTTTTATAAAATCATTCGCATCTTGATTATAAACCTTTATTTTGTAGTTTGGGTGCTGACTGTCTCCTAAGTGCCTTTCTAATTCTTTGGCATTATTACGGTCTATATCATTAAGAAATAGGTAGATAACTTTACTGTTTTTCCGTGCTTCTTCCACCTTTCTTGTAATAGCCTCTTGAGCTATTAACGCACTGCCTTTTTCGTTGTTATCGGAAATACCTTTTCCTGCAAAAGGTTCAATTATAGCTATACTCTTATAGGGTGTTGTCTTTAGTAGCATTATAGACAGGTATCTTTCCAGATACTTTTTGTAAACAGACAATTTTATCTTGCTATGTTCTTGTATTTGGTTTTTCGTGTCCATAATATGTACATTTCAGACAATAGAAATAAGTTTACTTGTTATAATATACAGCATCATGGGGACTTATGTCTCATATTTTATTAATTTTATTTATATTTTGTCAGTTTCAAGTCTTTTGTTGCTTTAAATATGTAGCCAACCCTTTTTATTTTAACTTATCATTAACAAGTTTCTGTCTGTAAGCTAATAAGCTTGCCTTTTCTATGAATATTTTAGCTCCACTGCGTCTTTGCCAACCTTTAATTTCTCCACAGTGATACAGCTCATACACAATGTCTGTCCCTTCGTAGCCAAGCATCCTTCCTGCCTCAGCCGGAGTTATATACTCATCAAAAAGCGTCATAGCGAACCTCATTAATAATATAATCGGTAAATATCTTGCCTGTCAAAACTTTTTATTGATTCTGCCGTTTCTGTCGGTTCTGCCGTTTCTACCGTTTCTACCGTTTCTGTCGGTTCTGCCGTTTCTACCGTTTCTGTCGGTTCTACCGTTTCTACCGTTTCTGTCGGTTCTGTCGGTTCTGTCGTTTCTACCGTTTCTACCGTTTCTGTCGGTTCTGTCTTTGACAAATACCCTATCTACAATTATAATGCCTGATATGTACAGCGATACCGTGAAGAATGAAGCATTCCTCTTGTACTGTCTCGGACACTCTTATGACAGTATAGTCGACAGGCTAAAAGGTTTTCATAAAAGAAGTTGCAATAAGCTTAACAGGAGCACGATAAGGAATTGGTCAAAGGCGAAGGGCTGGGAGAAGAAGAGAGATGAAGAGAGGAATCGCCTTGCTATACAAAGAACGCAGGAAGCTTCTAATGTAGCAAAGGTTTCAGCAGAGAAAATAGGCGAAATGCTACCTTCGCTTCTTGAGGAAGTGCACAAGATGGACTTCTCATCAAAGGAAGGTGGGATCTACGCTACAAACTCACTCCTTAAAAGTTACCGTGAGTTTACAGGCGAGAATAAGCCTTCAATCAATGTGCACGGGGATGAGGAAGGGTCTTTGTTTTTGCAAGCTCTTTATTCAATAGATGAGATTAGGGTTGCAATGGAAAAGTACAGAGTGGCTATTGGAGAGAGGTTCAAAGAGCTTAAGGCGGAGAAAAAGGGTGAGGAAGAATTAAAAAAGATAGGTAAAAAAGGAGATCAAAATAATGGCAACTTTGACGGAAAGAGTAAATAACCTCGAGGTTACGCTTGGGAAAACAGACACTACTTTAACTCATTTGAGCGATGAAATTAAAGAAAATACGACTGCTTTACATGCGATCGAGGAGGGTCAAAAGAGGCAGGAGCTATTGATACAAGAGCTTAGCCAGTCAAAGAAGAATGATAAAAAGCTCTTGGCAGTGCTGATGACTTTTCTTGGAGGACTTGTCGGCTATATAATAAAGCTTCTTTTATCTTAATTGGAGTATAAATTATGAATTGGAAATATTTTACGGAAGAAGAGATATTAAATCCATACTTCGATGACTGTCCACATAACAGGTGGGAAGACTTGCCACACGAAGTCCGTGTAAACCTTGAGTTTACGATGGAACTCCTTGAAGACATTCGCTCCTTTATGGGCAAGCGGATCAGAATAACTTCTAGCTATAGAGCTAGTCAAAATAGAAGGTCGGCACACAAGTTTGGTAAGGGGATAGATTTCCAGTTCATAGATGGCAATGATGAAGACTATACAAAGGCGATGGACTATCTAATAAATGATTGTCCATTAAGCAGTTTCAGAGCAATATTGGAGTGGCAGGGAAAAGGGCATTGGATACATATAGACAGGAATTATAGAGATAGGGAGAAAGAAGTTTTTATGATTGGCTTTCCTGCAAAGGATTTAGATGGCACCGAAAGAATGACTTATCGTTTTTATAATGGTGCGTTGCCACAAGATATGGCAAAGTCAGCGAGGATAGCTTAAGATGGGTAGAAAGTTTATACTTGCTTTGTCTGTCCTTGCGGTCAGCACCACTTTGCTTGTGATGGAGTATTTGCTCCAAGAACAATGGGTTTATGTAGTTACGGTGTCATCTTCAGGATACTTAGTGTCTAATGTGGCTAACCGAGTGGTTAGGCATTACAAAGGAGATAATATTTATGATAAAAGAAACGCTAAAGAAGATTTATGATTTTTCAAAGCGACATTGGAAAATGGTTCTATTCATCGTTTCCATAGTCGTTATAGCCCTAATTGTCTTTTCATATTCTGGCGGTGATATAGGTGTCAGTCAAGAACTTATAGATGGGGAGAGGGCAAATATAGAAAGCAAAGAAGATACTAATAATGAAGCTCTGGCAGAGCTTGAGGAAGAGCTAGAAGGAATAGATGAAGAGATTAATAAACTTGAAAAGGAGGCTATCATAAATGAGGCTAATACTCGTCTTGATGCTGTTATTGATAAATATAAATATCTTATCAGCAAATAGTTTAAGCGAAGACGAAGGAAGGGAGCTTTATGGTGCCTTACTTCTGGCAAGAGAGCGGATAACCCATCTTGAGAAAGAAATAATTACACTTCGTAGAGAAGTTCTTTTAAGCAAGAAGAGGAATAAAACAGAACTCATAGCCTTACGAAGGGAAATATCCGCTTTGCTTAAAGACAAGGAGAATTGGCTCTCTGAATACGAAAAGCTAAAAAGGAAGAAGACAAGAGGTGATTACATCACCTTCTTTGCTGGGGTGGAAGGCAGTCATCTTGAGCTGGATGTATTTTTAGGTATCGAGTTTAAGCCTTTAAAAGGTCTAAAGATTTATATAAAGGGCGGGGGTAGGAGTGATTTTGAAAAGAGGGCAATAGAACCATACTATCGTGTAGGCTTGGGTTATGAGTTAGGTCTTTATTGATGGAACGATTTGGAACGGCATATCATTGCTTAGAAAGGGTTTTAAAGGAACGACTATAATGACTATAGAGAAGTTCTTACAAGAAAAAGAAACGGATAAAAGCTTCCCAGTTTCTTATGAAGGCAGGGCAGATTGGATAATCTCTCGCCTAAAAGACCCGTTTGATACGCGATATTCTTTATATCCTTATCAAAAACGCTGGCTTTTCGACCAAAGCCGTTTTAAGATAATCTTGAAGGCAAGGCAAATAGGCTATAGCTTTACAATCGCCTTGGAAGCCCTGATGGAATGTTTTCTTCTTGGGAATAACTGCCTTGTGGTCTCAGCAAGTCAATTGCAATCAGATGAAGTTATGGAGAAATTGAAAGAGCATTACTGGGCTTTAAAGAAGTTATTTCCTTATTTAAAAGAAGGGGGAGACAGCAAGTCTGGGCTAAAGATTAACTTTCTTAAAAAGGATGGAACTCTTTCTAAGAGCTATAAGAAGATAGTTTCTCTTCCGGAGAATCCTCGCACTGTACAAGGCTTTACTGGCACTATCTTTTTAGACGAGTTTGCTCATCAGGAGAAGGCAGAGAAGATGTATAAGGCGATAGTGCCGTCAATCACTCGCTCTGCCTCATTTAAACTAAGGGTTATTTCAACTCCACAGGGAAAGAAAGGAAAGTTTTATGAGCTTTGGAGTAAGGATAACAGTTTCTCAAAACACAGGACAGATATATACGAGGCTAAGAGTGAGGGTTATTGTGTAGACATAGATGAGCTTAAAAATACTTTTACTACCGACGAGTTTGCTCAAAGTTATGAATGTGCCTTTCTGGATGCAAATTATAGTTATTTCCCACTTGATTTGATAATCTCAGCAGAGAGTGAGCGGCTTCGGTTTTGGGATAGGAAACAGAGAGGCGTCTTTTATCTTGGCATCGACATTGGCAGAAAGAAAGACCTAACCGCTATATTCCTACTCGAAAAGATAGAGGAAACTGTCTATCAAAGAGATTTAATCATTCTTAAAAACAAGGAGTTTTCAAAGCAGTTTAAAGTAATAAGCTCTCTTATTGCTGACTACAACATAAGAGTTTGTGCGATTGACAGTACCGGCATCGGAATGCAGATAGCAGAAGAGATTAGGAAGAAGTTTGGACAAAGGATAGAACCTGTTCATTTTACGAATGATATTAAAGAGAAGCTTGTTACAGATTTAAGAATATCCTTTGAGGATGAGACTGTTAAGATTATACCGGACAAGCTATTAAGAGACGAGATACACTCTATTCAAAGAAGTGTTACGGCAGCCGGTAACATTCGTTATGAGGGCAGTAGCAAGGATGGGCATGCGGACAGGTTTTGGGCTCTTGCTCTTTGTAATTACGCCGCCAACCTAAAGAAATATCCTAAAATAGAGTATTTTACTTCTGGTGCGAGGAGGGTTTTTACTACAGGTGGTCGTGTATTTAGGAAGGGGGCAGTCCATGGCTAAGAAAAATATTCTCCCCTTCTCTCACAAAGATGAAATAATAACTTATTCAAAAATAAACCCTTACTCCTCTTTTGTAGATCGGATAGACAATCCTGACAAAGTCCTCGAGAAGAATGGCGGCAGAGTTGATGGTGAGCTTTTAGACATTTACGACCGTATACTCCGCAAGGACGCCCATTTGTATAGCCTTTTCCAAACACGAAAGCATACGATTTTATCCAAGCCTTTTGAGATATTGCCAGCAAGCGAAGATAAAAGGGATATAGAGATATGCGACTTTATCAAATATCAACTATTTGATAAGATAAATAACTTTAATCAGGATTTGTACGAACTACTGAAGGCTTTTGACTACGGCTTTGCAGTAGCAGAATATTTATTTACGGTAGAGAATAGCAGGCTGATTATTGACAAGATAAAGTTTAAGCACCCAAATAACTTTGTATTTGACAAAGAGAATAGGCTTTGTCTTTACGCTAGTGAGAAACAAGAAGCCCTTCCACAAGATAAGTTTATCATTCACAGACATAACTATAGCGATACCAACCCTTATGGAGAAAGTCTGATAAGTGAACGGCTTTACTGGCTTTACTATTTCAAGACAAACATATTGAGTTTTCTGGTACATTTTATAGAGCGATTTGGTTCGCCCGTTCCTATCCTTAAATACCACTCTGGGGCGAGCGATGCAGAGAAAAAGGTCTTAGAGGATATTATATCTGGTTTTCATGACGAAATGGCTATGATTGTTCCTGAAGGTGTGGTGGCAGAGTTACTTGAGTGGAAGACTTCGGGTAATAGAGCTATCCACGAAGACGCCATAAGCCTTATCAATGGCGAGATGAGTAAGGCGGTACTGGGGCAAACTTTAACGAGCGAAACGAAGGATACCGGCTCAAGAGCCCAGGCTCAGGTACACTTAGATGTCTTAGCAAATATAGTACGATTTGATTGCCATAGCCTCGCAGCCACAATAAATGATCAGCTAATACGACGGCTTGTAGATTGGAACTTTGCTAGTGGTCGCTACCCCACTCTCAAGTTTAAGACTGAGCCTGAAAAGGACTTGAAAGCTCTTGCAGAGAGGGACGAAATACTCGTTAGAATGGGCGTTAAGCTTCCCGCAGAATACTTTGCCAAGACCTATAATATTCCTGTGGAAGAGGCTTTAGAAAAAGCTAAAGAAGAAACTATAGAAAAGGCTGAAGAGAATAAAGATAGAGAAATTGAAGAAGAAGAGCTAGAGGATTTTGCAGAAGAAGACATAGACGAAGATAGCCTTGTAGCAAGGCAGGCAGGAGAGCTTGATAAATATTTAGACAAGGCTCTTTCGGGCGTTATAAATGCTCAAGAGAAGTTCAATATCACTCTAAAGAAGCTCCTCGAAAGCAGCTCTTCTCTCAAAGAAGTAAAAAATATAGACAAAGATATTTTCAGAGGTGATATTGAGCCGCTCGCAAAGGCTCTCACAGGCATTACTTTCTGGGCTTATTTGCTTGGCAGGGCTCATATTTTGGAGCATGAGGAGATAGCAGACTTTGCGGAAGTGGAAGACTTTTCTTTCATGGAAGCTGTAAATTACTTCAAGAATAAAGTTCCATTAACTCACGACGAACTCCTTTCGGATTATGAAAAGCTCTATGAGAAGAGCTTTTACATAGCACTAGTTAATGATAAAAGGCTTGTAGAGAGTGTTCATAGTGGGATTACGAAAGCTTTGGAAGAAGGTTCTACCTTTTATGAGTTCAAAAAGAATGTAAATAGCTATTTCGATAAAGCGGGAGTTACAAGGCTTAATCCTTATCACCTTGAAACTGTGTTCAGGACTAATACAGCGTCAGCTTATGCGGAAGGTCGCAGGCAGCAAATGCTTGATCCAGATACAAGAAATGCTTTCCCGTACTGGCGATACTCTGCGGTGATGGATAGGCGAACGAGGAGTTCTCACAAAGCGTTACACGGGCTTATCCTTCCGAGCGATAGTCAGCGATGGGCTGATATTTATCCACCAGGCGGGTTTAGGTGTAGATGCCTGGTTATACCGGTAAACAAACGATATTTTGCAAGGAAAGGTATTCCAGAGCCGAAAGATGGCGAACTTACCTTTGTCTATAGCAAGAATGATGCGAAGTTAAAAACTTCTATCACAAATCAAAAGGCTATTCCTAAGAAGGGAAAGAGAGGCTGGTCTACTGAAACGGTAAAAGAGGATAGCTTTGTTTTTCCTAAGAGCGAGTTTAAGAAAAAGAAAGACTTCTTTAAGATAGATAAGAAGATACACGGTGAGCCTGGCGGCTTTGGTATTAAGAACCGCATTAAAAAGCCGTATCCCACTAAGATAGTAAAAGGCGAAGAACTCCCTGTTCTGAGAACTCGATCAGAGTGGAAGGCTTTAATTGATGATAAAACAGGTAATTATTCTTTTGAGAAGAAAGCCTACAAGGGTATTGAAATCAGCTTGCAGAAAAGATCAGTGCAGGATTATAGGTATAGTGATATAAAGGGTTTTATTAAAAAAGTCAGGAAGAATAATTCTAACTACTTAGATAACTTAAGGAAAATTAATTACATAGGGGAAACTGTAAGAACTTATGAGCAAGGGATAGTCTGGCACAATTACGGTTGGTATGACAATGATAACAAAGAAATATATGTGTTCAATAAAGGTAATCTTGATAAGGATTACATTCTCAAACACGAACTTGGACACCATGTATACTATGAGTTCCTTGAGAAGAGCTTTGGAGATAGAATACAGACTATACCTGATGGAAATGAAAAGATTACAGACATTATTATGGCAATATTAGATGGCAATCGCAAAAAGGCTTTGGTGAGGCTTCAGTACCAGTTTGGCTTTAGTTCTGAGGAGGTAAAGAGAATTGATCAGCTTCTTTAACACTAATCCAAGGGCAATCGTCTTTTACCCACTCTTGCTGTTCTTCTTTAGGAAGGCTATCGAACTTTTTGGCAAAGTCTTTATGAGAGGTCTTTATCATATAATTAACTGCCTCGTCAAAGGTTTGTATGGACTCTGTGTATCTCATAATCTAGCTCCTATAAATAATTATAACATAATATCGGTAGATGAGCAATACTACAAAAATAAAAAGGGAATAATTAAATGAGAGCAATATTTAGGGCGGGCAATTACCCACAGGGCAATTATACAGAAAAAGATATAGATGGGATGATTAGCACATTTAACTCTGAAAGTGCTGGCGTTCCGCTCACAGTAGACCATAAAAAAGAAGGCATTGCTCTGGGCTGGGTAGATGCTCTTAGGCGAAAAGGCAATACCCTTTTTGCCTCATTTAGAGATATGGACAGTCGTTTTGCGGAGGCTGTCGAGCGGAAAAGATATAAGAATGTATCGGCGGAAATCAGAGAGACTGACAAAGGTAAACGGCTTAGAGCAGTGAGCTTTCTTGGTGCAAAAATACCAGAGATTAAGGATTTAGAGGCAGAATATTCTTTTTCAGAGGAAGACGAAATTGTATGTATTCATTTTACGGAGGATAGTATGGAATTGGAAAATAAGGTAAAAGAGCTTGAGAAGAGCCTTTTAGAAAAAGAAAAGGAGCTGAAAGAGTTTTCGGAGAAAGGAAAGGCATTAGAGGGGAAATATAAAGACCTTACAGAGAAGGTCGCCAAAGATAAAAAAGAAAGGAGAGAAAAAGAGATTAAGGAGTTTTGCGAGCTTTTGACAAAAGAAGGCAAGACATATCCTGCGGAGTTGCCTCTTATCGAAACAACGCTAAGAACACTAGATGACGAATCGGTAAAAGAGTTTATGGACTTTGATGAAAATGGGAAGGCGTCAAAAGTATCACAGAGTGAATATGAGCAGTATAAGTTCTTGCTTGGCAAGAGGGATAAGGTGGTTGAGTTTGGTGAAAAGGTGCCTGACAATTATAAGAAAACATATGATTTTGCCAACGAGGAAGGCGATAGCGAAAGCACTAAACTTTTTGCAGAAGCTGAAAAGCTGTCTAAAGAAAAGAATATAACTCTTGATGAAGCCTGTAAAATAGTTTCAGCAGGGAAATAGGGAGGAAAAGATATGGATTTATACAGAAAGGGTCTAACAGACGGGATTAAGGCGACGAGCGATATTGAAAAGCATAGATTTGTGTCCTTTTCAGGCGGCTACCCTACTGCAAAGGCTCTGTCAGCAGGCTTATCCCAGTTCAACTCCAATAGCGGAGAAGCGATTACCGTGTCTTATGCCGGAACTGCTCTGCTCGAGCTAAACGCTGATGTTGGTAAGGGTAATGAGGTTACTCCGGATTCAGATGGCAAGGGGGCAGTAGCAGCTGACGGAGATTATGTCGGTGCTATCGCTATGGAAGATGGGGCTGCGAATGATATAGTAGAAGTTAGAATAGTTTGTTACAAGAAGTAAGGGGGAATAATGGGAAACAGATTAGAGGAAATAAAGTTAGTAGACAGAATATTGACTGGCATTAGCCAAGGTTATAAAAACGAGGCTCTGATAGGGGATGCAATATTTAAACCGACGCCTGTCGACAGGGAGAGCGACGCTTATTTAGTTTACGGTAAAGAGCATTTTGTGGATTACGGAGATGGCTTGCTTCGTCCTCTTAGAGCAAAAGCTAAAGTCGTGGATAATACAATAAGCACGGATAAATATAGCTGCCAGTCCTATGCACTAGGAACTGTGCTCGAAGACAGAGAGATAGCAGAAAGCTATTATAATATAGCCAATGACGAGGTTGAGACAAGGATGGAGCAGATCAGATTAGGTAGAGAGCTTCTTCAGGCTAAAGCCTTACAGGACACAGCCAATTATTCACAAGGACATAAGATTACGCTGACGACAAAGCTAGATGAAGATAGCGTGGATGTGATTAGTGAGATAGCTAAGTATATGGAAGTGGTCAGGAGCTCTATTGGCCGTTACCCAAATACTCTTGTTCTGGGAGCAAAGCCTTTCACTAAGATTAAAAATAAATCGGAAATCATTGACAAAGTAAAATACACTCAAAAAGGGGTTATCACGGCTGATTTACTTGCGAGCATTTTAGAAATAAAGAGAGTTCTTGTCGGCAAGGCTGTTTATCTGCCTAAGACAAAGAAGGCGGGTACTATGGCGGATATTTGGGGTAACTTTTTGTGGCTTGGCTTCGTAGATTTATCTATGAACAAAAAGACCCCTACTTTTGGCAGGACTTTCCAAAAGAAAGGCTTTCCCAAAGTATTTAAGTGGAGAGAACAGCCAAGGTATAATAATATTGAAGTTGAGGATATATATGATGTTAAAGTTACAGCTAAAGATGCAGGTGTCCTTGTAAGCGATGCTGTTAGCGATTAGGAGCTATAATGTATATATCTGTGGATGAGTATCTTAAAAGGTCTTATAGTAGCGAAACAGAAAGACTTAGCAATGAGGATGGTGTCGTAGATGAAGAGATAAATGCTTCAGAAGATAGCGTTGTTACTCTTTGCATAATAGATGCTTCATCACTTGTTGATAGTTATCTTCGCAGTCGCTATATCTTACCTCTGGCAGATATTCCTGAAGTAATTAAGCGGATAGCGTTTCAAGTCGCTCGTTTTTATCTCTTTGAAAAGAAGAATGTTCTAACAGAAGACGCCTTTTTGATTTACGATAGAGCTTTGGCTGAATTAAAACGGATACAGAAAGGTGAAGTTATCTTAGCTTTGCCTCTCCTCTCAAACGAACACTCTAGCGGAGAGATTTCCTTTACAAAGGGGAAGAGATTGGACTTAGGGGGTTACTAAATTGGGAATATCAATAGGATTAAATGGCATAGGGGCTGTGGAAGGACAAATATCTTCCCTTATCGGATGGGTTCGCAAAGCTATGCTAAAAGAAATAGGCGATGAGCTAGTTACAAGCACTATAGAGAGGTTTGAAGAAGAAGTCGATCCAGAGGGCAATGAATGGGAGTTAAAAAAGTCTACTCTTGAATGGAAAGAAAAGACGGGTTATACAAAGAAGTTGCAGGTGTCAGGCGACCTTAAGAAGAGCATTACAAGACAAGTGCGAGGGAAGGAACTCAAGATGGGCACAGATAGAGAATATGGTTTATATCTACAAACAGGAACAAAGCATATGGAGCCAAAGCCGTTTATAGGTCTCTCGGAGGAGGATAAGGATATGATAGAGGACATCTTAAAAGAATACATAGGAAGGTATCTTTAAATGAATGCTTTAAAAGAGTTTGTCGCAGAGAAGCTTATTCAGGCAGGTTTTAAGCCTAAGAATATCTTCTACACGGAGCCTCTTGCCAAGAAGGAGCTTCTTAAGAATAGTGACTCGGTTTGTTTCTACGAAGAAAATGCAAGCGGAGAGCTTAGTGAAAAGGGCTATGGAGCTAATATCGAAGGAGACTTGGTTTCTTTTTACAAGAGGAAGCTTGCCTACAACGGAATATTGAGATTAAGGCTTTTTATGCAAAAGGAAACGCTTTACAGCAGGCTAAGCAGCTTTTACGACAAGCTTTGCGACGAGAGAGCACCAAGAGACCTAATCGTAAGAGTAGCGGAAGAGCAGGAGAGCGACACTATTTATTACGAACTAAGCAGCTTAAAAGAAAGAATAGATAAGGAAGTAAAGGTCGGTGTAATTGAGGTGCTAATAAGCTTTTCTGTAACAAGATACAAAATAGAAAAGGGCGAGTATCCAACTATTAATGACTTGTCTGTGTCGGCAAGCATCAAGGAGGTATAATGGGAAAAAAAGAAAATAAATCTGTACCTGTAAAGGGTGCAGAAGAGAATAAAGAAAGAGCTAAGCAGGTTACCGTAAAGGAGTTTGCGTCCTTAAGAGGGCTATCTGACAGCGAGGCGAAGTCACTTGCCCGTTATTGCGGCATTCAAGAAAAGGTTAAGCATAACATAGATTATTTTGATTTAAAGCGGCAGGTCTTTGGCAAGCAAACGGTAGGAGGTAGTTTATGAGCTATATAACTATTGCTCAAAAAGAAGCTAATTTGTCGGCAGGTCTTTCTGCTGGTAATGACGGGCTTTTTGGCAAGATAGGTAGAGGCTTTGGCTCGGCTGAGGCTAACAAAATATACAAAATCACTTCTGTGGATGAGGCTAAGTATTTCTTTGGGGAAGATAGCGACCTTACAAAAAGCTGCACCTTACACTTTAATCAAGGAGGAAGTGCTCTTAAATGTCTGAGCTCTGAGATTGATTCCAGAGGTAACGTTACACAGATAGCTGATAGCAGGTTATCTGTCAGCATCCCCTCAGGAGGGAAGGTAGCTGGCGATTACAAGGTTAAGCTCGAGCTTACAGCAGGCACGCTTGGAGTAGACCCTCCTCCAAGCGTGCGATATTCTATAGACGACGGCGTCGCTTGGGCAGGAGAGTATGCCCTTTCGTCGGGTGAGATAGTTATAGGGGAGGCAGGAGTCCTTGTTACTGTAGCAGACGAATCAGTATTTACAGACGGTGAAGCATTTGAGTTTACGACGACGGCAGGGGCATTTAGCGTGGATGCCCTAAAAAAAGCGATTGACACTTTTAAGGAAGACAAAGATATACGGCTTTTGCATATTGCAAATAGCCTTACTGGAGACAAAGATACCATTGTTGGAGTACTATCTTATTTAGACAGCTTTTGCACTACAATGGCTTTAAAGAAGCAATGGGTAAGGGCTCTTGCTTCGGTGCAAGCCTTTGATGGGACAGACAAGAATGGTCATATCGCTTTGCTTAACAGTATAGGCAATGGTTTTTATTCTAATTTCGTAACAATCACTTATAAACAGATATTCTCAAAAGCTTTAAATATGGCAGTCTCCGAAAGCCATCATCTCCTTGCCACTTTGTCCAAGGCTAAGGTACACCAAAGCCCTGGCTGGACAGGAGCTTTTCCTCAAAAAGATGTTTTATCCATAGGGCACTGGGATGAGCTAAAAAACTTTTATTCCTCTTTATCTGATCTTGGTTACGAGAGTATGTATTACGAGGATGGTGAGGCAAGTGGTGTTTATCCATTCTTTGGCATCGGAAGCTTTAAGGCAGACAGCAATAGCGACTATAGAAAGATATCGTCAGGAAGGGTAATGGACAAAGCGTGTCGGCTTATTCATAGTGCAGTCTTCCCTTATCTTAGATCAAACCAAAATAGAGCTGGAGCTATAGCTGGAAGTCGTGCGGGATTGCTTGGAATGAAATCAAAGATGGAAGTCTCTTTAGATGGAATGCTCGGAAGAAACGAAATAGATGGCTATGAGATAAATATACCGATGTTAGATGATCCTAATATAACGGTAGCAGAGCTTGCCCAGGCGATATTGAGCGGTAAGATAGAGGGTTCATTCAAGCTTTATCCGAACGGACATATTGAAGAACTGACAATAGATGCAAGTTACGCTCTTGGCATCGAGGAGTAATAAAATGGTAGTACCTAAGAAATTAGATTTAGTGAAGGCCGATGGTGGCTCACCACTTTTAATGTATGAAGTCCTATAGATTAAGGAGATATTTATGGCAGTACCCAAGAAATTAGATTTAGCGAAGGCCGATGGTGGCTCACCACTTTTAATGTATGAAGTCCTATAGATTAAGGAGATATTTATGGCAGTGCCCAAGAAATTAGATTTAGCGAAGGCTGATGTGGAGGTAGGCGGCGTAATGCTTACGACTTGTATGAACTTAGAGTGGAATGATAGCTTTAAGTCGGCGGATACGATTAAGAATGGGAAGTTAATATCAACGGCAGACGCAGAAGAACAAACTAAAGGTAAGATTGAGATGGAGCAATGGGAAGCTGGAGTAATTGAAAAAGAGCTTAGAGAAGGTTCTTTAAGGGGTACTTTGGCGGGTATAATTGCATCAATAACTATAGCTGATGCGGACGGTCGTTTCTTCAAGGCTAAACAAGTACGGTTTACCAAAGGTGCTGTGAAGTGGGATGAGAAAGCGGCGGATGATAAGACTACAGTAGACTTTGATATACTGGGTGATTTTGAAGCTGACATACACGGCGGAACAGATAGCTAGTTGAAGATAGTGCATAAAATGGCGTGGAAATTAGCAATAATAATTGCTTAAGAAGTTAAAAGTTTATTAAAAGTGGTTCGCCACATGATAGGAGGAATAATGATACACTGTATTAGTTTACATAAACATAGGGAAGCAGGAGCGGAAGACTTTGTAGAAGATGGGGAAGTTTTAGAGCTTTACAAGAAGCGTAAAGAGGAGATAGAGCTTGCTATAGCAAAGCATAAACGGGTGTATTTCCTTTGTGAAAAAGAGCATAGTTATGCGGGGGTATTTCATAATCCTCATTCTAAACAGCTTAGTAGTTTACTTTCTAAAGCTGGAAGCGACCCTTTTTCGGTATCGGAAAAGGCACTTAAACTTATGGCTTGTAGTTTTAGTGAGCTTAAGGTCGATACTAGGCGTGAATTGCAGAATATAATCTTAGAAAAGGATACGGATGTACCGGCGGGAATAGTATTATCGCTTAGCAATATACTGCTTCAGAAGGAGGGAATTGGCTTAGCTGAAGCGGGAAAGTAATATATGAGGAGCGTCTTTCACAATTGAAGAAAGGCAAGCCTCTTCAGATTGCTTATGGTGGTTACTTCCCTTATGCTTATGATTTATCTTTGTATTTGCGGGCTAGGTACTGGTTTAAAGATGGTAAGATTAGCGAGGAGGAGCTTCCTCCTTTTAGCGATGGGTATTATGAACTTATGGCGGATGTTTCGTACATAGAGGAATATCACGCAAGAGTAAACGGGTTATTAGAAGATGGCGACTGATTTATCGGTAGCATTACAACTGAATGTTGTTGGCAATTCCTTTTCTGCATTGGATAGGGCAAGGAAACAGGTGTCGGCTCTTAGGCAGATGACTGCTCATGCGGCTACGACTTTCAAGAAGACGACTGATAGGATAAAGGGTCTGGGCAGAAGCACTAGAGATGCAGGCAATGAGGCAGTGAAAGCTAAAAACCATTTCTCTATGCTAAAGGGTGCTCTGGCTGGCGGGAGCATTTTTTATGGCTTGAAAAAGATGACAGATCAGGCAATTGACTTTGAATCAACTATGGCGGATGTGAGAAAGGTAGTCGCCTTTGATAGCCCAGAGCAATTTAAAAAGATGGGAGCAGATATTTTAAATCTATCCACAAGAATACCTATGGCAGCGGACGGTCTTGGCGATATAATGGCCGCTGCGGGTGGGGCAGGCATCGCAAGGAATGAGTTATTGCAATTTACGCAAGACGCAGCCAAGATGGGAGTGGCTTTTGATATGTCGGGCAAGGCAGCGGGCTCTGCGATGACTGGATTACGGGCACAGTTTGGGCTAAACCAACGAGGAGCCGTTGCTTTGGCGGACTCATATAATCATCTTAGCAACAGTATGGATGCCAAAGCTGTTGATATGCTAAACATCGCCAATCGAGCAGGATCAACAGCTAGAATGGTAGGGCTTACGGGTCAACAGTTAGGTGCACTCTCGGCGACATTCCTTGCCTTAAAGACCCCACCCGAAGTCGCAGCCACCGGCATAAATGCCCTTGTGTTAAAATTAGGAAATGCTCATAAGCAAGGTGATAGGTTTAAAGAGGCATTGGGAAGAATTGGATTTAGTGCAAGCGGCATGGCATCAGCAATGAAAAGTGATGCTCAAGGAACTATTGTTTCCTTTCTTGAGAGATTAAAGCAATCAAAAGATGTGATGGGCGACCTTACAGATATGTTTGGCATGGAATATAGCGATGATATAGCCAAGCTTGTTGGCGGTCTTGGTATGTATAAGTCTGCAATTGGCTTAGTTTCTGATCAGACTAAATATGCTGGCTCTATGAACCAAGAGTACAGTGAAAGAGCAAAAACTACAGCAAATAATCTAATACTTTTTAAAAACAAACTAACCCAAGTTGGCATAGAAATAATGGGCAGATTCTTGCCTGCATTAAATACTGTCTTAAAGATATTTCAGCCCAACACCGCAAAAACGCCCCAGTGGATAGTCGGTCTAAAGAGTGTTTTTGGCGAGATATGGGGCATAGTAAAGATGCTTGCGTCTACCGTCGGTAATTTCTGGACTAAGATTAGCGAGGGTAGTAGTTCTGGAGAGATATTCAAGTCTATCGCTGATAAGATTAATCTTTTGGGCAGTGTTCTTAATCCTGTCTTATCTATAGCTTCCGACATACTCGCTGGTGTATTTATTCTATTAAAAAAGATAGCGTCAAGCCCATATTTTCAGTATATAGCTGTAGGCATTGGTGCTATTGTAGTTGCGACGAAACTCTGGAACACTGTGATTAAAGCTAATCCTTTTATGCTTGTCGTCAGCCTTATTATTGCAGGCATAGGGCTTCTTATAGCCAACTGGGACACCATCAAGACTTACTTCTCCAAGCTCTGGGATTGGGTAAAGAACCTCTTCAAAAAGGCGTGGGATAGCGGAATATTACCTATTTTACTTGGTCCAGTTGGCATCGTAATAAAGCACTGGAGCAAGATTAAGGCTTTCTTTACAGGGCTTTGGTCTACTGTTAAAAAGAATGCAATTTCGGTGTGGAATAGTATTATAGTCTTCATAAAGGCTATCCCTGCAAGGATATTAAGCTTTTTTAGTGGCGTCGGGTCTTCGATAATAAATACAATATCCGACGGCATAACTGGCGCTGCGGGCAAGGCATATGATTCGGTTAAATCTGCTCTTGGTCCTATTGGTCGTTTACTTCCAAAATCGGATGCCAAAGAGGGTCCTTTGAGCCAGCTGACTTATAGCGGTCAGTCTTTGATAACGACCTTTGCGGGCGGGATTAAATCTAAGGCAACCGTAGTTAAAGATGCTGTTTCGAGTAGCCTTGGAACATTACCTAAGAGTGCTTCTTCTCAGAGAAGGGATTATGTTGGTGGGAATGCTGACAGCGAGTTTTCCAATGTGAGTAAGGGTATTAATATAGACTTTTCGTCATCGAAGTTTTATTTAGCTTCTGGTGAAGAGCTTACGGAGGGCTCATCTGAACGACTTCGTTTAGAGGAAGAGCTTCGGGGTATATTCAGCGATGTACTTACAGACTTTGCTTAAAGAGAGTGGCTATGGGTAGATATTATAGAGAGAATTACATAGAGAGCGTACAGATAGACGGTTTTGAATTACCTTGTGAGTGTTTTGTGGAGGTATCTGGCGGCGGCAAGAATATCTACACTCACAACGGGATTAAAGAGATAACGGGGATAAAGAATAGGAAGATAAGGATAACAGGTCGCCTTGAGGCGGGCAGTTATGATGAATTACTAAGCCAGGTAAAGGCTATAATGTCTCTTTCGGTGAAGACGGATGCGCTTGACATTACGAGCGTTACAGCGGATAGCTATGGCATTAAGCAAATCATAATGGAGAATGATCCTAAAATAGGTCTTGTAAGTGGCTTTGATAATTCCAGAACTCTTAGCATAGAGGCGGATGAAGAGATTGGCGAAGATATAGTGGCAGAGCTTTTGCAGGACAAAAGAGGGCGTATAGAACAGTTTATGAAAATAGAAACGCCGCAGGAACTATATACGGTAAAGAAGGGAGATAGTTTATCTAAGCTTTCGCTTAAGAAGTACGGCGATTTCAAGCTCTGGAAGTCTATTTATGGTGCTAATAGGGAGCTAATCGGTAGTGATCCTAATTCTATCTTAGAAAATACGGAAATAAAGTTACCGTCATTAAACTCTAAGGAGGTTGACGAGGTATTGCAGGCGAGCGATACCTACGCAAGCCTTTCAAATAAGTATTTTCATCATAGCGGTTACAAGGACATAATAAAGAAAGTCAATGATGGCAAGGATTTAGTATCGGGTGAGCCAGTTAAGATACCTTCGCTTTTAAATGTAAAGAAGCAGATTGCAGCAAGTAAGTTTGCTTCTTAGAATGGATACTTAGATGTTATTAGTCGACTTTGTAGAGATAGAGATAAGTGGGAAAAAGGGTAAGGTAATAGTTCCTATTCGCCATGTTATTTCTTTTTCGATAAGTACAGGTAGGGTAATTAGGACGAGCCGTGCAAGTGTTTCTTTTGTTCGCAAGAAGCTTCTTGATTATTTGCCTTTGCTCGAACGGGAGAGCGAGATAATAATAAGAGCTGGTTATAGAGATAGGTATGAAGCTGTGGAGCTATTTTATGGAGTTATAGAGGATAAACCTTTGGTAAAAGATAAGATAGATATTAAGGCGATAGACTTTTCATATTTCTTCAAGAAAGTGATAAATGTTTCGTTTAAGAGTATGAATGATAGAGATATAATTAGAGATATAGTGAGAAAGATAGTGGTCGGAGATATTGATGTGAGCAATGTAAATAGCATTGGAACTTCTAAGGTGAGGCGTTTTTCTTACAAGAGCGTTAAGTGGATTATAGATTTTCTTGCGAGGAAGGCAGTTGCGGATTACTTTATGATAGGCAAGAAGCTCTATTATGGAAAGAAGTATGAGCTTGTTACACAGAAGAAGGTCGAGACAATAGATTTAGCCGCAGATAATATAGTGGATAATAACTTGAAGTACTGGGCGGGAGAAGGTGATATAAAGGTTGTGGTGAGAGGTACGGACGAGGAAGGTACGAAAGTATTCGTTGGCACAGCTGGTAGTGGTAGTGTAGAGAAGGAGTTTTTTGAAGCTAACACGACTGATAATAATGTGAAGGATAAGGCGAAAGCTCTTTATGATGAGCTTAGTTTTAAAGGTTTTAAAGGAGACTTTAAGATGTTTTTGGAGCCGGTGTTTTATCATTCTCACAAGGTTAATTTGGTGGATAAGGAGAAGAATGTAAGTAGTTGTTATATAGACAAGATAGACTATGCTTTTAGTCAGAGTGATGGTTTAAAGCAGAGATTATATATGGGAGAAGTAGTATGAGTAACACAGACTTAGCAGATTTGCTCAAAGAAATAATTAATAAAGCAGTCGATGTTATGGGTGCTAGTCTTGGCATTGTAAAGAGTGTAGAGGCT
The DNA here is from genome assembly GCA_032360585.1 of Nereis procera. Classification (NCBI taxonomy): domain Eukaryota; kingdom Metazoa; phylum Annelida; class Polychaeta; order Phyllodocida; family Nereididae; genus Nereis; species Nereis procera. The sequence continues at coordinate 121,124 of JAUOBU010000016.1, read as the reverse complement.
GATAAAGGTATATGTGATGTGCAGCCGGATGATGGCTCACCGACAGTAACGGCTAAGCTACATAAAGGTCAGAAGCCTAAGGTGGATAGTAAGGTAGCTTTTATTTCAACACATATAGATAGTGTAGAGGAAAATAACTATACAATTTTACATATTTTTGACTATGACGAGCATCTTGTGAAGGCGAATGAGAGTGTGATATTAGAGGTTGGAGATAATAAGCTTACAGTCTTGAAAAAGGGGGATAAGATATTACTTGAGAGCAAGAAAATATATCTTGGCAGTGAAAGTGCAAAGGCAGCAGTTCAAATAGACAAGCTTAAGCAGAAATTAAATGACATTGAGGCAGCTCTAAATAAACATACTCATCCCAACATTGCAACATCAATAGGTCCTCAAGCCGTCCTGCCACCTCTTGATCAGATTGTCCTAACAGAAACTGAAGAACTTGCTTCAGAAAAGGTATTTTTAGAATAGGCAGTATAATGATAAGAAAAATAAAGCTTGGCAATTTTAATCTTACTTTTTCGTTTGCTTTGAATGGAGGACATTTAAAGAGAGATTTACTTTGTGATGACAAGGGCGATTTTCTAATTAGCGGCAGTGATTTTATTATTGCAGACAAGGTTAAGTCATTTGAGCAGGAGTTTGCGGACAGCCTACGATTGGGTTTGTATGAGGATTTGTTTGATCCTTTGTATGGTAGTAATTTATCTGCGTTTAATAATGCGGTCTTCACAAGTACGCAGAAGCTTCTTTTAAAGAAGGAGTTAGTTAGCCTTCTTTCTAAGAACCAGAAGATAGATAGTAGCACGGTGGAAATAGAGATAATCAAAGGTTAGGTTTTTTTATATGTCAAATCTTTCTGAATTGAAGTCCAATATAGATAGTCTTGATATTGCGGATATGAATGAGCTGTTCTTGTATCTTGCGAGCAAGGATAAGGATAATAGCGATATACTTTCTTCACTTGTGTCAAAGGTATCAGCTGCTATTCCAGAGTTTAGCAATATAAGTGAGGCGTCGAAAGTAATGCGTCTTTTGAAGATATTCTCACTACTTATCTATGAATATAACCATTTAACCTATGACGAGTTTTATAATAATTTCTTTTTGCACAGTGCGACGGGTGAGTTTTTGGATGAGTATGCGAAGGAGGTCGGACTTACAAGGGGTAGTATGCATAAGGCGAGGGGTTTTGTTAGAGTTGGCTCGTCTACAAAGCCATCTTCCCCCATTCCCTTGCCATTGCTTTTCGTGGTGTCCACAGAGGGAACGGTAGAAAGACCTGCCCTATCATACCAAGCATTGTCATCGCCAAGCATTTATCCGTCCGCTGTAGTGGAAAATGGAGTATATTGGGCTGATGCTCCAGCTCTATTAGAGGCTGTCGATGGTGGGGAAATATATAATGTTGGTTCATTTGAAATTACAGAAATACTTACCGATCTTGATGCCTTTGACAGGATAGAACAAGTTCAGCCGTTTACGGGAGGTTATGATAGAGAGAGCGATGAGTCACTCAGGGAGCGGATATTAGAGCGAAACCGTGTAGACTTTATCTTGTCCGATGCCTATTTCATAAATAAAACGAGAGAGCAATTCGGTGAAATAGAAGTAGCCATAGTTCGCACGCCAGAGGGTTTTGGTACCATAGGACTTGTTATAGATACGGAGAATGCTGACATTATTGATGCCATTTCAGAGTATTGGAACGACAGCTCCATGAGGATGTTGGACTTCAGGGTTTTCGTTTCTGCTGTCGAGCGAAAATATATAGACCTTTCTATAAATCTCTATCATGATAACCTAATTCATCTAGATATACCTTTGTTTAATAAAATAGTTTTTGATTATATAGGAAGCCTACGAATGGGACAACCTTTTGTCAAGGAGTATTTTGAAAAAGAGCTTGTCGCTCTATCTATCTCACAAGGACTTAAGTATTTTAAAACAATACGCCCGACAGAAGATATAATAGAAGTAGAAGAGAATACAAAGATAGCGATTGCCGAAACAGCAAATATATTTAACCTGATAGAAAGCCATGCATAAAATAGACTTCGATAAAGCAATCTGGGATAAACAGCCGCTCCTGGTCAAGAGGCTTGGAAAGGATAGTAATTTTTATAAGCTTTTTTATGCTATATTTGACCTTCTAAAAGACAACTATTTAGACGAAAATACAGAAGAAAGGAGCTTTGCCTATCTTGCTGCACAGCTTTTCGTAGCCAGTGCATCGGGTAAGTTTCTTGATGAGCACGGGAATAGATATGGTTTAACAAGGTGGCTTGGCGAAAACGATACTTCTTATCGATTACGCATAAAAAAGAAGATATCCTTATTTAACCGTATTCCATCAATTGATAATATAGCAGAATATGTTTTCAATGAGACTGGCTTTGTGATTTATATTGAAGACAGCGATTTGATTGGATACATAAATCCTGATGATGCTGTCGATCCAAAGCAAGCGATTATATCGTTTCGAGGCGACATTAGCCGCATAAAGCATATTTACTATGAAGAAACCCCTGAGCTAGATATAAGGACTTTAATTAAAGTCTTGGATGATATAATATCGCCTTTTGTCAAGTATTATCTGTTTGCAAAAACCTAAGTTATGGAGGAAGAAGAATGTCTTACGGAATGCTACGAGTGCCGGCGGATAAGAGTAATCCTTTGGTACTTTTTTACAAAGATTTAGAAAAGATAAAGGAGGCTATAGACAAGGGTTCTCGTGTTTTTCCTAGCTCTTTTTTTGACAACGGTCTTCTTTATCTCGGCGACGGAGAAATTAGAGAAGAAGATGGAAATCTTAAAGTAAGTCCTATAGAAAGGGGTCTTTTCCACAGGGGATTATTTGCTATCTCAGAAGAGATGGAGATAGATTTGCCCAGTGCTGATGGTGAATATGTTGTGTATGCTGTTATCGAAGAGGGGGATGAGAGTGTCAGCTTTCCCGATGACCCGTACACACCGCTGCACAATTATGATAAAGAGACTATAAGCATTCTTCTCTCGCCTGATGAAAATATCGACCATGGCGTCCGGCTTGGAAAGATTTCTGTAGTTGGTAATTCTGGGAGCATATTGGATACCGAGCGTAAGCGTGCTTATATAAAAGATGAGTTTATGCCTTCTATCACGCCAAGACTCGACAGCGATCGTTTTTTTGTAAACGACGAAGGAAGAATATCTATCAATGTACCTGATTCTACTGACGACTTTCTTTCTATTGTAGATGAGCATAAGGAAAGCCCTGTACTTGATCACCCTGATTTATCGGTTACTACGGAGAAGCTCGGAGATGGGGCCGTTACTAAGCATAAGATTTTACTCGATGTTACAGGTGAGCCATCCGAAGAATGTCTCACCGGTAACGATATCTACGCTAGCCGCAACCAGACTGAACAACCTTACAGATCAATCGCAGCAGAGCTGCTAAGCTTGGAAAACAGAATCAATGCTGCGGAAAACAAGATTAACTCTGTCACAGACATTTGCTTTGTTGCGTCGGGTCTTGGAGGAACGGTGGCTACATCTGTCGATGGTCATTCTTGGATACCCAGGTATGCGCCTTATTCAGCCGGCTATGGCGGTATTGTTTTTGGGCAGGATCACTGGGTTATTGGGGCTGAGGGAGGTGTAGTGATTTCTTCCGACGGACTGACATGGACTAATTATCCATTAACTATTAGCCCTCGAAATATGTTGTTTGCAGACGGCCGCTGGTTCTGTAACAAAAATTCCCTCAATCGGTACGGCGCCATAACTACTAGCAATTTACCCATTGGTTTTTCATCCTCTTCGCCTTCCGCTGATCTCAGCATGGTTATAGACGACATTCATTATGGCGGTAGTAGAGGTTGGATGGCCGTAGGCAGTGGCGCGTTCTCTACATCCGCTGATGGCATTACTTGGAGCAAAAAAGATTTGCCTCTCCATCCTCGCACTTCTTCAAGTAGGCTCTCCTCCAACAGTGTTGCATATGGTGGCGGCAAATGGGTGGCTGTTTGCGATGCGGGCTATATCTTGTACTCAATGACCGCCATCGCCTTCACAATATCTTCTTATAAAGCCCCTGTCTACTTGCATGGTGTTGCATATGGTGGCGGCAAATGGGTGGCCGTTGGGGCATCAGGTTTTATAGCCACTTCAGGAGATGGGGTATCATGGGCACCCGTCAACCTTTCGCTTGCCTCGCCTACCCCCACCCTTTTCAGTGCTGTTTATGTGCAAGATCGCTGGTTTGTTTGCGGCAGCCACAATACTATACTGTCCTCTTCAAATGGGACAGATTGGTCGCCCGTGACCTTTCTCTCTAATACCCTTCCTCCACATAGCTTTGGGCTGTCTGGCTTTTTGCGTATCGCTTCCTCTCTGTAGCAGAAAAGTTCGCTAACACATATAACATAGCAAAACTGTGCCAAGTTCATCTTGGCACAGTTTTTGATTTCTCTGCCGAAAATCCCTTAGAAAGTTAATTTTCTTATTCCTTAGAAAGTTTGCTAACAGTTAGTATATATCTCAGCGAGTAATGTCTCATCTATCTCATCTTGTTTTTCAAGTATACTTATAGCCTTTTTATGCTTCTCTATAGCCTTATCGTATTCTCCTTTATCTGCATAAACAGCCCCCAAGTTACTGTGTGCTTCTGCTAAGTTTGGGTTAAGTTTTATAGCCTCTTTATGTTTGTCTATAGCCTTGTCGTATTCCCCTTTATCTGCATAAGCAGCTCCCAGGTTACTGTGTGTTTTTACATTCTTTGGGTCAAGTGTTATAGCCTTTTTATGTTTGTCTATAGCCTTGTCGTATTCTCCTTTACCTGCATAAGCAACCCCTAGATTACTGTGTGCTTCTGCATACTTTGGGTCAAGTGTTATAGCCTTATCGTAGTATTTTATAGCTTTGTCGTATTCTCTTTTACCTGCATAAGCATTCCCCAGGCTACTGTATGTCTCAGCAAGCAATGTCTCATCTATCTCATCTTGTTTTTCAAGTATACTTATAGCCCTTTTATAGCTTTCTATAGCCTTGCTATATTCTCTTTTATCTGCATAAGCAGCTCCCAGGTTACTGTGTGTTTTTACATTCTTTGGGTCAAGTTTTATAGCCTTTGTATAGCTTCCTATAGCCTTGTCGTATTTTCCTTTACCTTCATAAGCAATCCCCAAGTTAGTATATATCCCAGCAAGCAATATCTCATCTACCTCATCCTGTTTTTCAAGTATACTTATAACCTCTTCATATTTGCCCATAGCTTTGTCGTATTCCCTTTTACCTGCATAATCAACCCCTAGGTTACTGTGTGCTTTTGCATCCTTTGGGTTAAGTGTTATAGCCTCTTTATGTTTGTCTATAGCCTTGTCGTATTCCCCTTTACCTTCATAAACAGTCCCCAGGTTAGTATATATCTTAGCAAGCAATATCTTATCTACCTCATCCTGTTTTTCAAGTATACTTATAGCCTGCTCAAAGTACCCTGCAGCCTCATCATAGTTTGGGGGCTTTCCGGTACCATATAAATATCCGATATTGTTATATGCGTTTGCTTCGTCTTTTGGATCTTTAGTTGTCTTAGCAATGCTTTCCCATTCTTTTATAGCTTCTTTTGTCTTGCCTTGTGCTTGTAGTCTAAATGCGTTTATCTTGTTTCTAACTATGAGTTCTAGGACTGCTTTATTTTGTAGCTCCTCAAAGTCTTTTAGCATTCTTGGATTTTTCCCTATATCCTCAGCATTAGTTTTGGCTATCTTTTCCTTTATTTCTTCTACTTCTTTTTTTATTCCGCGTATTTTTTCTAACTTCTCTTCTGCCTCTTTTGTTATATTATCTGCCTTACTTTCTAGGTCGACTACCATTTTTTCCATTGCTTTTTCTGTCTTTTCTTTTGCCTCGACAGCTGCCTCTTTCATTATATTATCTGCTTTACTTTCTAGGTCGACTACCATTTTTCCCATTGCTTTTTCTGTCTTTTCTTTTGCCTTGACAGCTGCCTCTTTTGCCGTTTTTAGTTCGTCTTTCGTTTCCTTTCCTTTTTCTTTTATTTCAATTATTATCTTACTCATTTCCTCTTTTGTTTCTCTTACTTCTGTTTTCATTTCCTCTTTTGTTTTTTCCACTTCTTTTCCAAAGTCTTTTTTAATTTGCCAGTTTCCAATTCCAGCAACTATTATAACCAGAGTAAATATGGTTACTAATGCCACTATTATATTTATATCCCAACCTAGCTTTTCATAATTTTTAGTTTCCAAGCTTTTTATTCTATCTTGCAGTATTGTTCTATCTTCTTGACTGTTTTCTTTCAATCGTTCTATTTCTTTTAGGTTATTATCTATTTCCCTATGTAGATTATCTATATCTTTCTGGGTGATTATTTCTTTTCCTTTGCCTCTCGCCTGCTTTGGTTTTTCTTGAGCGTCTATGTTTAGGCTTGTTATCAGTAGTATCAATAAGATATAAACAGCTTTTTTCATAATTGGATTAGTCCTTGTATTTGCAGTCTATAAACATTCAATAAAGAGTGTTTCGTTACAAAACTTATTACCTATTATATATACAAGCTATAGTCAGATAATATCTCATTAAATAGTTATTTTTTTGTGGCACGCCACTTTTAATGGACGGATCTTTAACTTGTTTTTAACAGCGCTGTAAACAAACTTCTTGATAAAAAGGAAAACTAACTTCTTAAAGGCAAAATGCCTTCGCATCAAGAAGAATAAGGCGTAAAACCTCATAGAAAGTAACAAACAGTGTTCTTAAGAAGTGAATATATATTTTATTAAAGTGGCAAGTCACAGCATATTATTCCATAAATATCTTGCATTTTAAATATACGATTTGTAGGGAGATAATGTCCCATTAAATAGTTATTTTTTTTGTGGCACGCCACACGGTGCTATTCGTTATTTGCTATGCAAGTTGTAAACAAACTTCCTATGGACAAAGACAATTAACTTCTTAAGGGAATAATATCTTCAAATTAAGAAGGATAAGGCATAAAACGGCGTAGAAATTAGCAATAATATTGCTTAAGCAGTTAAGTATATTTAAAGTGTTTTGCGACAAAAAGTTGTCTTTATTTTTGTATTTGTTTTTATCCTTACGGATTTACTTTTCTGTGTTTTTTTCTTGCGGTGGAGTTAATTTTATAGTTTATATTATATTGTAAACAAACTTCTTAATCGCGAAGGCAATGGGCTTCTTAAAGGAAAAGTACCTTCGCATCAAGAGGAATAAGGCGTAAGACCTCTATAAAGGGTTAAATAATATGTCAAAAAGGGTATTTTCTGGTATACAGCCTACGGGTACAATACATATAGGTAATTATCTTGGAGCGATAAAGAATTGGGTTAATCTTTTGGATGAGTATGATTGCATATATTGTATAGTTGATTATCACGCTATTACGGTGCGTTATTCTGTATCTGAGATGGGTAATAGGGTATGGGATGCGATATTTGATAATATAGCCTGCGGTATAGATGCCGAGAAATGCAAATTATTTATTCAGTCTTTGGTACCGGAGCATACGGAACTTTCGTGGATATTCAGCAGTGTAACTTCGATGGGTTGGCTTGAGCGGATGACTCAGTTTAAGGACAAGTCTCGTTTTCACAATGACAATATAAATGTAGGATTATTTACTTATCCGGTTTTGCAGACGGCGGATATATTGTTGTATAAGGCGAGTTTAGTTCCAGTTGGGAGGGATCAGGTACAGCATATAGAGCTTTCGCGTGAGATAGCGAGGGCTTTTAACAATCGTTATGGGAAGGTATTTCCTGAGCCTAAGGTTCTGTTATCGGACGCACCAAAGATACTTGGTCTTTGCGGTAAGAATAAGATGAGTAAGTCTTTGGATAATTATATAGGTCTAAGCGATAGTAAGGCAGAGATAGGGAAGAAGTTGAGGGGAGCGTTAACGGATGAGAATAGGCAGCGAAGGAGTGATCCTGGTGATCCTTCTATTTGTAATATTTTTACATACCATAAGTTTTTTTCGTCATCTGCTAAACAGCAGGAATTATCTGGTCTTTGTCGGAGTGCGGGAATAGGCTGTGTGGATTGCAAGATGGAGCTTGTCTCTAGTGTGTGGGAGGAATTGTATCCGATACAGGAGCGTAGGAAGTCTCTTAATGAGGCTGAGGTTAAGGAGCTTATATATTCGAACTCTTCGGATTGCAGGCGGATAGCGCAGGAAACGATTCGAGAGGTTAAAGATAGTCTAGGACTATTGTTATGACTTTATAAACAAGCTTTTCAATGAGAAGGGCAATTAGCTTCTTAAATTGGCAATAATATTGCTTAAGAAGTTAAATGTGTGTCTATTTAGAGTGCTTTGCCATATGACTTTGGAATTGGACTAGTTATATCATATTTTAATAAGTTAATTTTATTGTTCTTCGAGAAGTTTCTCTTTAAGGATGTTGTTAGCAGACTGCTTAGTAAAGACGGCAGAAACTTCTTAAGTTTAAGGATATCTTATATTTTGAGGTTGATTTATGTGTGGAATTGTTGGTTATGTAGGTAGTAATGATTGTGTATCTAATATACTTTATTCTCTTTACAAGATGGAGTATCGTGGTTATGATTCAGCTGGGATAGCGTTTTATCAAGACCCCTCTTTAATGGATGGTACGGCTTTAAGTAACAATCATAGTGCTTATATTAAGGTTTTGAAGAGGAGGGGCAAGATATCGGAGCTTGCTAGGCTTATTAATGATGCTGGTACTTTTTTACCTTCTTCTGCGGGTATAGGTCACACGAGGTGGGCAACGCACGGGGAGGCAAATGATGTTAATTCGCACCCACATTCGGATTGCAATAATGATTTTGTTGTGGTACATAATGGCATAATAGATAATTACACGCAGTTAAAATCGGGTCTTATGGATAAGGGTCATATTTTCAAGAGTGGGACTGATACGGAGGTTATAAGTCATCTTATAGAGGAGTATTACGAGGGTGATTTTGAGGAAGCGGTGATAAGGAGTTTGCGTTGTCTTGAAGGTACATATGGTATAGTGGTTTTGTCTCGTTTACATCCTGATCTTATTATCACGGCTCGCAATGGTAGTCCTGTGATACTTGGCAAGGGTAGGGGTGAGAATATTGTTGCGAGTGATGTTTCTGCCATTTTGAAGTATACATCGGATGTGGTATATCTTGAGGATAGGGAATTGGCGATTATTCGAGCAGACTCTTTTTCTATTAAGAATCTTGATAATAAGGTTGTGGAGCGTGATATTAGTCAGCTTGATTGGGATTTAGAGGATATGAGCAAGGATGGTTATCCCACATATATGTTAAAGGAGATATACGAGCAGAGGGAGAGTTTTGAGAATGCGATAAAGGGTCGTATAAATCGTAGTGAGGGGAATGCGGTTCTTTCGGCTTTTATAAATATTGCTGATAGGATATCTTCTTTGAAGAGGGTAGTGATAATAGGGATGGGTACTTCGTATTATTCTTCGTTGCTTGGCAAATATTTTATAGAGGATATGGCTCGTATACCTGTGGATGTTGAGTATGCGTCGGAGTTTCGTTATAGGAGTCCAGTTATAGACAGGGATAGTTTGGTAATAGTGCTTAGTCAATCTGGCGAGACTGCGGATACGCTAGGAGGTTTACGGGAGGCCAAGTTAAAGGGTGCGTTGGTATATTCGATCTGTAATGTTGTTGGTAGTTCGATAGCGAGGGAGAGTGATGGTGGAATATTTTTGCATGCTGGTCCTGAGATAGGGGTTGCGAGTACGAAGTCGTTTACTTCTCAGGTAACGGTTTTATTATTAATAGGATTACATTTGGGTCGTAGTCGTCGTCTTTCTTTGCTTGAGGGCAGGCAGATTACGGAGGCTATAGAAAGCCTACCTATTTTAATAGATTTGCTTTTAGATAAAGCGTCTGCTTATGCTAAGGAGCTTGCGAGTATTTTTTATAAGTATAATAATATATTGTATCTTGGTAGGGGCTATAATTTTCCTGTTGCGTTGGAAGGGGCGCTTAAACTTAAGGAAATTTCATATATACATGCGGAGGGCTACAATTCTGCAGAGATGAAACATGGTCCAATAGCATTAATAGATGAGGGGATGCCTGTGCTTGTGATAGCGCTTAAGGATTATCTTTATGATAAGACATTGATTTCTATAGAGGAGATTAAGTCAAGGAAGGGGATAGTTATAGCGATAGCAACGGAGGGAGATGATGATATAGCAAACAAGGCTGATTATGTTTTTTATGTACCGGAGGTGCCGTCTTATTTATCTCCGATATTGTCTGTTATCCCGCTTCAGTTGTTTGCTTATTATATAGCGACTTACAAGGGTTGTGATGTTGATCAGCCGAGGAACTTAGCGAAGAGTGTTACGGTAGAGTAGATGTAGATTACCATTCTACAAACAAACTTCTTAAGGAAAAGGGAAATTAACTTTTTAAAGGAAAAATGTCTTCGTATCAAGAAGAGTAAGGCATAAAACGGCATAGAAATTAGCAACAATATTGCTTAAGAAGTTAAGTGTGTGTCTATTTAAAGTGGTTCGCGACAGCTACTATGGAAGAAGTAAATCAACTTCTCAAAGGAAAAACACCCTTAAGTTAAAGAAGAATAATGTGTAGCGTGGAAATTGACAGCAGCATAGCCTAAGAAGTTAAACACCAGATTTCTATCAAACGGGGCTAACCATAATTATTTTACCAGATAGAGCCCACGAAGTAGAGACCGAATTCCACAAAGCCATCCGTTGTATTTGCCCACGCAATATGTGTTGAGATATTTAGCGTATTATCATTATTAAATATAACTCTGATGGCTAGACTTATTCCTTTTTCTATAATGTTGCTGGACTTGTGATTGTCTTCATCTTCTTTATTAACCCTTCCCCGCAAGCCATTGTGGGAAATATCCATTATATCAAACCTTAGGAGTTTGTCTTCCTGGTTATCATTTTTAATGATAAAGAAGGCATCTTTAATTATACTACTATTTTCAAGTCGCACAGAGTTTCTATTTTCTTTGCTCATGGTACAATCTTAACTTAAAGTTAGTTTTTTTTCAAGTGATAAATATATTTTTTGCAATATATTTTTCTATACATTATATTGTAAGTTACGATATTGTGGCTCTCCTCTTTTAATGGACATCTAGTGGTGAACGACTTTTAATGGACTAAGGTTTAGCTGCTTAAACTTGTGCTATTATCAATTTCCGCGAGGTTTTATGTCTTATTCTTCTAATATGAAGGTATTTTCCCTTTAAGAAGCTAGTTGTCTTTCTCCTTAAGAAGTTTGTTTATAGAGTGAGAATGACATTATTTTATTTGTTGTATACAGTTTTAAGGGCTTTGTAGTTTGCTTTTATAGTTTTGTTTATATCTTCTTTTGAATGTGCTATAGATATAAAGCCTGCTTCGAATTGAGAAGGGGCAAGGTATATGTTTTCCTTTATCATTTCTTTAAAGTAGAGCATAAACTTATTGGTATCTGATAGGTTTGCACTATCGAAGTCTTTTACTTCTTTGTCTGTGAAGAATAAAGATGACATAGAGCCTACTCTATTCATTTGTAGATTGAGTTTTAGGTTTTTTAGATTATCTTTTACTCCTTCTTTGAGCAATTTGGCGAGTTCTTCGAGTTTATTGTATATATCCGGATTACTTTTTAACATTTTTAATGTTTCGATACCGGCAGTCATAGCCACCGGGTTGCCTGACAAGGTTCCTGCTTGGTATACTCCTCCTAGGGGTGCTACTAACTCCATAATTTCTTTTTTCCCACCGTATGCTCCAACTGGCAGTCCGCCACCGATTATTTTACCTAGGCATGTGAGGTCTGGTTTTACTTTATATAGCTCTTGTGCTCCACCTCGTGCAACTCTAAAGCCTGTCATAACTTCGTCAAATATTAATAGTATATTTTCTTCGTTACACAGATTTCTGATGTTTTGGATAAATCCTTTTTGTGGTGCTACGCATCCCATATTTCCACAAACGGGTTCGACTATAATACAGGCTATTTCTTTTTTATGTTTGTTTATTAGTTGTTTGACAGAGTTTATATCGTTAAATCTTGCAGTTAGGGTGTCTTCTATGGTATTTTGGTTTACGCCGAGTGAAGAAGGGGTTCCAAGCGTTAGTGCACCGGAGCCTGCTTTGACTAGGAAGCTATCCCCGTGTCCATGGTAGCAGCCTTCAAACTTTATTATTTTACTTTTCTTGGTATATCCTCTCGCTAGTCGAATAGCGCTCATTGTGGCTTCTGTTCCGGAGTTTACCATTCTTATTTTTTCTATGAAGGGCATCATAGACAGGATAAGCTCGGCGATTTCTACTTCAAGTGAGCAGGGCGCTCCAAAGCTTGTTCCATTATAGCATGCTTTTCTGACAGCTTCTATTACCGTGTTATTTGCATGCCCTAGTATCATTGGTCCCCAAGAGCCCACATAATCAATATATTTGTTACCCTCTATGTCATATATATAAGCTCCTTTAGCCTTCTCTATAAATGGAGGTTCCATACCCACGGACTTGAATGCTCTAACGGGAGAGTTCACACCACCAGGTATTATTTCTTTTGCTTTTTCGAATAAAGATTTACTTGTCATAGCTATAACCTATATGTAAACACAGTTCTTGGATGAATAGAAAATTAACTTCTTAAAGGGAAAAATACCTCAACACCAAGGAGAATAAGGCATAAAACAGCGTGGAAATTAGCAATAATACTTCTTAAGAAGTTAAACGCTAGATGCCTATTTAAAGTGGTTTGCCACACTTATACTTTGTGTATTCAATTTAACTATCTGATTCTTTTATATTTGTCTCTGTATGCCTTACCAGGCAGTTTTTGAACCATTCACATTCCTTGCATGTATTGTCATCAATATCATAATCTGCTGGTGGGCAGATATTTGCATTGTTATCGAGAGTAGTTTTCATTTTGTTTACTTCCTCTACTATCGATTTGTCATCTGTTATGTTTATAAATCCTTTTTCTTTTATTATAGAGATAATATTCTTTGCCTTCTCTATATATTTTTTGTTTATTGTACTATCAGTTATTATTTTAGCTCTATCTATTTTGTTTATTCTTATTTTACTGGGGTATGTTTTATTTTTTATTGAATTCCTAAAGAAGTAAGAGATAATCAAGAGGTTAGATATATTAATAAATAATAATGAGCTAATATCAGCATTCATTAGCAAGATAAATATTGCCTTAAAAGGTATTAATATAGTACTAATAGCTCCACTTATAAGTAATATTATTAATATTACAAAGCTAAACCGTTCAAAGTATTCAAAGATATAGTGGAGAGAGGTGGGCAGAAAATATTTCATTATGGCTCCGCCGTCGAGTGGAGGGAATGGTATAAGGTTAAACCCCATCAATATTATGTTTATAAATGCGTAGATTTGCAATATATAGGATAGGCTTTCGTTTATTCCAACGGAGTGTGATAGAGTTTTCATTACTATTATAGCGATGCAAGCTTGTACAAAGTTACTGAAGGGTCCAGCAAATGCTATGATAGCATGGCCTTGTACAGGTTTTCTTAGGTTAGGTAGAAAGACTGGTACGGGTTTCATCCACCCAATTCCTGCCCCTATAACTGGGAATATTATACTTCCTATTACATCTATATGAACGAATGGATTTGTGGTCATTCTGCCATTATCTTTTGCGGTTGGGTCTCCAAGTGCATAAGCGGACCAAGCGTGGGCAAATTCATGTATAGAACCTGCTATTATAAATACACATAGATATGTAAGCTTGGTTGTTATTCCTTCCATACTAAAATCTAACATCTTTTTTTACTTTCTTATCCTGGCAAAATAATTGTGGTTCGTCATTTCTAATAAATATATTGTAAACAAACTGTTTAAGTAAAAAAGATTGTTTACAAAGCGTTCTCAGTAAAGGGATTTACGGGATGAAACTAGATTAGTCTATAAAATATATTTAACATAAACAATATATAAAAAGCAAACAATTTATTTATGAGTAAATATAAAGAAAAAGATACTATTTGGGGTTTTATTTATTTAAAATAAACTGTGGCTCGCCTTATTTGCAGAATGTTGTAAACAAACTTTTTAATGAGAAAGAAAATTAGTTTCTTAAAGGAGAAATGCCCTCAAACTAATAAGAATAGGACACGAAACCTCGCAGACATTAGCAATAATATTGCTTAAGAAGTCAAATATATGTCTATTTAAAGTGGTTCGCCACAGAATGTTGTAAACAAACTTTTTAATGAGAAAGAAAATTAGCTTCTTAAAGGAGAAATACTTTCAGCAATAAGAATAAGGCATAAAACGGCGTGGAAATTAGCAATAAGCTTACTGAAGAAGTTAAATATATTTCTATTTAAAGTGCTTCGCTACAGAATGTGGAGTTAATTTTTTATTTATATTTTATTTGTCAATTCTTATGTATATTTATACCCTGTTATTCTGTGGTTTACCACTTTTAACAGGCACCCAGTGTTTAACTTCCTGTAGAAAAACTTCTTAAGAAAAAGCAAGATAAACTTTTTAGGGAAGAAGCCTCTTCAAGTTAAGGGAGATAATCCGTAAACACATCGTAGACCTTATCAGTAGGACACATTAAGAAATTAAATATAAGTCAATTAAAAGTGGCAAGCCACAGAATTACTATAAAAGTTATTATAGAGAGTTAAGGTGGATTTTAATAATTTATATAAGCTCCTTAAAAAGGGAGCAATAGAGTTTGGCGATAATGATGCACTTGTTAGTATTAGGGGTGGGGAAAGGGTTTCTGCCCTAAGTTTTAGGGAGCTTGAGGAGCAAGTTTCACTTATCGCAAGAGGTCTTATTTATCTTGGTCTTAAGAAGAGTAATACTGTTTGTATTTTGTCAGGCTCTGGCAATCCTGAAGCAACTATTGTTGATTTTGCGATAGTATCCTGTGGTGCTATTAGCGTGTCTATTTATGCTGATCTTGATTTAGATAATATAGTTTCTATAGTCAACGATTCGGAAGCAAGGTTTATATTTATTGATAGTGAGGAGAGTTATCTTTCCATAGAAAGCGATATAAGGGTAAATAATGTTATTTATATGAGTTCTTTCTTGCCTGAAACCTCGTCTTCTGATAATGTCAGACACTTTTTTTGCTTGTCTGATATTATAAATCTTGGCACTATGATAAAGGAGAATGATTTTAGATGTCGTCTTTCTAGCATAGGTATTAATGATCTAGCTTCTATTGTTTATACACCGGGTACAACTTCAAGTCCAAAAGGCGTTATTTTAACTCATAGTAATATATTAGAGTCTGTGCAGTCTTTTATAAAGGTTTCCCCTTTTTCTCTTTCTGGTCTTTCGACTTGTCACATTATTCCCCTTCCTCATATAGATGCTAAGTTTCTACAATTTCTTTGTATTTCTGTAGGAGCGGTTCAGTATTATAGTTCTGATTTATCTAATGATTTGGGGGTAATAAAGCCTCATTTTTTGTTTGCGGGCATTGATTTTCTAAATTATTTATATAATATATTTTCTATCCCTTCAGTTTCATACGCTTCTTCTTTCTCTTCTTCAAGAGCGTTTTCTTTTTTAGACAGTGGTATATTACCATATTGCAATAGTCTTATCGTTAGGATGTTTAAGATTATAAATAGGTCTTATGATAGGCTTTCTAATCTAGCAAGTGAGAGTGGAGAAAAGGGTGATAAGGGGGTTCTACCCTTGAAGGAACGGCTGATAAAATCTCTTTTATTATCTAGGCTTCATAAGCTTATAGGGGATAGATTTTCTTTTATTTTACTTAGCGGTGGTTCTGTATTGGAGGATTTCAGGAGATTGTTTGCTTTTTTAGATATAAGTTTACTTGAGAGTTATTCTCTTACTGAACTATCTTCTATAGTGCATATAAATGTGTTTACTCCTGCTCATTCCTTTAATTATGAAAAGTCTTCTATAGCCTTTGAGGATATTTCTATAAAGCTATCCTTGGAATCTGAGGTATTGGTTAAGACGAACAATATAGTATTTTCTTATTATAAGGATGAGGATAGCCTTAAAAATCTCTTGGATAAAGATGGTTATTTTCATACAGGCGATATAGGTATTATAGATGAGAGTGGTATTTTGGGTATAGTTGACAGGCGTCTTGATTTGATCGAGACAAAGTCTGGAGAGTTAGTTTCGTCTTTATATTTGGAATGGAAGATTAGGTTATCCTCATCCTATATAAAGAATATTTTTGTATATGGTTCAGGCAAGGATTTCATTACAGCTTTGCTTGTTTTAGATAGGGATGAGATGGCTAAGCGAATACCTTCTCGGTATATAATGGTTAATTTTTCTAAGTATATACAGGAGTCTTCTGTAATATCTTTTATCGAGGGTGAGCTTTCCCGTATAAATGAGGATGTTAAGGATTATGAACGGATAAAGAGATTTGCAATAATAGAGAATGATTTTTCTGATGATATACAAGGGGTTTATACGCCAACAATGAGGCTTAGGCGACATCTTATTTTGGATAGGTACAGGAAGTTATTCGATCAGTTTTATTCAGAGCGTTATAACTAGTTATTTTAGTTTTACTTATTGTAAACAAACTTCTTAAGGAAAAGGAAAAGGAAAAGGAAAAGGAAAAGGAAAAGGAAAAGGAAAATTAACTTTTCAAAGGAAAAATGCCCTCTAATCAAGAAGTATAAGGCATAAAACATCGTAGAAATTAGCAACAGCACAAGCTTAAGAAGTTAAATGTGCGTTTATTTAAAGTGCTTCGCCACAGAATATCAAAATATAAGGATTATAGGTATTGAGGTAATGTCAGAGCCTAAGAGTTTAACTATGCGGAAGTTAATTATCTATTTAGTAGTAAAGATCGGAGATATATATTCATTTATATTTGCTAGAGCTATGTTTGTTAGATTAAATAATCTTCTACATTATCTTGCATTAAGAGGTGTGGGACTTTATAGTATGCTAGGTGAGCAGAAGTTTGTCAAATATTTATGTGAGCAAATAGATGATTCTTCTACGATAGCCCTAGATATAGGGGCAAATGAGGGTAGATATTCGGAATATTTACTTTCAAGCTCTAGGTATATTAAGGTGATAGGATTTGAGCCTCACCCAAAGACTTTTCTAAGGCTTACCAATAATATGTCTGTGTTTGGTGAGCGTTTTAGTGGAAGGAACTTAGCTGTTGGTTCCAAAGAGGACAAACTGGAGTTATTTGATTATGCAGAAGGAGATGGCTCAAGCCATGCTTCCATGTTTAAAGATGTATTTAAGCAATATTCCGCAGGACAATTAGTTTCCCACGATGTAAGAGTTGTGGCGTTAGATAATGAGCTAACTGAAGAAGAGATGTCAAGAATTAGATTTATAAAAATTGATGTGGAAGGCAATGATAAAGAAGTCTTAGTAGGTGCCAAGAAGTTAGTAGAAAAGGCCGGGGATAATCTTTATGCAATACAGATTGAGTTTGGTGAGTGCTCTATATCTAGCAGGACATTTGTAAGGGATATAATAGAGCTTTTGCCGGGTTTCGATGTTTATAGGATGTTGCCGAGTGGTAAGTTACTTAGTCTTTCAGGTTCACTAGATTGGCAACTGGAGATATTTGCGTATCAAAACCTAGTATTCTTAAACAAGGCTAACAAAACAAAGCTATATTAATTTTGCTCTTATTCTGCGTAGGTTATAATTTCTTCGGTAATTTTAATATATAAAAAAGGAGTGATAGATATGGAAACGGCGGATTCTATGGACATAATATCAAGGCTTAAAAGGATAACAGTTAGAAAATTAATTGATTACTTTGTACAGAATCTGAAGAGAACACCGTTACTACTATTTGGGAGACCAATATTTAGAGGTTTTAATAAATTCCTGTTTATGTCATCTTTAAAAGGATTGGGTTTCAATAGTATGGTGGGAGAGAAGAAGTTTGTCAAATATTTATGTAAGCAAATAGATGATGATTCTTCGATAGCCCTAGATATTGGAGCGCATGAGGGTGTTTATTCTAAATATTTACTTTCAAATTCCAGATCACTTAAGGTGATAGGATTTGAGCCTCATCCTAGTACTTTTCCGAAACTTACCCAAAATATGTCTGTATTTGAGGAGCGTTTTAGTGGAAGGAACTTAGCGGTTGGCTCAATAGAAGGTGAATTTAAGTTATTTGATTATGCTGATTTGGATGGTTCAGTTGTTGCTTCTCTTTGTGAAGAGGGTTTTACTGTTTCTACCACACCATTTCATAATGGTAAGGTAACACATAATAATGTGAGAGTTATAGCTTTAGACAATGAACTGACCGAAGAAGAGATGTCAAGAATTAGATTTATAAAAATTGATGTGGAAGGCAATGATAAAGAAGTCTTAGTAGGTGCCAAGAAGCTAGTAGAAAAGGCAGGGGATAATCTTTATGCAATACAGATTGAATTTTGTTGGAATGCTATATATCGTAAATTTTTCGTTAAAGATATTATAGAACTTTTACCTGGTTTTGATATTTATAGGTTGTTGCCTAGCGGTAAGTTGCTTAACCTTTCTAACTTTCTAGATTGGCGACAGGAGATATTTGCGTATCAAAACCTAGTATTCTTAAACAAGGCTAACAAAACAAAGCTATATTAGTGGTTTTTCCTATTTAAAGGGAGAATATTTTTTATTAAGGAAATATCTTGTTGTAAACAAACATCTTAAGGGAAAAGGCAATTAACTTCTTAAAGGAAAAATACCTTCAAACTAAGAAAAACAAGGCGTAAAACAGCATGAAGATTAGCAATGATATTGCTTAAGAAGTTAAATGTGTGTCTATTTAAAGCGGTTCGCCGCATCTTGTAAAGAAAATATACATTTTGTTGAAGTGACAAGCCATAAAATAGTTATATTATTTTTGTGGGTTATGATATTGAATTGCGATTTATAGGAGGTAATATGGATTTCAAGGCTCCTGTTTTGAATTTGATTAAGGAGGCATCGACGAAGTTGCCTAGTGATGTGATTTCTGTTATAAGGGATATGCACGCCAAGGAGGATAAGGATGGCAATTCTTATTCTGTTTTGGCTAGTATATTGAAGAATATAGACCTTGCTTCTTCTGGCACTTTACCAATGTGTCAGGATACAGGTATGATATTTATGGTTATATATTATCCTGTAGGTTTTTCTACTTTGAGTATTAGGGCGGCTATAGTCTTGGCTATAAAGGAAGCTACCGAGCGTAATTATCTTAGGCCTAATACAGTTTCTATTCTTACGGGGAGCAATCCCGGGGATAATAGTGGGGAGGGTGTTCCATCTCTTTATTTTAAGGAGTGGGAGAATGATTATTTTGAGTTTCGTCTTATGTTAAAGGGTGGTGGTAGTGAGAATGTTGGTATTCAATATAAGCTTCCAGACACTTCTTTAAAGGCTGGTCGAGATTTGGAAGGCGTGAAGCGTTGTGTTTTGGAGGGGGTATTTAAGGCACAAGGTCTTGGCTGTGCTCCTGGTATTCTTGGCATAGGAATAGGTGGAGATAGAGGTAGTTCTTATTATCTTTCGAAGGTACAGCTTTTTAGGAAGCTTGGAGAGAGTAGTCCTGTACCTGAGATTGCGGAGCTTGAAGAAGATATACTTGTTTCTGCAAATAAACTTGGCATAGGTCCTATGGGTTTTGGTGGTCAGACGACCTTGCTTGGAGTTAAAATAGGAGACTATTATCGTCATCCTGCGACATATTTTGTTACAATTACTTATTTGTGTTGGGCTGCCCGCAGGAAGATAATGATATTAAGACAAGATGGGGGATACGACATTGACTAAGTTGAGAACACCTATCTCTTTAGAAGAGATCAGTAAACTTAATGTTGGAGAGGAAGTGCTTTTGAGTGGTATACTTGTAACGGCGAGAGATGTTGCACATAAGTATATTATGGACAAGTTTATAAAGAGTGAGCCTGTTGGTGAAGACAAGGTACTTTTTGACAAGCTTTCTTCTTATCTTAAGGAGGGTATTATTTATCATTGTGGTCCTGTGATTAGCAAGGAAGGTGATAAATATAAGTTTATAGCATCGGGTCCGACTACGAGTATTAGGGAAGAGCCTTATCAAGCTGATGTTATAAAGCTTTTCAATCTGCGTGGAGTTATAGGTAAGGGTGGTATGGGAGATAAGACTCTTGCTGCTTGCAAGGAACATAAGGCGGTATATTTTCATGCGGTTGGTGGTACAGCTGTTCTAATTGCACAGAGTGTAAAGGAAGTTATAGAGGTAGAACGGCTTGATTTTGGTACACCTGAGGCGTTTTGGGTTATTCGGGTAGAAGATTTTCCTTGTGTTGTTACTATGGACGGCAGTGGAAAGTCTCTTCATTCCAAGATTGCAGAGCAATCCAGAGCTGCTTTGGATACTTTTCTAAAGTAATATTTTATACACTGTTTTATGTTTATTCTTCTTGCTGAAGGTATTTTTCCTTTAAGGATTTAATTTTCTTTCTCCTTAAGAAGTTTGTTTATATTATTCTTTAGTGATATTTTGTGTATTAGTTAGCAAGTTGTAAACAAACCGCCTAGGGACAGAGAAAATTAACTTCCTAAAAGGAAATACCCTCAAACTAAGAACAATAAGGTCTAAAATCTTATAGAAAAAGATAAATATTGCTCTTAAGAAGTAAATATATATTTTATTAAGGTGGCGAGCCACAGCAAGTTTTAAAAAAGAGGATGTGTTAAAGCTATATGATAAGGGATACTAAGTGTGGAAGTCTTACAGTAGATTCCGTTGGTAGTAAGGTTACATTAAATGGTTGGGTTCATTCTGTTCGTGATCACGGTGGACTTATTTTTGTAGACCTTAGAGATTTATCAGGTATTGTACAGATTGTTTTTGATCCTAGTAATAGTGATAGTTGTTATAATCTTGCGAGGGATCTGAGGTCGGAATATGTAATAGCTGTGTATGGTGAGCTTGTACTGAGGGATAAAGAGCTTATTAATCCTAATCTTAGTACAGGGGAGCTTGAGCTTGTAGCTATTCGTGCTAAGCTTTTAAATAGTTCTTTAGTTTTACCATTTAGCCTTGACGATGGAGGTAGTGCTGTTAATGAAGAGCTTAGGCTTAAATATAGGTATCTTGACTTAAGGCGATCCTCTATGCGTAGCAATTTAATTATGCGTCATAATGTAGTTAGGTCTGTTAGACATTTCTTAGAAGACAATGATTTTCTGGAAATAGAGACGCCGACCCTGAATAAGTCTACTCCTGAAGGTGCTAGGGATTTTTTGGTACCGAGTAGGATAAGTTCGGGTAATTTCTATGCGTTACCCCAGTCTCCACAGGTATTTAAGCAGCTTCTTATGGTTAGTGGTTTTGAGAGGTATTACCAGATAGTTAAGTGTTTTAGAGATGAAGATTTGCGAGCTGATCGTCAGCCTGAGTTTACTCAAATAGACCTTGAGCTTTCTTTTATAGATAGAGATATATTAATTTCTTTAATGGAGAAATTATTCTCCCGAGTTTTTTCTGAATGTTTGGGAATAGAACTTAGTTTACCTTTTAATATATTGACTTATGAGGAGTCGATGGAAACTTACGCGACAGATAAGCCTGATTTACGATTTGCTCTTCCTATAAAGGATGTATCCTCTATAGTTAAGGATAGTAAGTTTAAGGTTTTCAGTGAGTTACTTAATGATAATACTTCATCGAGGGTTTCTGGTATCAATGCGAAAGGTGCTGCGAGTAAGTTTTCCAGGAAGGCTATAGATGATCTTACTGATTTTGTCTCCAAGTTTGGGGCGAAGGGTCTTGCTTGGATGAAGATGGAAGGTTCCAGTCTTGTTTCTGGTATAGTAAAGTTTTTTAGTGCAGAGATACAGGATAGGCTTATAGCGGAATTGGAGATAGAGGATGGGGACATTGTTTTTTTTGTTGCTGATAGTAATAAAGTAGTTTTGGAGTCTATGTCTAACCTTAGATTAAAGCTTGGTTCACTGCTTTCTCTGATAAATGCTGATAGTTATGCTTTTACTTGGGTAGTTGATTTTCCTTTATTTTCCTACAATGATGATGAGAGTCGTCTTGATTCTGTTCATCATCCTTTTACTGCCCCGAAGGGCGATATTAAAGGTTTGGCGAGGGGTGATATTGAATCTGCACTTAATATTAAATCAGACAGTTACGATTTGGTTCTGAACGGAGTTGAGCTTGGGGGAGGCAGTATGCGTATTTACGATAGAGCTATTCAAAACAAGGTGTTTGAGCTTTTAAATATTTCCGATAGCGATGCTTTGGAGAAGTTTGGCTTTCTTTTGTCTGCTCTTGAGTATGGGACACCTCCACATGGTGGGATTGCTTTTGGTCTCGATAGGCTTATTATGATATTACAAAAGGAGAAGTCTATTCGTCAAGTGATAGCCTTTCCAAAGACGCAAAAAGGAGTTTGTCTTATGAGTTCGACGCCTTCTTCTGTCTCTGATAAGCAATTAAAGGAGCTTGCTATATCCTTAGATAAGCAAGATTAACAATGATTGCTAAAGAAATAGTGTTTGAACATATAGATAATCCTCTTTTGCTTTTCGGAGAGAATGATTATAATATTCGTTTTCTGGAGAAGGAGTTTTTTGTTTCTATATTTCCTCGTGGGAATGTTCTGCATATAGAGGGCAATAAGCAGGATGTTTCTTTAGCAGAAAAGGTACTTGACCAACTTTTCAAGGAATCCCAAGGGGGTTATAGCTTAAAGAAAAACGACTTAAAAATACTTGCAGGTCAGTTTAGAGAAGATAAGAACTTTAAGACAGAGTATCTTAAGAAGAATGGGATTAATATACCCCGTTCAGGCAAATTAATAAAACCAAAGACAACCAGACAGGCGAAGTATATAGAATCTATCAGAAAGAATGACCTTGTTTTTGGTGTAGGACCGGCCGGTACAGGTAAAACTTATCTTGCAGTTGCAATGGGTATATCTGCCCTAGTTTTAAAAGATGTAAAGCGGCTTATTATAACTCGTCCCGTCGTCGAGGCAGGAGAGAGTCTTGGTTTTCTGCCCGGTGATCTCAATCAGAAAATAAATCCTTACCTAAAACCTATTTTTGATGCTATATTTGATATGATTTCCTATGAAGATTACATTAAATATACTGAAAAGGAAAGAATAGAAATAGCGCCTCTCGCTTATATGAGAGGGAGGACCCTAAATAATGCCTTCACTATTCTAGACGAAGCCCAGAATACAACGAAAAGTCAATTGAAGATGTTTTTAACACGGCTTGGACCAAAGTCGAAGACCGTTGTTACAGGAGACCTAACACAAATTGATATACCTAATGCTAGGGACTCCGGATTGCTGCTAGCGAGCAAAATCCTGAAAGAACTTGATGGAATTAGTTTCGTACATTTTAATAATATTGATATTATTAGACATTCTCTTGTAAGAAAAATTGTATACGCTTTTGAACATTATGAAAATGGGAAATAATAGATTTATTGCAAAAAAAAAACATCTTAAGAGAAAAGCAAATTGTCCTTCTAAAGAAAGAATATCTTTAAATAATAATAGTATGGTATAAAATTAAGTAAAAACTATCAGTAAATATAACTAAAAAGTTAAATCTGAGTTCATTAAAAGTGACTTACCTTAATTTATAGGAGCTTTGCTATCTCATTGTGAACAAAGTGTTTATTAATTTCCAGAGTTTATTAAAAGGAAAATTAGTTTTTTACGGAGAGCCGCTTAGTGTTCCTTTTCTTAGGAAGATTTTCTTTTTTGTACTGAATAGACTTTCTATTAAAAATAAAGAACTTAGTGTTCTAATTTGCGATAATGATTATATCCAGATGCTTAATAATAAATTTAGACAGAAAGATAGCCCCACCGATGTCCTCTCATTCCAAAATGAACAGAACTTTTACAATTCTAAGGATAAATTGCTTGGAGATATTGCCATATCTATGGAAATGACTATCTTAAATGCAAAGCAATATGGAAAATCTTTTGAAGAAGAACTCTGCTCTCTCATAATACATGGTATTCTACATCTATTGGGATATGACCATGAGAAAAATGAAGAAGAAGCAAAAGTTATGAAGAATCTTGAAAATACCCTGCTAAGGGAGGTTAAAAATACCTTTATATGTTAAACTTTTTTAAGTTCGGGAACAAAAAAGAGAAAGATGCTTCTAAAACACGCAAAACAAAAATGGGCAAAAACGAAACGGAAGATTTTGTCGCACAAGAAATAGCAAAGCGACTCTCGAATAGTGTATCCACTAGCGTAAAAGAAATTATGGTGCCGAGAATAGATATGACAACTATCTCTCTTAACGCCATATCTTCCACAAAGGGACTTGTTAGACTCATAAAGGAAAGTGGGCATTCAAGAATCCCGGTATGGAATAAATCTGTAGATGACATTGTGGGAATACTGTATGTTAAAGACCTCTTTTTTCTGATAGAGAAAAAATCAAACACTAAAATACCTGCTCTCTTACACCCTCCTTTCTTTATACCAGAATCAACCAATATATTCTCTTTACTTAAGGAATTCCAAAGTAAAAAAGTACATGTAGCTATAGTTGTCGATGAATATGGAGGAGTCTCTGGACTAGTTGCACTGGAAGACATTCTTGAAGAAATAGTGGGAGAAATAAGAGATGAATTTGATAGCGAGGAAAAAGAGCTTATTAAAAGAATAAATAAAAATAACTATATTGTAGACCCAAGAACTTCCCTTGAAGAGCTAAATAGCAAACTAAATATAAAAATACCAGAAGATGACACCGATACTGTGGGTGGATTTATATTTAACCTGTTCGGTAGAATACCACACAAAAATGAAAGCATCTCATACAAAGAAGAAAGTAAAGAAATAGAATTCCACATACCCAATATTGAAGGTAGTAGAATACAGGAAATAAAAATAACCGTAAATGAAATCGTAATCCCCAATACAGAAACGAACCACATAGAAGAAACACCACCACGATCATCGCCACCAACAGTATAAAAAAAACAAGAAAACATATAAAACTATATGCAAACTACTAAAATATCAGGCTTTGTTATAAAATACCACTCCTTTATGGAGGCTCACAAAGTAATCACCATCTTCTCTAAAGAAAAAGGTAAAATTAATGTCGTCGCTCACGGAGTCAAAAAAACAAAAAGTAAACACGGAAGCGCATTTGAACTCCTGAACGAAGTAACACTCATACTAACTAACCCGAATAGCAAAACTAAACTTTACACCATTAAAGAATCTTTAATCATTATGTCTTCACAGAAACTAAAAGAAACCTACCAAAACATAAATATTTTATATTATTTAGCGGAATTTATAAATACCTTCTCACAGGAAGAATATAGCGATCTCAATATATATAAGGTCCTTAAAGAAACAATAAATAACGCCATAAAGCAAAACGATAAATTATACATCTTAGCCAAAGCATTCGAACTAAAAGCACTATCTATATTTGGCTTCCTTGCTAACCTGAAATATTGCAGTAATTGTAGTGCCATGCTAATTAAAAAAGACAGAAAAATTAAACCATTTTCTAAAGAATACTATACACAATATCAGCAATATAGTATCTACATATCAAAACGGGCAGGTTGGATATTCTGTGATAAATGTAAAAACATATACACGGATAAGAAAATTAACCTAGGAACATACAAAACCATTATAGACCTAAATAATTTTGATATAACCCAAGTACATAATCTTAAAATAAATGATGATACCAAAAAGGAAATTAACAATTCCTTTGAAAAACTCATTATCTCAATAATAGGGCAAAAATTAAACTCATCAAAACTAATAAACTAACCCAAACAACGATATAGCACTGCAACTGTTGATAAACTATGGAAACAGATAGTAATTGACACAATAAAAATAAGAAAGAATAACATCATATTGTAAGCAAACTTCCTAAGAATGTAAACAAACTTATTGTAAACAAACCTCTTTATTAGAAAACTTCTTAATAAAAAGCAAAGTAAACTTTTTAGAGGAATAATATTTATAAATAAAGACAAATGTGTAAACAAACTTCTTAAGGGAAAAGGAAATTAACTTCTTAAAGGAAGAATACTTTCAAACTAAGAGAAATGAGGCGTAAAACAGCATAAAAATTAGCAATAATATATCTTAAAAAGTTAAATATAAGTCTATTAAAGTGGTTCGCCACACCTTTTGAGGAAAAAGCAAATTGACTGCTTAAAGGGAAAATACCTCCATATTTAAGAGGAATAAGGCACAAAATCTCATTGAGATTAGCGATAATATTGCTTAAGAAGTTAAATATATGTCCATTAAAAATGCTGAATCACACTTAACTAAAAGAAAATATTATATTTAAAAGGAAAGTATAACTTTTTTTATACCTTTATTAGCTTGATTGATGTTTATTGATTATGTTGTAAATAAACTTCCTAAAGGAAAAGAAAATAAACTTCTTAAGGAAAAATACCTTCAAACTAATAGGAATAAGGCGTAAAATGGCGTGGAAATCAGCAATAGTATAGTTTAAGAAGTTAAATATAACTTTATTTAAAGTGCTTCGCCACACCATATAAAGTAATGAAACACAGTATCTTAGTATCTTGTTTGCCCACCCCTCTTACAAGAGCAAAGTACTAGAGCACAAAGAGGCTACAATGAATAGGAAAATTGATAATACAGAAAGGCAAGATAAATTCAAAGATAAAGCCATAAGATTATCTAACAAAGCTATGCTTGAACAAAGAGCGGGGAACTATAACAAAGCTATAGACTTATATAAAGAATCTCTAAAGATAGAAGTAAAAGTAAATAATAAAGCACAATCAATTATTTTACTAACATATATAGGACAAGTACTTGGCTTCAAGACAAGATATAAAGAAGCTATATTCTATTATAAGCAAGCTATAGAACTTGCCAAACGACTTAACAAAATAGAATGGATCATAATACGGTTTAACCATATAGCTGGTCTCTGCATTGCGGCAAAGGAAATACGACAGGCAGTCAAATATTATAAAAAGGCGATATATTACTCAAGACAATATAAGAACGATGAAATGTTGTCTATGTCGTTCACAAATATGGCTGTATTATACCAATCACAGAATAATTATGATAAAGCTATATTATATTATGGGAAAACTATAGATATTGCACGAAGAAGACAAGATATGCAAAGCCTTACCTTATCTTTAAGTCTTGTAGGAGCCGTTTATCAAAGCAATGGAGACAAAGAAAACGCCATAAAAATAATGAGAGAGGCACTCCAAATAGCACATAAAAATAATAATCAAGAATATGTAAAATATCTTTCAAGCACTATAGATACAATGGAAGCTGTATAGACCGTTGTTGTAAACAAACTTCTTAAAGGAAAAGGAAATTAACTTTCTTAAAGGAAGAATACCTTCAAACTAAGAGAAATAAGGCGTAAAACAGCCTGAAAATTAGCAATAATATTGCTTAAGAAGTTAAATATGTGTCTATTTAAAGGGGGGGCGCTGGATGTTGTTTTGCTAAACAAACTTCCTAAGGAAAAGGCAAATCAACTTCTTAGAATAGGAAACTTCATAAAACAATATAAAATAGCAAACTATGATTTATTTGCCTGATCCCTTTCTCTTTATTCTAGGATCTATTGTGTAGTAAAGCAAATCTACCAGCAAATTAAAAAATAATGTAAGGCAAGCAAGCAAAAGAAAAGATATTAGTGCCATCTCTCTGTCCTTATCCATAACAGAATTAATGAGTAATCTACCCATACCGGGTATGCCAAATATCTCTTCAGTAATCAACGCTCCACTGATTAAATGAGGTACGGAAAGACCTATTAAAGTCAAGAGAGGTATAAAGGCATTCTTAAAACCGTGCTTTAAGACTATCTTATCTTGACTAAGACCCTTTGCCTTTGCTACCCGCATATAATCTAATTTAAGTATTTCTAATAAGTTACCCCGTAAATACCGAACCCAAATACCTATACCGTGAAAAGAAAGAACGAAAATCGGTAGTATATAATGCTTTGCTGTGTCCAAAAAATGAGAATAACCTATAGAGGATACACCGCTTGCCGGAAACCATGACAACTTTAAAGAAAATATATAAATTGCACTTAAACCTATCCAGAATGTAGGCAAAGATATACCAAGAAAAATAAAGAATTGAACAACATAATCAAAAGATGAATACTGGTACAGTGAAGAAAATATACCTATTGGCAATGCGATACACAGACTGAAAATAAATACAGGTACTGATAGCCTTAGAGTAACACCCATTCTATATAATAAGAGCGAGCTTATTTCTGTCTGATAACGCTCTGAATAGGCAAAATCACCACTTATAATATCACCCATAAGATTAATATATTGTATGTAATAGGGCTTATCGTAGCCCTTGTATTTTATAAACTGCTCTATCTGTTCTGCAGTTGGGTTTGCACCAGGATTTTCAATCAAATACAAAGTCTTTGTATCTCCGGGCATTAGGTTGAGCAAAATAAAGATAAGAACGGAAAGAAAAACAAGAACTAAAAGTGCTTGGAAGCATCGTATTACAAAATAGCTTATCATAAAGAGAAAGAATAGTTATATTTTACATATATAACAAGCAAATATATGTGAAAATAAAAACTTTTATGAAAATACATTTCCTTTCAGAAGAGAACTATGAAAAGATATCCGCTGGAGAAATCATTGAAAGACCAGCTTCTGCCCTAAGAGAACTTATTGATAATGCAATAGATGCACAGGCTAACGAAGTTACAATATCGATAATAGATGGCGGTAAAAAACTATTAGAAATAAAAGACAATGGTGAGGGGATGTCCGCCGAAGACCTCGATATATGTTACAAAAAACATACTACAAGTAAGATAAAAGATTTCAACGATATATACGCCATAAGAAGTCTAGGCTTTCGTGGGGAAGCTTTAAACTCTATTTCAGTGGTATCTGAAACTCTTATAGAAAGCAAAAGAAAAGAAGATATAACGGGTAATAGTATCTTATTAAAAGGAGGAAAACTTATAAGCAAAAAACAAATAGCTAAAAATCAAGGTACGAAGATAAGCATTTATGACCTCTTTTACAATATACCCGTAAGGCGAAAAACCCTAAAGTCAACTCCCGCTGAATTTAGAGCAATAAAAGAGGTATTCATCACAAAAAGTCTTCCATTTAGTAATGTTGCTTTCTCTCTAATACACAATGAAAAACGGGTGTACAAGTCAAGACCTAGCGATAGCAAAATAGAAAGAATAAACCTATTCTTCGGTAATGGGTTTACAGACAACTTTATATATATCGAAGAAGAGTTTGAGGGGTTTAGTATATCGGGATATATATCAAAACCTAATCACTTCAAAAAAAGTAGAAAATATCAATATACCTATATAAATAATAGACCTATATTCTCTCCTATGCTATCATCTGTGATTGCAAAAGGATATGAAGGAATAACGCCTATAGGGGAGTATCCGTTTGTATTTCTATTTATAGAGATACCACCAGACCTTATAGATGTTAACATTCACCCCGCTAAAAAAGAAGTTAAAATACTAAACGAATCACAAGTCTATCATTATATGTATCACCTCATAAAAGACAGCATATCTAAGTCGCCCAGTATACCCTCAGTCAAGTTTACAGATAGCAAACAAGAGGCAAAGTATGATGTAAAAGAACTGGAAACAAATACAAAAGAATACTTAAACAAACATTATGATAAAGAAGATATAGAAAATAGAGAAAGCAAAGAACATAAAAAGGAAGAGGACTTTATAGATGACAAAACCTTTAAGCAAAGCTTTCTTAAGGAGAGTTCTATACCCGATTACACAGTAAGAGAAATAAAGAATGTAAATGATATATTTGATGATAAAAAGGAAGCCACTAAAGAGATAAATCACAGTAGAAAAGCAAAATTACCATATAGAATAATAGGTACTATTTTTAATACATATATAGTTATGGAAGATGGAGAAGAGTTTATTATTCTTGATCAGCACGCAGCACACGAACGACTAGAATATGAGAAAATAAAAAGCAAGATAGAAAATAATAGCATTGCTTGGCAAAGGCTTTTAAGCCCATTTACAATAGAAATAGCCCCTTCTGAAATAGACAAAATACAGCACAAAGAAGAAGACTTAAAAAGACTTGGCTTTGAAATAGGGCTCTTTAGTAAAAGTAGTTACATTGTTATTTCCGTCCCTCATTTCATTGAACTTGAAAAAGCGAAAGATGCAATCGAAACCCTTATAGATTATATACTTTCAGACAAGGAACTTCCAAGTATAACAGAGTATATTGAAGAGATGCTGAAGATGAAGGCTTGTAAAACAGCCGTTAAGGCAGGTAATATGTTGTCAGAGGAGGAAGCAGGCAAACTCATAGATGAACTTATGCTTTATAATAATCCTTTTGCCTGTCCTCACGGGCGTCCAACCGCTCTTTGTTTAAACAAAAATGAAATAGAGCGGCTCTTTTTAAGAAAGAAATAATCCACAGTTGATGGGAGATATTTAAACTTATTGTAAACAAGCTTCTTAAGTAAAAAGAAAACTAACTTCTTAAAGGGAAAATACCTTCAAATTAGGAAGAATAGGACACACAGGCTCTCAGAAATTAGCAACATTATTGCTTAAGAAGTTAAATATGTGTCTATTTAAAGTGGCGAGCCACAACTTCTTAAGCTATGATATCTCTGTGTTTTACACTGTTTTATGCCTTATCTCCCTTGATTTAGGGATGCCTTTTCTTTTCCAAGAAGTTTTCTTACCTGCTATTAAGGGCTGCTTCCTTTATTTTACTTAGGGTGTTTAAAATCGTAGTATTCTTTTCTTTTGTCTCGCCAGAAGAAAGCTCTTTTGTAAACTTGTCTATAAATGCTTCTATTTTTGGCATTGTATCTCGAGATAATGAGCCTTCTTTTTCTAATATAGCTAGCAAATAAGATAGGATTCTAAGATATTGTTTGTCTATTTCTTCTAAATTCACTCCTGGTTCTTCAAATAATAAAACTCCTCTATATTTACCTATCGATGCTAAAGGTATACCATAATTAAGTCCATATCCTTGTGGGAAGTTCCTAAAATTATCTGGTGTAATAGGAGAGTTATTAGTTTCTTGTAGTTCCTTTATAAAGGGGCTATCTAAAGTAAAACAGAAGTCCTTAGAATGTATATTGTTATAGCCTCTGTATTTATATAGTTTAAACTGTTTGTTTTCTTTGTCTAGTAAAATAGCAATTATTTTATTTATGGAAAGAGCCATTGCTAATAGAGTAAAGCTTATATTTAATATTTTATCGAACTTAGTTTCTTTATCAGTTTGTACATCGCTTATAAGGTCTATTAGCTCATCTAGTCTTGAAGAGTAGAAGCCGTTTATATCTTTTCTAAGCAGGATGAGAACCTTTTTTCTTAGGCATTCCTTTTCATATTTAGCTTTTGTTCTTAAACCCATAATGTAATTAATCGCCTTTAAATATAGTGTAAACAAACTTCCTAAAGAGAAAGCAAATTAGCTTCTTAAAGGGAAAATACCCTCAAACTAAGAGGAATAAGGCGTAAAACAGCTTGGAAATTAGCAATAATATTGCTTAAGAAGTTAAATATCTGTCTATCTAAAGTGGTTCGCCACAATATAGCTATCGTTCTTGTATTTCTTGTTAGTTTTTGTTGGGGTTTTATATATTACTATCTTAATATGAAGATATTTTTTTAGGGAGTTCTTTATCTTACTATAAACAAACTTCTTAAGGAAAAAGGGATTAACTCCTTAAAGGAAGAATATCTTCAAACTAAGAGAAATAAGGCGTAAAACAGCATGAAAATTAGCAATAATATTGCTTAAGAAGTTAAATATGTGTCTATTTAAAGCGGTTCGCCGCAACTTCTTAAAGAAAAGGAGATTAACTCCTTAAAGGTAAAATACCTTCAAACTAAAAGGAATAGGGCATAAAAAAACATATAAATTAGCAACAGCACAAGCTTAAGAAGTTAAATCTAAATCTATAAAGTGGTTTACCATATCTTGCTTTTTGTGATTTAGAGGTTTCTTTTTCCTACTTAGGAAGTTAATATTTCCTTTCCCTTAAGGAGAGTTCCCACAATCCATTATTTTATACCCAACTTGTCGCATATCTTATTGTACAATTTATGTTTTTCCGAGCTTATAAATTGCTTTCTTTTGTCATTGGGGAGTTCTTCCAATAGTGTATTAAAGTACTTAAGTACTTCTTTTATTCCATCGTTGCTATATTCAGTTTTATGGTCTTTATAGCCATCATAGGAAGAAAGCCCTGCGTATTTGATGGAAGAAGCAATTTTCTTTAATGAGCTATCCTGTTTTTCTTCTTCTTTTTCTTCAATTATGGTATTGTCGATATTAATATTTTCTTTTTCTAGTATAGCATTTTCTATATGGTCTTCTTTCTCTTCATCTTTTATGAGTTCATTAATATTATCTATACTGTATTGCTTATTTGGGGAAGTTATATTTTCTGTATGCTTGTCTTTTTTCTCTTCTTCCTCTCTGATTATAGTATCATCCATACTAATTTCTGAATCTAAAGAAGTTATGTCTTTTATAGATATATGGTTTTCATTTTCCTTATCATTTATAAGAGCATCATCTATACTAGGCTCGCCATTGTTTGGCTTAGTATCTTCTTCAGCATCAAAAAAATAAAAACCCTCTTCATTTATATTGTTTATTGCGTTTTCTATGTTTTCTTTGCTTAATTCGCCTGTTTCATAGGTTCCTAGGTTGTATTCTTCCTTACTTATACTAGGTTTCTTATCTCCTTTTTCCTCTGCGATGATATTTTCTTTATTATTTCTTTCTTTGTTTGTATAGTGGAAGTTATAAAAGGACTCATCTTCGTCGTCTTTAGCTCTTTCATCTCCATTGTCTATTTTGTTAGAGATTTCAAAATCTTTTTCGTCAGTTAGGACTATAATATTATTGCTGTCCTTGTCTAAATCGTTATATATAATCCTTTTACTATCGATAAGGTTATTATCAATAATATCATTATTTATACTTTTATTTGGGTTCAAGAGGTCTTTACTGGTGGTTTCATTAGTTAGCTCGTCTTCGATAAAGCTGTCCTGTTCCTCTTTCTCAACAAAATCAATTATGGATTCTTCTCCTTCAAGGAGGGATTCATCGAAGTTGTCCATAAGTTCTTCATCGAAAGATAATACAGGTATTTCTTTTAGGTCGGATGTGAATTCATCTTGCAGGATATCTTCTTTATATTTCATATCTTTATCGGGCATCTTGTGGCTCACTACTTTAACAAAATATATATTTACTGCGTAAGCTGTCCTACTCGTTAACTTCTATAAAGTTTTACGCTTTGTCTAACATAATTTAAAAGACACTCTTCTGGCAAGGCAGTTTATTGTGCTTTGCTTAATAAGTGTTCTTATAGCTAATTAACACTTGAAAATCATTTTACTTTTTGTCTATACTATTTTTCTTTTCAATAATGAAGTCTAATATGCTCTCTTCATTATCAAAGAACTCGTCTTTATGCGTATCATTATTTTCGCTTTCGGTAATAATAGGTATTTCTTTTATGTCAGCTTTCAGCTCTGTTTCATTCTTCTCTTTCTTTGTACTTTGCTCGTCTTTATGGTTCATAAACATACCTCATATTGTGGATTATTTGTTGTTGTGGAATACTCATCTTTTAATATAGTTTTTCCATCTTTTTGTTTAATCATTTTTAGTTTAACTATATATAATTTCTACTAACTTTGGACTCATTTCGGTCTTGTCATACACAAGGTTTAGATTAATCATTTTTCTATTATACTTTATGGAAAGAGGTTTTGGCCTCTCTTCATCTTTTGTTCTCTTATTTCCAGGTAGTTAGTTAATATTTTGATATTTTGTTCTTTTTTAGTTCTCTTCGTATATTCTGCTTTGGCTAAGATTCCTATCAGCAATATTAAAGCAATAAATGTAATAAATATTATTTTTTCCTTGTCAAATATTAGCATAAGTAAAGCTATTAAAACTATAATAATATGTCCACATACTTTATATGAGCCGTTTTTAATACAAGAAAAAAATATTTAACCTTACAGTTGCAACTACCTCTTGCAAGGCTTTGTTCCTTATTCGCTCTTAATTTAAGGATGTTTCTTTCTTTAAACAGCTTTATTATAATTTTATTAAATAAAGTAATGTTATGGTATATATAGCTGCCATAATATCATCAGCCATAATGCCTATTCCACCTTTTAATTTTTGCAAATAATTTATTGGTAGTGGTTTTATAATATCAAACAGTCTAAATAAAGCAAATGCTATTACAATATATAATAAGCTATCCTTTTCTTTATTTATGGCAATCATAGACAGTAGGCATCCGGCGGTCTCGTCTATTACTATTTTAGGGCTATCATGTACTTTAAATATAATTTTCTCTGCATATGTACTTGCAAAAACGCCCAAGGTGATAATCAGTCCTAAAATTATATAGTAAATAGTAGAATTATCTATAGCGAAGAATAGGGGTATAGCTAGCAGACTACCGAAGGTACCGGGTGCAATAGGAATAAAGCCGAGATATGCGGATGTAACAAAGAAAGTTACTATTCTATTAAAAATATTAATAACCTATAAGGAGCTTTCTATTCTTCCATAAGTAACGGATACCTGAACCTACTGTAATGATAGTTGTAATGAACATAAGTATATATGGTGTGTGTCTTATAAAACTGCCAAAGTCTCTATAGTAAACTTTTAGAAAGTTATCAAGGGTAATTGACATTGGATAAGTTTCTGATGGGTAATAGTACGATTTCAATACGAGAAAGAATAGTATAACTATTATAGTAAATAACTGAAACGATGTCTTAGCTTTAGCAATAAACATTGTTTCAACTTCCTTCGATTGAGATAAAGCCGTTATCCTTAGGGCAGTTACTATAAATTCTCTCAAAATAACTATGAGTACCATCCAATAAGGTATTACGCCATCCTCAATTTGCAAAAGAGCAATAAAAGCACTTGCTATAAGAAATTTATCAGCCAGGGGGTCAAGAAATTTGCCGATCCCTGTTTCTTCTTTAAATATTCTTGCAAGGTATCCATCCAGTAAATCTGTTAACGAAGCAAAAACAAAAATACAAAGAGCAGTTACTCTTGATATGAATTCGGTAATCCCAAATTCATTAGGTGTCTCTATGTTCAAGAAGTATAGGAAGGGAAGAATTAGAATAAATCTCAACATTGTAACAATGTTTGCGAAGGTTGTTATCCCTTTCATACTTGGATCATCCATTTCATATAAATATACTGTGAACAAACTTTTTAAAGAAAAAGAAAATTAACCTCTTAAAGTAAAACACCTTCACATCAAGAAGAATAAGGCATAAAACAGTGTAGAAGTTAGCAATAATACTGCTTAATAAGTTAAATATGTGTTTATTTAAAGTGGTTCGCCACAAAAAGACTTACCTTACTAAGGCTAGACCACATAGCAAAATTAGAGGAAAGATAATATATTTATGTAATAAAAACAATTAATGGTAAGAAATAAGCGAACTATTTAATATCTTACTTGATAAACTTCCTATAAATAAAAAGGTCTATTTACTTTGCTATCAGTAGTGAGTTACAAGTAGATAGGTTTTGAATTGGTATGGGCAATAGTGGAAGTCATATCTAAATAAAACGGTAAATATGTATATTTTTTTAGAGGTAGTCAGCCAGAAAAATACTATTCAATTCTTGTGGCTCGCCACTTAATAAAATATATATTTATTTCTTAAGGAGGCTATTCATTGTTTTCTATAAGGTTTTAGGCCTTATTTTTCTTAGTTTGAGGGTATTTCCTATTTAGGAAGTTAATTTTCTTTTTCTTTAAGAAGTGTGTTTGCAAACTCTTATCTAAGAGTATAGATTATATTTCATAGCAAGGTACAAGAGTAGGATAATAAAGGCACCTCCACTTGTGGGGATTAGTAGATGCCATACATTAAGCTTAAACTTTTTATTGCATAAGTTTTGATACGGAGTTTCTTTTTCCAACAGGATATTTCTCTTACAAATGTTGACAAGGTTCTTTCCTTTAAGCCCAAGTACACTAGCATATAGGCTAATAAATCCATATAGATAGACGGAAGCAGGGAATTCACTAAAGTCGTTATTTTCTATTTTTTCTATATACCTTTTGCGGATTTTAGTTTTTACAGAAATATCTTCTATGCTAACTTCCTGCTTTAGTCGTTCTGTTTTTAAAATAAGCCCACAAAGTTCCATCCAACAACTCCCTAATTATGGACAATTTAATGGGTTAAATTGTCTAATATTTATAGTGTCGTCCAGTAGTAAAGGGGTTTTTAATAATTTTTGCATCTTTTGGTATTTCTTTTGCAAAGACTTTACTGTCTATCTCTCTATTTAAAACAAGGTTCTTCCTTGTTAGTACAAAGACCTTATTGTTATAGTTAATACCAACACTCCTCACAATAAAACCGTCATCTCTTATATATAAGAGTAATTTGCTAAATCCATAGTTCATATTTTTAGGTATAAATTCAATAATATATGCTTCTTCGTTCAATTCTTTTACTTTTCTTAATCTGTCATATCCTTTTTTAAAGGAGAAATTATAATGTTTTGTGAAATAGTTGATGTCGAGTGAATCTATGGTTATTTGTAGTGTATCGTTTTTTTTATTTATGTCTTGGTCAATAACAATTTGCATTTCTGGGAAATGTGCCCAAATGCTTTTTCCGTCGAAGATAATAACTTTATCATCTTTGAACATCATTTTCAGATATTGTGGTTGTTTAAATAAGAAATGTCCTTTATGTGTTTTGTCTCCTTCAATTAGTTCAAAGTTTCCTTGAATACTACGACTTGTTTTAAGAAAGTTATTTGCTTTTTTTATAACTTCTTCTATTGGTTCCGTATATCCTGCTTTATGAGTTAAAGTAACAATGAATATCATCATAATACAAGAAGTTTTTTTAAATTTCATTAGGCTTGCCATTTTTTCTTGAAAAAAGTTTTGGCTCCTTTAAGTAATATCTTAAGTAAGCGATTAAATAGCTTGTTTGTCTATAACTTAATGTGGTTATCTCTATTTTCTTTTTTAAAGAGTGCTATATCTAAGTTACAATGCGTCTAGATATATAAACATTGTTATTGTGTAAATGTTTCTTATTTCTGTGAAAACATTTATTGCTTATACTTTTTGTTATTCCTTTTTTGCTTTTATTCCCAAGCTAATGTAATACCATTTATATATGGTAGGCTTTGTTTAATCTATCAATTTAATTGATTGGTATATGGCACTTTTGTAAAGTGTTGTTTTGCTTGTTTCGTTTTATGTTTTTAGTTTTTCTTTTTTTTTAAAAAGGTACAGATTTACTATTTTATTTATATTTTGTTTTAGGTCATTTTGATGGACATATATTTAATTTGTTAAGAGAAAAAACATCCTTAAATTAAGAGAGGTGAGGTATAAAACCTTTCGTTAGCGACAAATGTGACTAAAAAGTTAAATATACATTTATTGAAAAGAGCTTATTTACATATTAACTTAGTTTTTTTCATATACTTAAGTTTCTATTTTAATTAGCTTAAAAAATACATTGACTTTAGTAGAAAATGTGCTATTTTTCTTACTTTGCTGGTTTTTGTATTAAGAGATACAATTTAGCGGGGTGTAGCTCAGTTGGTAGAGTGCTGGTTTTGGGAACCAGTTGCCGGAGGTTCAAGTCCTCTCACCCCGAATGGGTCGATAGCTCAATCGGATAGAGCAACAGCCTTCTAAGCTGTAGGTTGCAGGTTCGATCCCTGCTCGACTCGATCTGACGCTTTTTTTTGTATTGTGAGTGTGGTTTTTTTCTTTGTTGTAGTTTATTCTTTTTCCTTAGAGTGGAGTCTTTTTTTCCTTGTTCTTTTTTTTATATGTGTTCTCTCAGTTGTTGTAGGTTTATGTTTTGTGTTTTGATTGATGATGGCGGGTGTAGTTCAATTGGTTAGAGCATCAGATTGTGGTTCTGAAAGTTGTGGGTTCGAGTCCCATCACTCGCCCATTGTTTGCGTTCGTAGCTCAATTGGATAGAGCATCTGACTTCGGATCAGAGGGTTGAGGGTTCGAGTCCTTCCGAGCGCGGATTATATATGGGCCGTTAGCTCAGCTGGTAGAGCGACTGACTCTTAATCAGTATGTCGCAGGTTCGATCCCTGCACGGCTCAAATATTGTATTTAGTATATAATTTATTTTTGTTTTTATATAAGCGAGAGTGGTGGAATTGGTAGACACGCAAGACTTAGAATCTTGTGCTTCACGGTGTGTGGGTTCGAGTCCCACCTCTCGCATTTGCCAAGTAAAATTGCGGGAATAGTTCAGTGGTAGAACAGTACCTTGCCAAGGTAAAGGTCGCGGGTTCAAATCCCGTTTCCCGCTTATAATAAGCGAGTTATTTTATGTCAGTTAGTGGGAAAGTGGAAAAGTTACCTGATGCGTTAGTTTCTTTTGATGTACAAGTATCTAAAGAAAGCGTTGTAAAGGGTTTTGATTTAGCGTATGCGAAGATAGGCGGTAATGTTCGTGTGCCTGGTTTTCGTAAGGGTAATGTTCCAAAGAGTCTTTTGAAGAAGAGATATGGTTCATCTCTCAAGAAGGAAGCTCTTGAGAATGTGGTTGAGGATTCTATAAAGGAACTCGTGGAGAAAGAGAATATACATCTAATCTCAAATCTTCAGATAGAGGATTTTGCCTCTGCTTTTGATAAGATAATGGAGGGGGAGGATTTTAGTTTTAAGGCTACGGGAGAGATGTACCCAGAGGTTGTGATAGGGAATTATAAAGGTATTGAGATAACTGTCCCTAAGTATATATTCACGGATGAGCATAAGGATGACAGATTAAAGGAGATGCAACATAAGCTTGCAGATTTTGTAGAGAAGGGTGAGGAAGCTGTCGTTGAGGAGTCTGATCTTGTCAGGCTTAATCTTCGTTTTTTTGCTTCATCGGACGATTTGGATACACACCGTGAATATCATTTAAATATGCAAGAGAGTGATACGCCTTTTGATGAAGTTAGGGATAGTTTGCTTGGTATGGGAAAGGGTAAGGTTTGTGAGTTAAGCGTTGGAGACCTTAAGTATGTGAGCGAAGAACTCTATTCTAAGTACAAAAAGATGTCTGTGGAAGTTATAGATATTAAGAGTCAGAATATTCCAGAAATAGATGATGAGTTTGCCAAAGGTTATAGCTTCGATACCCTTGAAGCCCTATATGAGGGCATTACAAGGGAGTTAGATAGTGCTTGCAAGCAAAAGAGTAAAGACAGTTTTTTTGACAAGCTCATATCTGACATAACAAAGAACTCTACCTTTTTAATTGGTAAGCAGGCAATAGAGTTTCAAGTTTATAATTATATGAAGAAGTTGGAAGAGAGTCTTAAGAATAATAATGTGTCTATGGAGGATTATGCGAAAAGCATAAATCAGGATATCGATCAATT
Organism: Nereis procera; assembly: GCA_032360585.1. Lineage (NCBI taxonomy): Eukaryota > Metazoa > Annelida > Polychaeta > Phyllodocida > Nereididae > Nereis > Nereis procera. The sequence continues at coordinate 81,613 of JAUOBU010000016.1, read as the reverse complement.
TAAAGATAAGTATAGGGAAAAAGCCATTCAGGACATTAAATTTGAACTTATAAAGGGTGCCATCTTAAAGAAAGAGGAGATTAAGGTTAGCGAAGAGGATCTAGAGGCACATTATAAAGAATATGCTAACAATCTCAATATTCCGTATGAAGAAGCTAAAAAATTACTAAGAGATTCTGATAAACATTCTATGCTTTACGATATGTCTCTTTATAAACGATTTGTTGATTACCTTATTGATAATAATACAATGGAAGAAGGTAGCGAGGAGCCTGTTTATGATCTTGTTAAGGAAAATAAGAGTATTTCGTAGGATATAGTTTTCTTCATTTTATTGCCGTGCTAAATATAAGCAATAACAATTATCAGAACAATAATTAATCTTTTTATAAAACTTGCAAACAAACTTATTGGGGAAAACACCTTCGTATTAGGAAGGGTAATGTGTAAAACCTAATGGAATATAGCAAGTATTTCAATCAAGCAGCCTGAATCTATGTCTATGTAAAGCCCTTTGCTACAAACACTTATGTTTATCCGTAAGGCTAGAGTAACAGAAGCAAAAGAAATAAAAGCTATTATTGACTACTATTCTGACAGGGGTGTTATCTTGCCAAGAACCCTTGATGAAATATATAAGTATATTAGAGATTTTACAGTTTGTACCATTAAACAAAAAATAATTGGTGTATGTGCTTTGAGCTTCTTTACCGAGGAGTTCGCCGAAATTAGAACGCTTGCAGTTCTGGGGCAGTACAAAAAGCAAAATATAGGCTCCCTTTTGGTTAAATCATGTATCAAAGAGGCTATAGACCATAAGATTAAGACCATTTTTACTCTTACATATATACCGGATTACTTTAAGAAATTAAATTTTAGGAATGTTGATAAGGGTTCTTTGCCACATAAAATATGGAGAGATTGTATTAATTGTGAGCATTTTTACAATTGCAATGAAGAAGCAATGGTAAATCAATTAGATAAAAAGAATAAAGAATAATTTAAGGTATAGGAAAATGCATTGTCGTTAATCTCTTTTTTTAGTATAATGTTACCTATGAAAAATGGCGTTGTAGCCAAGTGGCTAAGGCGGCGGTCTGCAAAATCGCTATCGTGGGTTCGACTCCCACCAACGCCTCAAATATTGCCCGGGTGGTGGAACTGGTAGACACTAGGGACTTAAAATCCCTTGACTTATAACGGTCGTGCCGGTTCGAGTCCGGCCCCGGGCACAACAATATAAGAACAAAATAATAAGACATTGTGGTGAACTGCTTTAAATAGACACATATTTATTAACTTTTTAAGCGATATTATTGCTAGTTTCTACTCCATTTTCTGCCTTCTTACATATAGAGGAAAAAACATCTTTAGATTAGGGAGTATTCAGATATAAAACCTGATAGGAAATTGCAAACAAACTTCTTAAGTAAAAGGAAGATTAACCTCCCAAAGAGGAAATACCCCTCAAACTAATAAAAATAAGGTATAGAACCTTATATAAAACCATGAGATACTCGTAGCCCAAGTTTTTTTGTTGACTATGTAGTTTTTTATTATTAATATTTGTCTTGTTTGTGGAATAATGATAATACTAGGAGTAATAGGTGAAACGAACATTTCAGCCTAGCAGAATTAAAAGAAAAAGAAAGTTTGGCTTTAGAAAAAGAATGTCTACCAAAGGAGGACGACTAATCCTAAAAAGAAGAAGGCAGAAAGGTAGAAAAAAATTAACCGTTTCTGATGAAAGACGACATAAATAATAGTAATATAAAGCAAATAGAAAATAACTTCTCTAAACAAGAAAGACTGAAGAAAAAAGATATTACGAACCTGTTCAGGAACTGTAGAAAGATAAGAAAAAAAGGCTATCTTGGAATATATAAAGAAAATTGCATGCCTTATCCGAGACTTGCAGTTTCTCTTAAGAGGAAGAGTGGGAAAGCGGTTTATAGAAATTATGAAAGACGCATAGTTAAGGAAATCTTTAGAACTAATAAAAGCAAGTTGCCCAATATTGATATTCTAATAATCAAACTCTCTAATGATAGGGCGACATTCGTCGAGAAAAAGCAGGATATTGTAAACTTGTTTAAACAAATTAATAGAAAAAAAGTTCAATGATTGAACATGCTCAAAAATCTAATAATTTCTTTTATTAAAATATATCAAAAGTATATTTCTCCACTTATCCCGCCATCGTGTCGCTTTTACCCGACATGCTCTGAATATACCAAGCAAGCCTTTGTTAAGTATTCCCTGTTTAAAGCTGCTTACCTTTCTTGTAAAAGACTTCTAAAATGTCATCCATTTCATCCGGGCGGTTATGACCCTTTGAAATAAAAGCTTTTGTCGTAAAGCTACCTCTCTCTATATATGTTTCGTTAGGAGAAAATCTCTTATGGATAGAAATACATTATTTGCTATACTTTTGTCCTTTTTACTGGTTTTGGTATATTTGATGTTCTTTAGCCCCGAAAGAAAAAAAGAACGCAAAATAGTAAGCAATCAAGAAGAAAAAGAAGCAGTTAAAGAAAGGGGAAAAGAAAAAACAATTGAAGACCAAAATGTTAAAATCATTGGGCAAGAAAAAAAGAAAATAAAAATACAAGCCGATTTCAACGTTATGCCTTCTCCCGATTTTGACTCCAATGAAGAGCTTGCCAAAAATAAAATACAAACATTTGAAATAGAAAACTCAGTTCTAAAATTGGAATTTAACAGTATAGACGCCTCCCTTAAAAGTGCCAAACTCAAAAACTATAAAGATGAAAAAGGGCAATTGATAGACGCTGTTTTCGATAAAGACCAAGATGAAACTGTATTACCACTCGCCACTAGCTTTGTAAGTGCTAAAAACTTAGACTATAAATCCAACGCAGTGTATGACTATGCCATATACGATTATCTGGGAAAAGATAAAGAATTAAGTTGTTCCAATACAGGAACATTATTAGATAAACACCAAGACTTTTTTGAACTCGTTAAAGAAAATATAACCAGGACCATAAAAATATATGACGGAGACTATGGGGTAAACTATAAGGCTATAGTATTCTCTGCTAACTACTTCCTTTTGAAGGGAAATAAAAAACAGGAAATAGAGTTTGTCAAAATATACTTAATTGATGAAAAACATTATACCTTTAATATAGATATACATATAAGAAACCTATCCGATGAAGCTCTTGTCTTGTCTAGCAATGACGGAGAAAATGAAAACTCAAGTTTTTATATCCATTGGGGTAATAGTCTTGGACCATTCTATTCTCCTGAGAAAACCACACAGTATGATGCAAATATACAGATCGCTTATCTCGAAGAAAAAGAGGATTTTAGCTCCGAAGAGTTTATAGTCGATGGTAATGGTAGTGGATTTAGAAACTTTAAATGGATTGCTATCGACAGCAGGTATTTAATGGTGGGCTTCGTGCCACAATGGAATAATGTAACTCTCTCGGGAGGGGAACCGGCAAAAAGATGGAATAAGTCTAATTACTTTGGCGAAGCATATGCAGGAGAAACAAAAGAAACTTCGTCGTTTGTTTTTTGGACATCTACAGAAAAAATACATAAAAACAAAGAAGTAATTGGGGTTGGATTTCATAAGATATTTTTTGAAAAGCCAAACGAAAGAAAAGACTTTCATATTACTGCCTATCTTGGTCCAAAAACAAGGTCATTGCTAAGCCAAAGCAGATATGATGACTTTGAACTACTTAAGGTAAGGGATAGGAGTTGGATGCCTTTTATTAAGCCTCTTGAGTGGGCAATGGAATGGCTATTATTTACCTCTTATGATTACATATATCCCAATTTTGGTCTTGCTATAGTCATACTTACCATAATCTTAAAGATATTGCTTCACCCTCTGACAAAGAAGAGCCTTGACTCAACAAAGAAAATGTCAGAGCTTCAACCCAAAATAAAAGAACTTGAAGCCAAGTTTAAGACTAACAAGGAAAAGAAACAGAAAGCTTTAATGCAGCTTTACAAAAAAGAAGGAATAAACCCACTAGGTGGTTGTCTGCCTATATTATTTCAATTACCTGTATTTTTTGCCCTATGGAATGTTCTGCCATACTTACTCGAGCTTAAGAGTAGTCATTTCTTGTGGATAAAGGATCTATCATCTCCGGATACTGTTGCACATCTGCCTCTTATTCTAACGAACGATCTTAATATTTTGCCTATTATTATGACACTGACTTCAATTGTGCAGATGAAGTTGAGTCCTCAGGCAACACCGGGTATGGGTATGGGTATGGGCGGGGGAGACAACTCAGCTCAAACAGCTAAGATGATGCAATATACTATGCCTATAGTTTTTATACTTATTTTTTGGTCTATGCCTTCTGGTCTTGTTCTTTATTGGACTGTGCAGAATATGTTGCAAATAGGTCAACAACTTTATACTAATTTAAGAGGCAAAAAAAGTAAGAAAAAGTAGATAAGAAAATTAATATATATATTAAGTGTACAATGATGTAAAAAAATAAGGAGGTAAGAATGCTTGTCCAAGAATTTGAGGGAAAGACTAAAGAAGAAGCTACTAAACTTGCCCTTGAAACCCTTAATTTGGATATAGATCAAGTTAAAGTGGAATTGATTGAGCAGGGTAAAGTTGGCTTTTTTGGGTTTCGTAAAGAAAGACAAATTAAAATTAAAGTTTATTATGAAGAGCAAAGACATAGTAATCTAGCCATTGAGGTTAAGAAATATCTTGAAGGTCTGTTCGAGCGTATGGGCATAACTGGTAGTGTGGAAATCCTGGAAGAAGATAAGGAAAAATTGTATATAGATATTTCCAGCAAGGAATCAGGACTTATAATTGGTAAGCAGGGTATTAATCTAGAAGCAATTCAATTTCTTATAAATATGGTTTTTAATAAGGAAAAGCGTGATAAGGAGAAGTGGAAAAGGATAGTTCTGGATGTGGAAGGCTATTATAGTAGGCGTGAAGCTAATATTAGAAGTCTTGCATTAAAGACTGCCCAATATGTTAAGCAAGATAAGCAAAGTCGTTTATTGCCCGCAATGAGTCCATTTGAGAGACGACTTATCCATCTTGTACTACAGGATATTAAAGGTATTAGTACAAAAAGTGAGGGTCACGGAACCTTTAAACATGTAAAGGTCTTTCTTAAGTAGCTGCAATTAGTATAGATAATTATAAGAATACTCTTTAGTAATTTGCTTAAGAAAATCGTTAAGATTGGAAAAGTCCTTCTTTTCTTTAAGAATGTTGTGCCGGAAAGTGCAAAGAAAAAGGCAAGAAGGAGAGGGTAGATCACTGGGTTCACCGTTTTTATTGGCATCTAGTGTTTATCTTCTTATCTAAATATTTGCTAGTTATAACTCTGCCTTATTCTTTTCAATTTAGAAATTAACTTCTTAAAGGGAAAATACCTTAGTCTTAAGAAGAGCAATGAATAAAATGGCATAGAAATTAGCAATAATATTGCCTGGAAAGTTAAGTACATATCTATTTAAAGTAGTTCGCCACAGTATATAAATACAAATCTATGAGAGATTATTTCCATGATACTATTATTGCTATATCAACCCCTCGAGGTAGTGGTGCGATTGCGATTATACGGATTTCTGGGGACAAGTCTCTCACTATAGCAAAGCAGATTTTTTATAGCCCACACTTTGATATTTTAAAAGTCCGCAGTCGTTATCTTTATTATGGTAAGGTGCTTGATCCTGTTAGCTTGTCTTATCTGGATGAGGTCCTTTTATCTTATATGCCTGCTTCTGCTTCCTTCACGGGAGAAGATACTGTAGAGATAAATTGTCATGGTGGGGAGTTTGTACCTTACAACATTCTTCAGCTTATTTTATCTTTAGGTGAGGTTCGTCTTGCTGATGCTGGTGAGTTTACGAGGCGTGCTTACCTTAATGGCAGGATAGATCTAACACAAGCAGAGGCTATAAACGACATTATATCCTCACGAAATAGCTTTTCTTTACATAATGCTATCTCCAATCTTGAAAAGCATTTTTCCGATGTAGTTGGTGGATTTAGGAAGCGTCTTCTTGACATTTTATCTATAATAGAGGCTCACATTGATTATCCTGATGAGGACCTACCAAAGCCTTTCTATTCTGATTTTATTTTAACAATAGACAGTATTACTGCTAAAATAGATGCTTTACTAGAGGATAGCAAGCAAGGTTATATATTGAAGGAGGGGGTTAAGCTTGTTATTGTAGGTAAGACGAATGTGGGTAAGTCTTCACTTTTTAACCACCTTGTAAGGCGGGAAAAAGCGATAGTTTCGAGTGTTCACGGTACCACCCGTGATTATCTTGAAGCAAATATAAACCTACGGGATGTACCGGTGCATCTTATTGACACAGCGGGTGTTCGAGAGACTTGTGATGAGATAGAACTTGTTGGCAAGAGACTTACTTATGACAAGATGCAAGAGACAGATTATATATTATGGTTACTTGATAATAGCCGTAAGTGGGATGAAGACGACGCTAGCATATTGTCTTTTATTAAGGAAAAGTCTATAGATAGTTCTAAGGTAATCGTTCTTGTAAATAAGACAGACTTAGATAATGTTTTGGACAGTAGTTTTGTATCTAATGCTGTTAGGGAGTTGTTTAGAGTATCAGTTCATAGTAGCTTGGGTCTTTTAGAGTTCGAGGATGCTTTGCTTAATATTTTTCTTGGTGGGAAAGGGAATAGTTTTAATAGTTCTGCCATTACTTGTAATATGAGGCAGGAGTCTTTGCTTATTCAGGCGAGGAAGTCCTTGGCTAATTTCAAATCTTTGCTTGAAGGTTCATTGGAGTATGATTTTCTTGCTTTGGAGCTTAGAGATGCTCTTGATTATTTTGGTGAGATAACGGGTGATTTTATTAGTTCTTCAGAGGTTATAGATAATATCTTTGCTAATTTCTGTGTTGGCAAATAGATTTGTATAATTTTATTTTACACCATTGTGTAAACAAACCTCTTAAGGGAAAATAAGATTAACTTCTTTGAAGGGAAAAATACCTTCAAACCAAGAAGAATAAGGCGTAAAACAGCTTGGACATTAGCAATAATATTGTTTAAGAAGCTAAATATGTGTCTATTTAAAGTGCTTCGCCACAGGGTATAATGGTGTAAACAAACTTCTTAAGGGAGAAGAAGATTAACTTCTTTGAAGGGAAAAAATATCTTCAAACTAAGAAAAATAAGGCGTAAAATAGCTTGGACATTAGCAGTAATCTTGTTTAAGAAGTTAAATATGTGTCTATTTAAAGTGTTTCGCCACAGGGTATAATGGAAAAGAATGTTCTTATAATAGGTGCAGGGGTTAGTGGGGAACTGGTTGCTGCGGATATAGTTAAAGACTCTAGTTATTGTCTTATAGGTTATCTTGATGACGATCCTGCGAAAGAGGGTTTAGAGATAGGTGGTTTTAGAGTTTTTGGTTCTACAGAACTTTTACCAGATTTTGTTCTTGATCACGCCATTAATATGGTAGTAATATCCATTCCGACGGCGGAAGGTTTCTGTATTTATAACATATTAAATAAGCTTATGGGTTTTAATCTTGAAATTAAGATTGTGCCTGGCTTTTATCATATTTTAGAACGGGATATGAAGATTAAATATCCTATTCGTAATACAGATATAGTTGATTTTTTAAGGAAGCCTAAGATAACACTTGATATAGATAAGATAGCTAGTGTTCTTCATCGCAAGTGTGTTCTTGTAACTGGTGCAGGAGGTAGTATAGGCAGAGAGTTATCTATGCTTATAGCTAGTGTTGAGCCATCCAGGTTAGTTCTTCTTGGTAGGGGTGAGAATAGTATTTTTCAAGTTTATAATGATCTTAAGATAATTTACCCCGGTCTTAATATAGATTGTGTCATAGTAAACATAGTGGATTATCCGTTGCTTGAGGAGGCATTTAAAAAGTATAATCCTGAGATTATATTCCATACCGCAGCACATAAGCATGTTAATTTTATGGAGTATCATGTTAAGGAAGCGTTTCGTAATAATGTTATTGGTTCATTTAATTTGATGTCTCTTAGTCATAGTGAGGGCGTTGAACGATTTGTATTGATATCGACAGACAAAGCTGTGTCTCCAACGAGTGTTATGGGGGCGACTAAGCGGATAGTTGAGTCTATAATGTTATCTTATGGAGATTTGGGTGGCACAGTATTTTCAGCGGTTCGTTTTGGCAATGTTTTAGGTAGTCGTGGTAGTGTTGTACCACTTTTTAGGAAGCAGATAGAGATGGGAGGCCCAGTTACGGTAACAGATAAGGATGTGTCAAGGTATTTTATGACGATAGCGGATGCGGCTCAGCTTGTGATACAATCTTGTTCAATATCCTCTGGTAATGAAATATTTATTCTTGATATGGGTGAATCTATTAAGATATATGATCTTGCGAAGCTTCTTATTCAGATATACAGGCCTAATTTGGGTAAGGATATTGAGATAGTGTTTACGGGTCTTCGTGATGGAGAGAAGCTTGAAGAGGAGCTTTGGACTGATTCTGAAGGGGAACGCCTTTCTCTTTCTAAGGATATATATGTGTTGAATGTTGTTCCAGCATCGTTTAGGTTTTTTGATTTGCTAGATTATGTTATGGGTAATTTTGCTGATATTGATGAAGTTGATTTGAAGCGGTTAATTTTTGAACTTGTTTCGTTATAATTTTTGTTAGACAGCTTCTTAAAGGAAAAATACCCTCAAATTTAAGAAGAATAGGGCACGAAACCTCTTAGAAATTAGCAATAATATTACTTAAGAAGTTAAACACTAGATGCCTATTTAAAGTGGTTCGCACGAGTTGTGCTAATTTTGGTTTATTTTTTTATTAATGTTTATTTTATATATGCTTGTGTTTGTTTTTAGTGGATATTTCGTATAGGCTTGTATATTTCTGTTTGCTGTTAGTTTCTATTCTATTTTATTTCTTACTCCTTATGTTTTATATTTTATGTTTTGGATAGGTTATTATTATGGTGGATTCTCGTTATATTCGTAATTTTTCTATTATAGCTCATGTAGATCACGGGAAGTCCACTTTGGCTGACAGGCTTCTTGAGTTTACAAGTTCTATGAGTGTTAGGGAGAGGAAGGATCAGATACTTGACAGTATGGATTTGGAGCGTGAGAGGGGTATAACGATAAAGTCTCAGACTGCATGTATAGAATATATGGCTTTGGATGGTAATAAGTATTTTTTAAATTTGATAGATACACCAGGTCATGTAGATTTTGCGTATGAGGTATCGAGGGCTCTTGCGGCTTGTGAGGGGGTATTGTTAGTTATAGATGCTTCACAGGGCGTGGAGGCACAAACTATAGCTAATCTTTATCAGGCTATGGAACACAATCTTAGCATTATACCAGTTATCAATAAGATAGATTTACCAACGGCTAATGTGGATATGGTAATGAAGCAAATTGATAAGGAGCTTGGTTTAGATTTAGATATGGTTGTTTGTGTTAGTGCGAAAGAGGGGATAAATATAGGGCTTGTATTAGAGGCAGTAGTTAATCATTGTGTTTCTCCGAGTAAGCAAGATAATGAGGTACAGTCATTACTTTTCGACGCATATTTTGATTATTTTAGAGGGGTTATAATGAGCGTCCGCATTTTTGGTGGTCGTTTTAAGGTGGGGGATAGTATATTATTTATGCAGGGTGGAGGCAAGTATAAGATAGAGGAACTTGGTATATATAGATTAAAGAGGTTTGCCAGAGACGAGTTATCTACGGGTGAGGTGGGTTATATTGTAGCTAACATAAAGTCATTATCTGATACTAAGATAGGGGATACGATAACATTACTTGATGATCCAGCATCTTTATCTCTTCCTGGTTATAAGGATATTAAGCCAATGGTTTTTGCTGGTATATTTCCTTTGGAGAGTGAGGATTATTCTGTTATGCAAGATGCCATAGGGAGATTAAAGCTTAATGATGCATCATTGTTATATGAGCCTGAAAGCTCTAAAGCTCTTGGTTTTGGTTATAGGTGTGGTTTTTTAGGTTTGCTTCATATGGAGATAGTTGTTGAGCGTTTTAGGCGTGAGTTTAATTTAAACCTTATTACTACTGCCCCCAGTGTTGAATATAAGATATTGCGTAGCAGTGGAGAGGAAGAGCTAATAGACAATCCAACTAACTTTCCAGAAAGACAATATATTGATAAGGTATTTGAACCATATATTATTTCCAATATAATATGTCCTGAGGAATATCTTGGCAATATAATAGCCTTATGTTATGAAAAGAGAGGGGTACAAAAAAATATGGATTATATAGATGAAAGTCGTGTCCAGATAGACTTTGAATTACCCCTAGCGGAAGTTGTTTATGATTTTCACGATAAATTAAAAAGTGTTTCAAGAGGTTATGCTTCTTATGATTATCATATTGCTGATTATAGAGAAAGTGAACTTGTAAGAGTTGATATTATGGTCAATCATAAAAAAGTAGACGCTTTTTCTCAGATAATCCATAAAGATAAATCCCAAACCAGAGGGCGTGCAATAATTGAGAAGCTAAGAGAATTAATTCCAAGGCAAATGTTCCAAATACCTTTACAGGCTGCTATTGGTGGCAGTATAATAGCAAGAGAAAATATACGCGCTATGCGTAAAGATGTTACATCAAAGTGTTATGGAGGAGATATAAGTAGAAAAAGAAAGCTTCTTGAAAAACAAAAAGAAGGTAAGAAGAAAATGAAGCAAATAGGGAGCGTTGATATTCCTCAAGATGCTTTCATATCTGTATTAAAGGTATAAAAGTATACTGTAAACAAACTTCTTAAGGGGAAAGAAATTAGCTTCTTAAAGGAGAAATACTTTCAGCAAGAAGAATAAGGCATAAAACGGCGTGGAGATTAGCAATAAGCTTACTTAAGCAGTTAAATATATCTCTATTTAAGTGGTTTGCCACACATAATTAGTAAAATCTGGATAAAGAAGGACAGTCGTCCTGCAGGTTAATTAATGTGTCAGAGTCTAAGCCTGTATTAACTTTATAACCGGACATATTTAAGCTAAAGTTTGTGATCTTATCCTTCTCTCTGATGAAAAAAGATAATTTATAAGGCAACTTGTAGTTATTCACTTTTCCATATCTTATCAAAAGGCTCGCTATCTCCTTTTTATTGCTATATTGTATTGCCTTTCCTATTGTATAGTCTTTTTTAGAGATATGGAGTATCAGAAAGTCTGTCTTTCTAAATCTCTTTTGTCTTGTTTTGATTATGTATTCTTTTTTATCTTCTTTTATTATCTTCCAATATAAAATATGTTCTAGTTCACTAAAGCTTTTTTTGGTGTCTAAGAACCACTTTGCCTTCCTATATATTTCAATGTAAACCTGAAACCTATTTATAAAAGGATTTTCAACATCTTCAACTATTATGCTTTCTTCACCACCCTCAAGAAAGATATAACTAACAGTTGGAAGTTTATTTTTGTCCTTACAGTAAGCTTCCTTGGGTATTTTCTTTAGGCTTTCACTTATTTTTGACCCTGTTATTCTAGATATATAGTCTCTAGGGGAGTATTTTTCATACTCTTGCCTTAGTTTGTTGAATAGATTATTCTCTGGATTGCTTGGATAAACAACACTAAAGTAAAAGATGAAATGTATAATAGAAATTAGGACTAACTTTATCATTGTTGTAAACAAACTTCCTAGTAACAAAGAAAATTAACTTTTTAAAGGCAAAATACCTTCGCATTTAAGAAGAATAAGGCATAAAACGGCGTAGAAATCAGCAATAATATTGCTTAAGAAGTTAAATATGTGTCTATTTAAAGCGGTTCGCCGCACCTTCAAATAAAGAAGAGTAAGGTACAAAACAGCAAAGAAACGGACAGATGATATTTAAGAAGACAAATCTAAGTCTATTAAAAGTGGCTTACCACACGAGAAGAAGGAAAGTTAACCTCTTAAAGCGAAACACCTTCAAACTAAGTAAAATAAGGCTGCCTAAAAGCTTAGTAAAATAAATATTGCCTTTTTAATGAGACTATTTATTTTATTAAGATGGCTCGTGATAGCTACGGCATAGAAAGTTATTCTTGCTTAAGCTTTGATTTTTGTTTTGAAGCCTCCACCGTTGGAATGCTATATATATTTATGAAGCCAGTCGCATCATTTTGATTGTACACATTGTCTTTTTCAAAGGTTGAAAGTTCTGAATTATATAGAGAATATATAGACCGTCTACCAACAATAGTACAGTTACCCTTGTAAAGTTTCAATCTGACATCTCCTGTTACGCTCTCTTGCGTTTTGTCAATAAAGGCGTCCAACGCTTCCTTTAAAGGGTGAAACCAAAGACCATTATAAATAAGCTCAGCGTACTTTAATGATATTGTTTCCTTGTAATGTAGACAATCTCTTTCGATAGTAAGTGATTCTATAGCTTTGTGCGCCTCTATAAGTATGGTCCCGCCCGGGGTTTCATAAACGCCTCTCGACTTCATTCCTATAAGACGATTTTCCACGATATCAACTCGTCCAATTCCGTTCTCCCCTGCTAGATTGTTTAGGATTTCCATAATCTCTACCGAAGAAAGAGACTTGCCATCAATGGCAATAGGTATACCCTTCTCAAAACTAATTTCTATATAACTGGCTAGATCATTAGCTTCTTCAGGGGATTTAGTAAGAACAAACATATCTTCCATAGGTTCATTATAAGGGTCTTCTAATATTCCGCCTTCAAATGATATATGCATAAAATTGCGGTCTTGTGAATATGGCTTGCCCTTTGTAACTGGAACTGATATTCCTTGCTTTTTTGCGTATTCTATAAGTTCTTCTCTTGAGGATAAATCCCATTCACGCCAAGGTGCAATAACCTTTATAGTAGGATTTAACGCCTTATATGCAAGCTCAAAACGAACTTGATCATTGCCCTTACCCGTTGACCCGTGAGATACCGCCTCCGCATTTTCTTTTTGGGCTATCTCTATCTGTCTTTTTGCAATTAACGGCCTGGCAAGTGAAGTTCCCAAGAGGTATTTACCCTCATATATTGCACCGGCTTTAATTGCTCTGAAGATATATTCCTCTACAAACTCCTTCTTAAGGTCTTCGATATATGTCTTTATTGCCCCTGTCTTCTTCGCCTTCTCCCTAAGGCCTGTAAGTTCCTCGCCCTGACCTATATCTGCAGCATAAGCAATAACATCGCAGTTATATTTTTCAATAAGCCATTTCAATATAATGGAGGTATCAAGACCACCTGAATATGCAAGAACTACTTTGTTAATTTTATCGCTCATAATAAATCCTTAAATAGACTATAAACAAAAGCTATATTTGGTCCACGACAAGATGTGGCGGAACTCTTTAAGCAAACTTAGCTGCTGGCCTCTTAATCAAGGTTATTGCTAATTTCTACGAGGCTTTGCAACTCATTTTTTATTGCAGAGTGTATTTTTTTCTTTAATGAGTTAATTTTATTCTTCCTTAAGCAGTTTATTCACAGCAAGATATTAAAACTCAAAGTCCACGCTATCAAGACGCCTTCTAAACTCCTTAAGTACTCTCTCTTCATCATCTATACCAGATGCGCTAAAAGTAGCTGAAAATCGTACAAAAGAACCTGTGTCATCCCAAGGAACTGTCGATATAAGCTTTTCCTTAATGAGCCACTGAGAGAAATCTTCTCCGCTATTGAATCTTGTTGAACCTTTTATGCCCTTAGGTGCTTCAACAAAAAGATAAAATGTACCATCTGGCATTGATGCCGAGAAACCTTTCTTTTTCAGAGTAGATACAAGGCTTCTAAGTCTCCTTTCGTATTTCTTACATATTTCTGCCGTGAACTCGGGATGATTCAAACCCTCTATACCCGCCTTTTGTATTGGTATGAACTGCCCTGAATCTATGTTGTCTTTAACATGGGCAAAAGCCTTTATAATAAGCTCGTTGCCACAAACAAAACCCAACCTGAAACCAGTCATATTATAAGATTTGGACAAAGAGTGAAACTCAATACCAACATCTAATGCACCTTCCACAGATAAAAAAGAAAGGGGCTTCTTACCGTAAACTAAAGCCGCATAAGCAGCATCTTGGGCAACAATGATATTATATTCCTTTGCGAACGCAACGACTTCCTTATAAAAATCTTCCGTTGCATTTGCTCCGGTCGGATTGTTAGGGTAGTTTAAAAGCAAAATCTTTGCTTTCTTTGCTTTTGCCGCCGGTATCTTGTCAAGCTCGGGTAAATAACTATTCTCCTTCCTTAAAGGAAGGTTAATAACTTCTCCACCATACCACTTAGTATGAGTACCAAGAACAGGATAGCCCGGTACAGTCATAATACTTATATCTCCCTCATTTATAAATAAAGCAGAAAACATTGCAAGGGCTGGCTTTGAACCTATGGTGTGATTTATATTTAAGTTTGGGTCAAGCGAAACATCAAACACCTCTTTCATATATCTTCTCGCCGCTTCTTTGAAGACTATTACGCCATTATCGGCATATCCCCTATTCTCTGGCATATCTACTTCTCTTTTAAGAGTCTGCCTTATAAGCAACGGAGATATATCATCAGGTTCGCCAACGCCAAAGTCAAGTATCTCCATATTTGGATACTTACGACAGACCTCGTCCTTTGCTAACTTAATCTTTTGAAATTTGTATATCTTTGTGTCTTTGCCAAAGCTTTTGCCACCTATTCTATCTGCAAATAATGATTGTATATAACTCATTAGTATTACCCGTAAACAAAATATTTTTCTTTGATAGGATTGTGAGAAAACTTCTTAAAAAGAAATTAAAATCAATTTCTTAAAAAGAACACTATCTCTAAATTGTTGCTCACCACATAAAGTAAAAATAAAAGGAATTTCTTAATAGGAAAGTAAATTAATTAAATATTTTATGGTTTGCCATTTCTTAACAAACAAGGAAGCTTCTCTTCCATCTTTGTGGGTTGCCACTTTAATAAAGTGTATATTGCAAACAAACTTCTTAAGGGAGAAGAAAATTAACTTCCTAAGTAGGAAATACCCCTCAAAATAAGCAAAACAAGGTCTAAAATCTTATAGAAAACAATAAACAGCGTCCTTAAAGGAGTAAATATATATTTTATTAAGGTGGCGAGCCACAGTATATTGCGACGAACCGCTTTAAATAGACACACATTTAACTTCTTAAGCAATATTATTGCTGATTTCTATGTTGTTTTATACCTCATTCCTCTTGGCTTGAAGGTATTTTTCCTTTAAGAGGTTAATTTTCTTTTTCATTAAGAAGTTTGTTTTTCATGTTCGTTAGATAGATTGTTTATTATTAGCTTCGTTTACTCTGGAAGTTTTGATTTGATAAGACAGATGTGGAGTATCGCTTCAAGTATACTTAGATTTAGCTTCTTAAGATATACTATTACCAATTTACACGATATTTTATGCCTCATCCTTCTTGATTAGAAGGTATTTTTCCTTAAGAAGTTAATTTCCTTTTCCCTTAAGAAGTTTGTTTATGAAGATATTATCGTATTAGGTCCCCTTCATTATACCAGTATTCCCCGTCTTTATTTTTAACGCTGCTGCGGGAATTATCTTGTCCTTTGATATCTTTACCGTTTAGCATATTATCCTTTGTAGATGATAATTTACCCAATTTAGGGACCTTTGCTGTGATTGTTTCTATAGAGTAGTTATTATTTTTACTCATAGCTATAATGTGGTATTTTTTATCTTCGGCCTCTCGTCTAAAGTATATATTAGCCTTTACCGTTTTTCTTGTATGTCCTTTATAAAAGGCTTCTATTAATACAGCGTTCTTGTCTTCTTTATGCTTGCTAAAGTCTATTTCTACGAAGTTCTTTTCCTTGTCCTCGCGAATTAAGAAGGTTTTGAAAAACTCATGGTCACTTTGATATTCGACATAAACAGTAAGGTAATTGTCGTCTATAATATCTTCTAACTTTGTAATATTAGGATTTATAGAGCTGTCTAAGTTCTTTCTTTCTAGAACAAGCCCTATAGGGTTGTCATAATATTTTCCCTTATAATCTGTGTGCTTTCTTGAGAAGGTGCGTATATTTATCTTTATCCCGTCCCTAACTCTTATAATACCATATATTTCCTTTGATTGCTTATAACCGTATATTATATAGAGAGGTATTCTTATTCTAAAAGCTTGTCCAAATTGAGCATCTTTTTCTGGAGTTGAATCTACAAGAAAGTACAGACTTTGCCCTTCCCCTATGAACATATTCTTATACAATCGTTTTTCATTCTTATTTATGGATAGTGGCTGTAACGAACGAAGACCATATTCCTTTACTCTACCTTGATTATCAGTGCCCCAATAATGGTTCGTTAAAAGGATTGAACCTATATGTTGTTTCTTTCGTATGATAAGATCATAAAAAAAAGCACCTTCTTCACCTAATACTTTTGTAAGTCTTATATCCTCTTTTGAAAGAGCGAGTGGATGTTTTGGGAATACTTCCTCCTCTTCTTCAGGCTCGGGGACACTACTTTCTCTTCTATCCTGTTCAGATTCATATGTTCTTAACAATTGGTTAATTGTTGATTTACTTTCTTCTTTTAACTCGTCGCTTAAATATATACTTTGAAACTTATTTGAAACAGAATACAGCTGAATTGTCAAGCTAACAAGCAAAAATAAGGCAATTATGAATACTCTTTTTAACATTTTGTCTCTTTCCATGTTTATTATATTATCTTCAATATAAGAAAATAGGGGCTTTCATCAACTGTCTATTATAATAATACAGAATACGCAAAACAGATAAACAAAGTATTCTTTAATGATCATTATTATTAACAGTCCTTCTCTATTAATTTCTATTAACTCAATAGAAATCTTTAGTGTTTTTTAGTAGAGTAAGAATATTTAGTTACATATAATTGGGAGCTATAATGCATACACGACATTTAATAGCAAGCACAATTGTTTGTATAATTATAGTCTATACATTTTATTCCTGCTCGTCCGACAAAGACAAAACAAAACAAAATAAACAACTCCATATTTATTATGGTTACATAATTGATATAAATCAACCTATTCATAAAAGATTGATATATTTACAAACACTTGAAAGCGTGGCAAAAGGAAAAAATATAAAACTAAAAAAGGAGGCATTGAGCTATCTAAGAAATGCACGAGACCTCTTTTCAAGACAAAGGCAAACTAGAAATAATATAGAGATGCTGTCTAAAATAGATAATGTACTAGATAACCTAGGTTATTCTATCAGTCCTCATTTGTCATTCATAGAAGAGGAAAAAGAGAGACGGAAGCAAGAAATTATTAAACTTAATGCAAAGAACCGAATTGATGCAAGACTCTATGGAACTTGGATAAGAATAGAAGGAAATATAACCAAGCAGTACAGCTTTCACAACGACAGTTCCTTTCAATATATAGAAGTTGCTGGTGAAGGCTTAGGCTCTTTGGAAGCTAAGAGCGGGATGAATAATAGGTTTGTATCAGCAGGCAAATATGATATAACACAAGGGAAGGAAGGATACAAACAGTTTATAGTACTATCGTTTAACAAAAGTAAGAGGGGTATAGAAAACAAGGAGTATAGAATAGAAAGTAATAAACTCTTTCTTGATAAAGACAGTTTTCTAAAAAGATGAGTATATTGTTAGAAAACTTCTTAATAAAAAGCAAAGTAAACTTTTTAGAGGAATAAGATTGTGGCTCGCCACTTTAAATAGACAGATATTTAACTTCTTAAGCAATGTTATTCCTGATTTCTGCGAGGTTTCGTGTCCCATTCTTCTTAGTTTGAGGCTATTTTCCCCTTAAGAGGCTAATTTTCTTTTTACTTAAGAAGTTTGTTTACAAATATATTTCATAAATAGCTTAAGGGCATAGAAAGAGTAGCGCAAGCTATAATAAAAAACTATTTAATAAATAAAAAAGCTTTATTTATTAAAATAACTTGTCGTTTACTTATCTAAGTATCGACGAAAATTCCAAGGGGAAAGGATTCTCTTTATGGGAGAAGAAACATTATCATCACAAGAAATAAATGTCCTGCTTGAAGGGGCTGATATTATATATGATGATACCAAGCAATATATAAAACAGCCTAGTCAGGTTGACGAGGATAAGGTGGCGGAGCTATCGGAAGATGGCGATGACTCACTTTCTTTATCTGATAAGGCAGAATATGGCGGAGCTTTTCTAGGGGAACATATTGATGTTAAGAATATGTCGCATAGCCAATCTCGCAATGCTAACCTCCTCCTTGATATATATGTTCAGGTTACCGTAGAACTTGGTAGAACTAATATTAAGGTAAAAGATGTACTCGGCCTTGGAGAAGGTTCCATTATTGAACTTAGTAAGCCTGCAAGCGAGCCTGTTGACCTACTGGTAAATAATAGGCTTATTGCTCACGGTGAAGTCGTTGTTATAGACGAAAACTTCGGTACCAGGGTTACAAATATAGTGAACCTCGAAGAAGGTTTTAAGCAATAAGTTGTAAACAAACTTCCTAAGGAAAAGGGAAATTAACTTTTCAAAGGAAAAATGTCTTCGCATCAAGGAGAATAGGGCATAAAACGGCGTGGAAATTGGCAATAATATTGCTTAAGAAGTTAAATATGTGTCTGTTTGAAGTGGCGAGCCACAATATATATTTTATTAAGGTGCTTCCCCACAATAAGTTGTTAGAAAGCCTCCCAGAAGTGAACGGAACCGGCTTCTTAAGTTAAGAGAAATACCTCTAAATCAAAAAAAATAAGGCATAAAAGTATATAAACCGGCATAGATATGACTGGTAATATGCACTTATTAACACCCCCCCTGAGCTTCAACATTTGTAATAAGACGACTATCTTACTCATTTCTCAATAAGAGTTTAAGTTTTTCCTCTACTTTTTTTATTTATCCTGTAAATATGTTTGTTTTTTTTTACTATAGATTTATATTTGTAGTAGTATGATACTTTCACGATTTAAAGGGGTGTTTATGGATATCAAAGTAGATAGTACATTAGACGCAAGAGGATTAAACTGTCCTATGCCGATTATCAAGGCAAAAAAGGCGATAGACAAACTGGAAGGCGGACAGATACTGGAAGTATTGTCAACGGATCCAGGCTCTGCTGCTGATTTCAAAGGATGGGCTAAGCAAACAGGACATTCTCTTGAAGGTGAAGAAAAGTCTACCGAGGATGGTGGAAGGGTAGTCTACCAGTTTTTCATTAAAAGAAAGTAGACTTTATAGTTAAGGTATAAGAACACTTCTTAAGAGAGTGGATGATAAGCTTCTTATCCGTATTATCCTTTTGTTTTTGCAGAATATTTGCTGTTTATTTTTGATGGCGGCAGATACCCTGCCTTTAGGAAGCTATTTTTGTTCCCTCTTAAGGGGTTTTACCATCGCATATCCGTAAAGACAGTCTGATTTCATATTTTGGAGAGTGTTGGTATGCCTGCACTTAGTCTTATAGACTTTGTTTATTCTGTTCTGCTATACTTCCTTAAGTTGAGTTGTCTTGCTTTTTGGGATACTGCGTTAGGAGTTCTCTTTAGTATTTCTGCTATTTTTATATAGCTTTGTTTGTTATAGCAGGATTTTATAAGCTCTATTTCTTCGTCTTTCCAGGCTTGTCGTTTTCTTTTGTTATTAAGACGGCTTACTTTCTTCCTATGACTTGTCGATTTCTTCAGACCAAGCAGATGGGCTTTTTTATCAATGCTCGCCTTTGTTTTGTCAAGCAACATAGATAATTCCTTATTGCTATGGTTTGGGTAAAACTTTGCTAAAAGTTTCTTTTCATCTTCTGTCCATAGGTGGGTTTTTCTTCTAGCTTTAGAAGGTGAGTTTAGTAAGATAAAATTATACTCTTTTTTCTCCTCAACTCCCTGTATTGTCATCATATATTCCCTCCCAATTAATAAATATTGTGGTTCTTTACTTTAATAAAATATATATTCAATTTTTCACTTAATATTTTACAATTTCTATGTGTATTTACACTTTATCTTTACTAAGAAGTTAGCTATTTACTCCCTTGACAGGTTTCCAAAAATAACATATTTTTGATTAAAAAGAACTCTCTTTTTTTTCTTAAGTGGTTTATTAGTTAGTATATTAACTCATTTTCCTGCATAAATATAACACAAACTATCTTTGAAAGTTATGATATGCTATGGCTTGTTAGATTTGAACAGTATAGCTTCCGCTTTTTATTTATATTTTCTTACTGTGGCTCGCCACTTTCAATAAAATATATATTTACTTCCTAAGGACACTATTTATTGTTTCTTATAGGGTTTTAGACCTTATTTTTATTAATTTGGGGGTATTTC
This sequence comes from Nereis procera, assembly GCA_032360585.1. Lineage (NCBI taxonomy): Eukaryota > Metazoa > Annelida > Polychaeta > Phyllodocida > Nereididae > Nereis > Nereis procera. Next base: position 61,285 of record JAUOBU010000016.1, on the reverse strand, counting down.
CTCTTTGAAGGAAGTTAATTTTATTTTCCTTTAAGAAGTTTTTTTTACATCTTACTTATTCTCACTTTATTCCAAAAGGCTATTCTTCTTTAAAAAAAGTTTCTCCTCTTCAAGGGAGGTCTCTTAAATAACAAACTAAACAGTGTGCCCATAATGTTTTTTCTTTAACACTGACGCTCCGTATACTTAAAGAAACAATATTTCTTCGTTTCTTTATATATCCTTTAGAGGATATTATAACTCGTTTGATTTTTTTTAATGAAATACACACATACTTTTTTATAAAAATAAGAGTTTTTATATAGAATAGTTTTATTAGCTTTATACTTGATTACATTTATATTGTTTGTGTAGTTAAAGCAAGCTATGATGTTTGTTTTGTAAAGTTAAAAAAAATAAGATATATAATATCTCTTTTAAGGAGAAATTAATGACAGATACTCAGACCAAGGAAAAATCAATGACAGATGTTCAAAGTCAAATAGATAATAGAAACATACCAATAAACAAGGTTGGTATACGCGGTATCAAGTATCCCATTATGCTGTTGGATAAGGAAAAGAATAATCAGCATACCGTTGCCGATATCAATATGTATGTTTCGTTGCAAAAAGAGTCTAAAGGTACTCATATGAGCAGATTTATTGAAGTTATCAATAAATATAAAGGCTCTATTTCCTTGTCAAACATAGAAGAAGTTCTAGTTTATATGAAAGGGCATCTAGATTCAGAGGAAGCTCACCTTGAAATGACTTTTCCTTATTTTATAGAGAAGAAGGCACCAGTTAGCTCTTTAAAGGGAACTATGGAATATAATTGTCAATTGCAGGCGGAAATAGATAAGGATAACAACATAGATACTGTAATAGGAGTAACGGTACCCATCACCACTTTGTGCCCTTGCTCTAAAGAGGTAAGTAAGTTTGGTGCACATAATCAAAGAAGTGAGGTTACAGTTAAGGTTAGGTCAAACAGATTTATATGGCTTGAGGAAATAATTTCACTTATTGAATCTTCGGGCTCTTGTGAAATATTTTCACTTGTAAAGCGTGAAGATGAGAAGTTTATGACGGAAAAGGCATATCTCAACCCTAAGTTTGTGGAGGATGTGGTTAGAGAAATAACGCAAAAACTATCTTATAATAAACATATTCTATGGTTTGTTGTAGAGAGTGAAAACCTTGAAAGTATTCATAATCATAATGCTTACGCGTTGATACAAAAGGATGTAAGGCAAAATAAATAAGCTTATAGTATTTTGCCATAATCTTATTGCTATACCTTGGTGTTTTTACTCTATAGCTAGAATATTATGTAAGAAAGCTTCCTAGAGAAGAAGAAAATTAACTTCTTCAAGGGAGAATACCTTCAAGCTAAAAAGAATAAGATATAAACACTAAGGAGCTACTTTACCAGTGCATTTGTCTAATTTGCAAGATAAACCTAGAATATTAATTGTAGACGATCTTTTGGATAACATTGAGTTATTCAAAGCCTTACTTGATTCCAGAAGCTATATAATAGAAACTGCCTTTGACGGTGAGGAAGCTCTTTCTAAGGTAGAAGATTTTGCTCCAGATTTGGTATTGTTAGATATTATGATGCCTAGGCTTAATGGTTACGAGGTTTGTAAAAATATTAAATCTAGAGATGAAACTCGTTCTATAATGGTAATTATTGTTACTGCGAACGATGATATGGAAAGCAAACTGCTCGGGACTGAGCTCGGCGCGGATGACTTTATTGTAAAGCCCTTTAACAGGATACTCCTTAATGCGCGTATAAAATCTCTTTTGAAAAGTAGTTATTATTACAAGCAATTTGAGGCGGCTGAAAGTGTTATATTAAGTTTAGCGATGAGTGTTGAAGCAAAGGATCCTTATACGGAAGGTCATTGTGATAGGCTTGCTAAATATAGTGCATTACTTGGCTATAGATTAGGTCTTAATGACGAGGCAATTAAATCTTTGAGGCGTGGCAGCATATTGCACGACATAGGCAAGGTTGGTATAAGAGATTCTATTTTGCTTAAGAAGGGTCCTTTAACGAAAGAGGAAATGGATATTATGAAGGAGCATCCTGTTATTGGAGAGAGGATATGTAAGCCCCTTTCTTCCCTAAGCAATGTTTTGCCTATTATTCGTCATCACCACGAGCGATGTGATGGTTCTGGTTATCCTGATGGACTTACATTTAATGAGTTATCCCTTCCTGTAAGGATTTTAAAAATAGTAGATATTTACGATTCCCTTAAGACAAAAAGGCCTTATAAGAAGGCTTTGCGTAACAACGAAGTATTTGATATAATGGAGACAGAGCTTAAAAAGGGATGGTTAGATGGCGAGGTTTATTTTGAGTTTAAGGATACTATATTATCGAGAAAATTGAGTAAATTGGGGAATTAGTTTTATCTTTGTTAGAATTTGTTGTAAACAAACTTCTTAATGAAAAAGAAAATTAGCCTTTTAAAAGGAAAAATACCTTCAAACCAAGAGGAATAAGGCGTAAAACAGCATGGAAATTAGCAATAATCTTGCTTAAGAAGTTAAATTTCAGTCTATTTAAAGAGGTTCGCCGCAATTTGTCTTCTTTTTACTGTAAACAAACTTCTTAAAGGACGAATACCTTCATTAGGAATGATAAGTCGCAAAATATCGTGGAAAATAGGAAGTATTACAATTAAAAAGTCAAACACTATATACCCATTAAAAGTGTTTTGCGACAATACATATTTTATTAAAGTATCTTTCCATAATGTGGTTAAAAGTTAGATATTTCTTGATTAATAGTGGTGAGTCAGATAGTGCACCTTTTTTGTAGCCAAAAAGCATAAGTTTTGTTAAAGTTATCCAGGGGTTTTATGTATAGACCAGTGAAAGTTTCTTTTGTGATTATTGTAGTTTCTTTTTTTATTATGAGCTTATGCACAAACGCTGAGAATGATTCTGGAGTACAGTTTAATAATACAGTAAGTCCTTCTATAGTAGATGATAAAGAGGCTATTTCTACTAGTCTTGAGCTACAGGAAGCATTGGTTGATATTGTATCTAAGGTATTACCTGCCGTTGTTGATATAAGAATAGAAAAAAAGGTTATTAAAGAAAAAGGTAAGATGTATGATTTCTTTCGTTTCTTTGAGAAAAAGCCTTTTACTGAGAGGGATGAGGAAGAGCCTAGTAACAATTTGGCATCGATAGGCTCAGGTTTTGTAATAAGTGAAAATGGCTATATTGTAACTAACTCCCATGTAATAGAAGGCGCTGATCGTATAACTGTTGTATTAGACGGGGAGGAATATAAAGCGAAAGTGGTTGGCAGTGATTCTATAAGTGATATTGCAGTTATATCTTTAGAGAATGTGAAATCTCCTTTAAGGCACTTAAAGTTAGAGAATATTCCTTTTGAGGTAGGGGATTTAGTTATAGCGGTTGGCAATCCTTTTGGACTTAGTGGCACATTCACTTTTGGTGTTGTGAGTGCTAAAGGTAGGGTTTCACAACAGGTTGATAGGAATGCTATATTCAAACATTTTATTCAAACAGATGCCTCTATTAATAGGGGCAATAGTGGCGGTCCTCTTATTAACATAAATGGTGATGTTATTGGTATAAATACTGCTATTTATGCTAGTTCGGGTAATTTGGGTGGTTCGATAGGCATTGGTTTTGCTATTCCAGTGAGGATAGCTGCTTCTATAGTGTCTGATCTTGTATCCAAGGGTAATGTCGATAGAGGGTATATAGGCGTATCGATAGACAATCTTGATAGTGCTTTATCCGAGTTTTTCAAGAGGGATAATGGGGTTATTGTCCTTTGGTTGGAGAAGGGTGCTCCGGCTTACAAGGCTGGACTTCATAGAGGGGATGTTATTATCAAGGTTGACGCAAAAGAGATAAAGGATACGGCAGATTTAATAGGAACTATTGCGAGTATTCCTCCTAAGACAAAGGTTATTATTACAGTGCTTCGTGGGGAAAGAGAGCTTAAGTTTGGTGTAGTACTCGGAAAAAGGCCTATTAATCCATCATTATCTATGGAGAATAGGGGTAGGTCAGAGAAGGAAGGGCGTGGTAATAAGAGAAAAGGTAATTACAATAAAGAAAAGTGGTTAGGCTTAGTTTTTGGGGATATTGACAAGGAAGGGAATCGTTTAGATGATAGCGTAGTTATTACTAATGTGGTGAAGAATTCTCCAGCTTATAGGGCTTCAAACCCGATAAGTAAAGGAGATATTTTAGAAAGTATCAATTCTTATCAGGTTTCTAGTTTATCTAATCTTAGGACAGTAATTAAAAAGTTGCGAAGAAAGAATTCTTTTATCCTTTGGTTAAGAAGAGGTAAAACTAGGTTCTATAGTATTATAAAGAAGGAATAGAATTTCACTCTCATAAAGAGTATTATTTATAAAAAAAAAAATCAATATATAATATAGATGTCTTATTAAATTAGACTCATCGTATGAGTAATAAAGCTATATATTTATGAATATGCTTTTAGAAAGCTTTCATAATGGAGGATGAATGGTGGATAGATTAAAGAGAAGTAGGATTGTAATACTATTTATTTTGTTTTTCAATTTAGGTATGGTTGGCATTTTAGTTTCAGAGGGTGTTTGGATCAGCAAGATAAATGATGAGAAGTTATTTCTTAATGACTTTATGAATTATTATACAGGTTTCTTGTATTTCCAAGTTATGACATCGCCGACCCCTATTTCTGACAGTGACATTAACAGAATGAAGGGAGACAAGGAGCAATTTCGTTTATTCTTACATAGTTTTGAAGATGAGTATCTTATTATGAAGAAAGCGAAAGAAGAAAACTTATATGACCAGAAGGCGGTGGATAAGAAGGTAAAGTTAATATCGAAAGTCGTTAATAATAAGATTATAGTGAAGGCTTTCTTTGATAAGTATATTTATCCAAAACTTCAGGTATCTTCGGAAGAGGTTAACAAGGTATATGCACAAGAGATTAGGAAAAATGATAGTCCCTATAAAGGTATCGGGAAGAGTAAAGCCCTTAAAGTTATCTCACAAAGACTAAAGGTTCAAAAGGGTGTTGAGAAGTTAAAGTCGTATAGTTCAAAACTGAGGCTTGAGTCTCAGATAATACATAACCCATCGGTTGCAGAATAATTTATTATATAGAGGCTTGTTAATATGTTAAATGTAAAGAGTTTTATAATAGTCGTATTTGTGTTTTTCTTGTCGTTATTTTCATTTTCGGCTTCCAATAATACTAGTTGGCTTGTAAACATTGATGATAAAGATATTTATAGTATAAATGACTTTGACAATGAATTTGCATCTTTTGTAGATTTGCAAGCTTTATCTCAAGCTACTATTGATTCGGATAGCATTAAAGAGGCAAGGAAAAATAAGTTTAATAGGCGGATGTATTTAGAGAATGCTATAAACGATTTGCTTATTATGGAATATGCAAAGAAGAAAGATATATATAAGGAGAAGGAACTAGAGAAGAAGCTTAAAGATATTAGTGTTGTACTTAGAAAGCAACTAATAAGGAAATATTTCGTTAACAAAGTTATTATGCCGATGGTTAAGGTTGACGAGGGGTTAGTAAAGGAGCTTTATAATAAACTTAAACAAAGAGATGATACGAAGGATTTAACTCCTCTTAAGATAAGAGGCCTTGCTCGTAGGAGAGCAAAGTTAGAAACCCTACAAAGGGTTTTTGCAAGTGAGTTGGACAAGCTTCGCTCCAAGCATAGAATAAAGTTAAATGATAAGTATGATAATATTTTTGAGTAATGTTTTGTAGGGATAGTGTCAAAAAAAACTTCTTAAGGGGAAAGAAAATTAACTTCCTAAAGAGGCAATACCCTCAAATTAAGAAGAATAGGATAGGAAAGCTCGCAGAAATAGCAATATTATTGCTTAAGAAGTTATGTCTATTTAAAGTGGCGAGCCACAGGATAGAGTGAATCACAGTATTTATCGGAGTTATGGTGGGGATGAGTGTAGTAATGGGTATGGAGTAGTAATGAGGACAATTTTTGCTTTGCTTTTATCTTTTTATTTGCTGTCCGTCAGTTATAATGTGCTTTTTGCAAAGTATGTTAAAGGCAATAATAAGCCCGAAGATCTTACCAAACCTACAGAGAAAGATGCTTATTATGGAGATGACTGGTCAAAGATGGATGAAGATTTTGAGAAGGCTCTGAATTCCTCTGATGCCGATGATTCTGAGAAGGGTATTGTTGAGAAAGACACGAAGGAAAAATAAAGATATTCTTTAAACAAGCCTCTTAATAAAAAAGAAAATTGACTTCTTAAAGGAACAATGCTTTAAACAAACTTCTTAATGGAAAAGAAGTTTTCCCTTTAAGAAGTTAATTTTCTTTGTCCCTAGGGAGTTTGTTTACAACATAGTTTAACTTAAAGAAGCCCCACATCTAAGTTTATCTAAAAGTGGTTCGCCACAATACATATTCACAATAACTAGCGGTAAATATGACTAAAAAGTTAAATGCAAGTTCGTTAAAAGTCCCAAGCCACGCAAAAGGCTTGTTTTTTTTATTGATAGGTCCCGCCGGGGTTGGTAAGAATACTCTTATTAATATTTTGGTTAAGAGGTTGGAGCTTAGCTTTGTTCCCAGTTTTTCTTCTCGTCCGATGAGAGGTGGTGAGGCTTCGGGTAATCCCTACTATTTTATAAGTCGTGAGGAATTTGAGAAGAAGATTGATTGCGATGATTTAATTGAGTGGCAATGTGTTCATGGTAAGAATTATTACGGTATAGGTAAGTCTATAGTAGAAGATAAGATAAACAGAGGTGAGAGCCTTATTACGGATATAGAAGTGCTTGGAGCAATCGATGTAATAGATTTCTTACCTTCTTCTGTAGTTTCCATATTTGTCAATATAAATTCTAAATCAGAGCTTGTAAATAGGATAAAGAATAGAGGTTCTTATAACAATGCAGATCTTAATAAGCGTTTATCAAGGCTTAATTTAGAGTTATCCTATAAGGATCACTTTGATTACTATATAGAGAATGATGAACTTTCAAGGAGTGTGTCTGAGCTTAATAAGATTATAGACCTTGAGCTATATTTATCTCTATATAGAAACAAGAATGTTTTAGTATTGCATTATTGTGTTAGGATAATTATCACTAATTCTAAGGGGGAAGTACTTTTATTAAGGCGATCGGCTCCTGTATCTAAAGACTCTTGGTCCTTTGTAAGAACTCATATTTTGAAGAATGAATCGCCTAACGATGCGGTATATAGGGAGCTTCATTTTATATATCCTTCTATTACTTCCGAGTCGAAGGGGTTAATATATTCTCTTAGTCCTATTTTAGACGAGTCATATTCCGTTGGCAATCACTCTCATTATGAGATGACTTTTCATATTGCTTTAGATAGCGGTGGCATTTATAGTGATAATTATGATTTTAGATGGTTTACTTTGGAAGAAGCATCTGTCTACTTAGATGGTAATGATATACTTCTCATAAAGAATAAGTTAGGTGTGGCGAACCACCTTAAATAAACATATATTTAACTTCTTAAGCAATATTATTGCTAATTTTCATGCTGTTTTGTGCCTTATTTTTCTTAATGCAAGAGTGTTGTGCCTTTAAAAGTTAATTTTCTTTTCCGTTAGAGAGTTTGTTTACGCAATATTTTAATTTATAGATAGGTAGTTAAATTTTCGTTCATTAAAATTAGCGAGACTTATGAGGAAAGGAGACTTCTATTGAGTAGAGCTATAGAATGTGTTCAAGGGTCAGATAGTTTTTTAAATATTCTTTCAAAGGATAGCTTTCATTTTTTTTTACTTTCTTCTTACACAGGCACTGCGGATATAGAGGGGATTACTGAAGCGGGTCTTCCCGGTTTTATTCATTATACTCCTGCTTTAGATATGGAGTTTTTGTATTATGGTAGGCCTCTTAGTTTACCAGATTTGCCACAGATGCCTTCGGGTCCACCTTCGCCGGTATTAATATCTTCTTGCGTAAAATCTCTTAGCAATATTCCTATAAGTTTTATAGATTTAGGTTTAAAGATTTCCCCGAAGTGTCCTGTTGTAAAGATTTCTTCTTCTTATTCAGGTTCCATTATATTTTCTGCTGGTGTTTTGTCTAGGGATTTGTATTCGGAGGGTAAGCTGTTTGCAGGGGAGCTTTTAAGTCGTCCTTGTCCCGATGTTTTTATCTTGGGTGAATGTGTTCCTGGTGGAACAACTACAGCTTATGCGGTTAGTAAGGCGCTGGGTTATCTTAGCTCTGATGGTGCGTTTTCTTCGAGTTCTCCATCGGGGGAGACCTATTCTTTAAAGAGGTCTGTGGTGGATAAGGCTCTTAATTCTTTTCAGGATAAGATAAAAGATGTTTTTGATGCGATACATTACCTAGGTGATAATATGCAGCCTTTTATTAGTGGTATGGTTATGGAGCTTGCCAAGTCGAGGAAGGTAATATTGGCAGGGGGGAGTCAGATGCTTGCGGTGTATGGTATATTAAAGAGTCTGGATGAGAGTTGTCCTTTTGAGAATATTGCGTTGGTAACGACCAAGTGGATATTGGAAGATAAGCATAGCGATATAATAGGTCTTGTAAAGGAGATAGATCCCAGTCTCAATGTTTTGTATGCAGATTTTGATTTTTCATCTTCTATTCATAAGAACTTGCAACTCTATGATAAAGGTTATGTTAAGGAAGGAGTTGGAGCCGGTGCTTTATTGTCTTACGCCTATCTTAAGGGTTTTGACAAAGCTGACATAGTGAGTTGTGTAGACAAGTCATACTCTAACTTTCTCAATGCTGCTCCTTAGGGAGGTATTGTGTAAACAAACTTCTTAAGGGAAAAGGAAATTAACTTTTTTTAAAGGAAGAATACCTTCAAACTAAGAGAAATAAGGCGTAAAACAGCATGAAAATTAGCAATAATATTGCTTAAGATAAATGCTAGATGCCTATTTAAAGTGGTTCGCGACAGTTAATTTACATTTATTTTAGTAGCTTTCTTTTATAGAAGGGTAATCCTGAGTTTTTACATCTTGGCTATAATGCTCTATAGCCCCTTTAATATCTTTTTCTAGGGAGGCATATCTTCTTACAAATTTGGGATTAAAGGAGCTATTCATACCGAGCATATCATGTGTTACTAGTATTTGTCCATCGCAGTGCTTTCCGGCACCTATTCCTATTATTGGTATTTTAACAATGCTCGTAATTTCTTTTGCTAGGGTACTTGGTACAAGTTCTATTATTATGGCAAATGCTCCGGCTTCTTCTATCATTTGAGCGTCTTGTTTTAGTTTTGCTGCCACATTTTCTTCTCTGCCTTGTATGGTATATCCTGATAGTTGGTGTACAGATTGGGGTGTAAATCCTATATGTCCCATAACTGGTATTCCCATACTGGTAAGCTGATAAATGGTTTCTACTATAATTTCTCCACCTTCTATTTTGACTCCTTCGACTTCAGTTTCCTTCATAATTCTTCCTGCATTTAGTTTAGCTTGTTCGTGGTTAACCTGATATGATAGAAAGGGCATATCGGCGATTAATAGGGAGTTTTCTACAGCTCTCCGTACGGCTTTGCTGTGATATATCATTTCATCGAGGGTAATAGGTAATGTTGTTTTATATCCTGCAGATATGTTTGCGGCGGAGTCTCCTACTAGGATGAGGTCTATATTACACTGGTCTATTATTCGTGCAAAGCTGTAATCGTATGCTGTAAGGCAGACTATTTTTTCATTGCGTTGTTTTTTTTTAATAAGGCTCTTAATAGTTTTCATTGTGGCTCGCCACCTTAATAAAATATATATCTACTTCTTAAGCAATAATATTGCTAAGTTCTGCGAGGTTCTGTGTCCTATTATTCCTAATTTGAGGGTATTTCCTCTTTTAGACAGTTAATTTTCTTTTTCTTTAAGAAGTTTGTTTGCACTATATCTAGGTTTTAAAAGGTTCTTAACTAGTTTCTTTACACATTATTTGTACTTTGTTTTTCCCTTCTATTTATTAGAAATCTTCTTAGAGGTTTTGCTCCTATTATTTGTGAGATTATTGCAACAAGTATTACTGGTATTATTATGGAGTCCATTAGTTCGTATCCAAGCAGGAGTCTTGACAATATAATAAAGGGTATAGGTGCATGGAGGATAACGAGCCATTGCCAGGACATTTTCCTAAAGCCCTCTCTAAAGTACCCTGACGGAAGATTAAGTAGAAATGTTATAGATAGCAGTAAAGTTAGTTTCATAGTGTTGGCACATTCTTAATTGTTTTTTTATATTTTTATTTGCGGCATAAATACTGTGGCTTTCCAGTTTAACAGAAGGTATATTGTGTCTTACGACTTCTAATATAGAGATATTTATCTTCTTAGGTATAGCACTTGCTATTTGTTATACGATTTTTATGCCTTACATTCCTCAATTTGAGGATATTCTTTCTTAAGAAGTTTCTTTGCACAGCCCTTTCAACAAATATACTAAAAGTGTATTGAAACATAAAGATGTCAAATATTATTTTTGGATTGTTCTTTGTATTATAATTGTATATTTTTTTTACTCTTGAGTTTTTTTCAAAGCGTCTTCTTTTATTCTATTTATTTTTTCTTTTGTGTTTGGCTGTTATTGTGGATATGGTGTGGCGAGCCACTTTAATGAAATATATTGTGGCGAACCACTTTAAATAGATATCTAGTGTTTAACTTCTTAAGTAAGATTATTGCTAATTTCCAGGCTTTTTTACTCCTTATTCTTCTTGATTTGAAGGTATTGTTCCTTCAGGAAATTAATTTTATTTTCTCTTAAGAAGTTTGTTTACAATATATATATTCTTTACTTCTTAAGAATACTGTTTCTTATTTTCTATGAGGTTTTATGCCTTATTCTTCTTGATTTGAAGGTATTTTTTTCTTTTAAGAGGTTAATTTTATTTTCCCTTTAGAAGTTTGCTCGCAATATAGTGTTTTCTACAGGCAGTTTAAGAGGCTAGTAATGAATATGGCTAAGAAGTTAAATGTATATTTATCAAAGATGGCGAGTCACAGGAGCTATGGTGTTTCGTACAATTAGGATTATTTTATCTACAGTTATAATAACGACTGGTTTCATAACGCTTATTTTATATCTTAATGGTGATATATTTGATTTATTTAAGGGTACTTTTATCTCTAAGGAGTCTATTAAGAATGAGGGTAAGACAGAAGCTAGGGTTATTTACAAGGTTATAGATAGGGATGAAGAGACAAATATCCGTGTATATAAGCGTGTTAGTTTTGGTGTGGTCAATATTACATCCCAAGTAATGGGTTTCTTTTCAAGGCTTGAACCTAGTTCCAAGGGTTCAGGTTCGGGTTGTGTTCTTGATAAAGCGGGTCATATTATTACTAATTATCATGTTATATCTAATAGTAATAGATGGGTAGTTACTTTAGGTAGCGGCAAGAAGTATCTTGCTAAGTTAGTTGGTGTTGATAAGGAGAATGATTTAGCGGTTCTTAAGATAGATGCTCCGAGGGGTGAGCTTTATCCTATAAAGATATCGAGGTCTCCTTCGCTTGAGGTTGGTCAGAAGGTTCTTGCGATAGGCAATCCTTTTGGTCTTGAGCGTACTTTAACAGATGGGATAATAAGTTCTCTTGGTCGGATGTTAAAGACAGAGAGTGGAGGTTATATAAGTGATGTTATTCAGACGGACGCTGCGATAAACCCTGGTAATTCTGGTGGTCCCTTGCTTAACACTAAAGGTGAGCTTATAGGAATAAATACGCTTATTCTTAGTCCGAGCGGTGGTAGTGTAGGAATAGGTTTTGCTGTTCCAAGTACCACAGTTTTTCTTGTTAAGAATGATTTAATTCGCTATGGGAGTAGGCCTGTTCTTGGTATAGATAGTTATCCACTTTCTTGGTATCCTGGTTTAAATAAGTATTTGGGTTTGTCTATAAGTAATGGTGTGGTTGTTTTTAAGGTTAGGAAGGGTTATCCTGCCCATAAGGCGGGTTTACAAGGTTATAAGAAGCTTATGTATTCTCGTTCTTATTTTGAGAATGTTCCAGTTGGCGGTGATATTATAACAGCGATAGATGGTAAGTCTGTTTCTCATCCAAGGGATATAATACATATAATGAGTAAGAAGACTTTTGGTGATAGTGTGTCTCTTCGTATTATAAGGTCTGGGAAGGTTCATAACATAAAGATTATACTAAAACCCCCTTCTGGATAAGGTATTGTGGTTCACCACTTTTATATATGCAGGTTTCTTAAGTTATACTGTTATTAATTTCCCTACCGTTTTATATCTTGTTCTTCTTAGTGAGGTTGCTTTTCTCCTAGTAAGTTTGTTTGCAGTCATAGGGATATTCTTTTTCTAAGAAGTTAATCTTATTCTCTTTTGAGTAGTTTTTTTTAAACAGTGGGTAGAATATGAAATTAGCTATTACTGGTGGTGGTACGGGTGGTCATACTCTTACTGCTATATCTGTGTATAATATAGTTAGGGGTCATTTTGCTAATGATTTATCTGTTGTATATATTGGTAGTCATACTGGGATAGAGAGGGATCTTGCGAGAAAGCTTGATGTTGAATATTTTGCTATATCCACAGGTAAGTTGAGGCGTTATTTTTCTTTTTCTAATTTTGTGGATATATTTAGGCTTTTAAAGGGTATTTACTCTTCGTTTTTCATTCTGCGTAATTTCAAACCTGATTTACTTTTTAGTACAGGTGGTTTTGTTTCGGTTCCTGTTGTTATTAGTGCTAAATTACTTGGCATTCCTATAATAGTACATGAACAGACGGTATCAGTTGGTCTTGCTAATCGTTTAGGTGGTTATTTTGCGAATAAGGTTGCCATTGCTTTTGCCTCTAGTTCTCGGTATTTTGCTCCATCTAAGATTGTTCATACTGGTCAGCCTATAAGGGAGGAGTTGTTTCGGGGAAGTGTATCTTCTTGTTATAGCAGGTTTGGTTTTATTGATATGGACGGTGAGGGTAATCTTCTGCCGATTGTTTATGTTACGGGTGGTTCACAAGGTTCTCACAAGATTAATATTTTATTGAAGGATAGTCTTAGTTTATTGCTTAGTCATTGCAATATTATTCATCAATGTGGTAGGACATCTAGTCATAATGATTTTGAAGATTTGCTGAGTTATAGGGAGTCTTTAGAGCATAAGAGTAGGTATTTTGTGAGGGATTTTTTGGGAATAGATGAGCTTAAGGATATTTTTGCTTCTTGTTTATTTTTGTTAGGCAGGTCAGGGGCTGGTACGGTTCACGAGTCAATAGCACTTAATATTCCTTCTTTATTTATTCCTCTTGCTATTGCTAGTGGCAATGAACAATACTATAATGCTAAGGTTGTGATAGATGGTGGTGGTGGCGAGATTGTGGAGGAGTTGGATTTAAGTTTGGATGTATTTAGAGCTAAGATACTTTCCTTTATTAAAGACAAAGATAGGGTTAATTTGATGAGGTCATCTTTAAGTAAGATGAGCGTGTCTGGGGCAAATAAGAGGATTTTAGATCTCATTATAAGTATGTTGTAGTCGTGGCATTTGACAACTTTCTATTTAAGAAAGCTGTTAAGAATAATGTAAAGAAACTTCTTAAAGAAAAAGAAAATTAACTTATTAAAAGCAAGATGTCTTTAAATTAAGAAATATAAGGCACAAAACCGCATAGAAATTAGTATATAATATAGGTTAAGAAGTTAAATCTAAGCCTATTAAAGTGCTTTTCCACAGATATTCTCTTTTTCAAGAAGTTAATTTTATTCTTTCTTAAGAGGTTTTCTAACATTGCATTTCTTTATATTTTATTCCTCTTTTTTAAGAAGGTATTTTTCTTTTTGAGCGTTTTTCTAATGGAAAATTAAGTACTGTTCCGTTAGGATATTAAACTAGGTATCTTCTTTTCTATTTTGTAAGTCTTTAGCTTTTAAATAACAGTTTAAATAACCTATCAAGAAGGTATATTAAATATTACAAGTGGCCTTTTCTAGTATTGACAAAGTAAATAAATCTTATTATCTATCCACAATAACAATAAATTACTTATCTCTTTGGTCACTTTGACAAGTGAGATTGTCTACTCTTTAGCAGATATTAGGACAATCTTTGGCTTTCAAAACCTTACTTTTTTTGTACGTGATAAACCAAGAATTATACTTTACTGGTTCCTATATAGGATGGTAGAAATGAAAAGAATAGCGAAAGACAAGTTTGACTCTATACTAACAAATATTTCTGAAGAAGAAGACAAAAACACAGTCAAGTCTGCTTATTGTGAAAAAGAGGATTGCTTTTCGCTCAATGAAGATGTATTAAAAGATGACAAAAGGAAGAAAGAGCTTTTATCTATTTTGGAGCCATATATTAAAGATTTGCCTGGCAATGGGACCGCTTCTGTTGATATTAATATGCTTGGAGAAGGTGCGTTAGAAAAACTCTTGATAGAATTCTCAAGCCTTAAAGTTAAGTTAAGCGAATATGAAGAGCTTATCAAAAGGAAACAGGCTGAGTTTGAGAATTACAAAAGGCGAACTCTAAAGGAAAGAGAACAGTTTAAGATTTTCGCAAATCAGAAGTTGTTTTTGGAGTTATTTCCTATAATGGACGCTATAGAGAAGGCTGTTGATATTCCGAAAGAAAGGCTTGGAGTGGATAGTTTATTAGAGGGTATTGTGCTTATAGAAAAGCAGTTAGGCAAGGTTTTTGAGAACAACGGCGTTTTCCCAATAGGGTCAATAGATAAAGAGTTTAATCCAGACCTACATGAAGCTATACAGGTGGAGGAAGCAGGGGAAGGTGAGCTTTATCAAGTTGACACTGTTGTAAAGGAGTGGCAAAGAGGTTATATTGCCAAAGATAAGGTTCTGAGACACGCGAAGGTAGTCATTGTTAAAGAAAATACGGGTAAAGAAAGTACAAGCTCTTCTATTCCCTCTACTATAACAGACAATATGTTTTCTGCACTTCTTGGTAAGTTAGACGGTAGTGATAGTAAGATTTTGGAAGGGGCTTACGAAAAGGGAGAAGGACAATATATTATTAAAGACTTTTTTATTGGTAATGAGGGAAAGAGAAAAGAAGTGGAAGAAATATTCTATAAATTAGGAAATATATAACATCATTTTATGTAAGGAGCTTAGATTAAAATGGGCAAAATTATAGGTATTGATTTAGGAACAACAAACTCTTGTGTTGCTGTTATGGAGGGTGGTGATCCGGTTGTTATAGCAAACTCTGAAGGTTTTAGGACTACTCCTTCTATAGTAGCTTTTACTCAAAAAGGGGATCGTCTTGTTGGACAATCCGCTAAGAATCAGGCGATTACCAATCCGGAGAATACGGTTAGATCTGTTAAGAGGTTTATGGGTAGGAGGTTTTCTGAAGTAACAGAAGAGATAAAGATGGTTGGCTTTAAGATTGCGGACGGGCCTAATAATGATGTTCGTATTGCTGTGAGGGAGGGGGAGTTTTCTCCTCCAGAGATATCTGCTCGTATTTTGCAGAAGATGAAGCAAACGGCAGAGGACCATTTGGGAACTGATGTTAAAGAAGCGGTTATTACGGTTCCTGCTTATTTTAACGATGCTCAAAGACAAGCTACAAAGGATGCTGGTCGTATTGCAGGTTTAGATGTAAAGAGGATAGTTAATGAACCTACTGCTGCTGCTCTTGCTTATGGTCTTGACAAGAAGAAGAATGAGAAGATAGCGGTATATGATTTCGGTGGTGGTACTTTTGATATTACTATTTTGGAGCTTGGGGACGGTGTTTTCGAGGTAAAGAGTACAAATGGGGATACTCATCTGGGTGGAGATAATATTGATCAACTGATTATAGATTGGCTGGTAGATAATTTTAAAAAAGAGAATGGCATTGATCTTAGTAAGGATAAAATGGCGGCACAGCGATTGAAAGAAGAAGCTGAAAAGGCAAAGAAGGAGTTATCCGGCTCTCAAAATACAGACATTAATCTTCCTTTTATAACAGCAGATGCTTCAGGTCCCAAGCATCTTAATATGAATTTGACTCGTGCTAAGTTTGAACAGATTATTCGCCCTCTTGTTGAGAAGACAAGAGTTTCTTGCGAGGCTGCCATTAGTGATTCGGGTCTTAGTTCCGGGGAAATTGATGAGGTTATTCTTGTTGGTGGTTCAACTAGGATACCGCTTGTTCAGTCTGTTGTAAAAGAGATATTTGGGAGAGAGCCTCATAAAGGCGTTAATCCTGATGAAGTTGTTGCTATGGGAGCTTCTATTCAAGCTGGTGTTTTGTCTGGAGATGTTAAAGATATATTGCTTTTAGATGTTACGCCTTTGTCCCTTGGTATAGAGACTCTTGGTGGCGTTATGACAAAGTTAATTGAACGAAATACTACAATTCCTTCCAAGAAAAGCCAAGTATTTTCCACAGCGGCTGATAATCAACAGGCTGTTACGGTTAAGGTATACCAGGGTGAAAGGGAGATTGCTGCTCATAATAAGCTTATTGGCAACTTTGAGCTTTTGGGTATCCCTCCTGCTCCTAGGGGTGTTCCTCAAATAGAAGTAACCTTTGATATAGACGCAAATGGTATTATTCATGTGTCTGCTAAAGACCTTGGAACTGGTAAAGAACAGAGTATACGAATTGAGGCTTCAAGCGGTCTTAATGAAGAAGAAGTAAATAAGATGGTAAACGAAGCTAAAATGCACGCTGAAGAAGATAAGATAGAGAGAGAAAGGGCAGAGCTTAATAACAAGGCGGATAATCTTGTTTACCAAACGGAAAATATGCTTAAAGAGCATGGAGATAAGGTATCCGATGAAGACAAGGTGAATATCGAAAAGGAATTGGGGAAAACCAAGACAGCTATGCAGTCTTCCAATCCAGAAGAGATACAAAAGGCAGTGGACTCATTAACTGAGGCAACCCATAAGCTTTCCCAAGCTGTTTATGAACAAGCTGCGAAGGAGCAGCAGCAACAATCGCAACAGGGATCAAACCCGTCTGACAGTACAGACTCTACCCAAGATTCAAAGGTAGCAGAGGATAAGGATGTGGTGGATGCTGATTATGAAGTTGTTGATGAAGGGGATAAAAAATAGTTATAGGTTAGGATGGTATGGCAGTCAAAAGAGATTACTATGAGATTCTAGGCGTAGGTAAGGATTCAAGTCAAGGTGAGGTAAAAGCGGCTTATAGAAAGCTTGCGATAAAATATCATCCTGACAAAAATCCAAACAACAAAGAAGCAGAGGATAAATTTAAAGAGGCTACAGAAGCCTATGAAGTTGTTGGTGATCCTCAAAAGCGTTCTCGTTATGACCAGTTTGGTCATGCGGCTTTTGATGGGGCTAGGGGTGGTGATGCTGGTTTTGGTGGTTTCAGTGGTTTTGGTGGTTTCAGTGATATTTTTGAAGGTTTTGAAGATTTATTTGAAGGTTTTTTTGGGGGTAGTGGTAGGAGATCAGATAATAGAAGGGATAGGAGGGGCAGTGATCTTAGATATGATTTAGAGATTGATTTTGAAGATGCCGTTTTTGGCAGAGAAACTAAGATAGAACTACCTAAAGATGTGTCATGTGAGACTTGCAATGGTAGCGGTACAAAGAGTGGGGATAGTCCTGTAACTTGCTCTGTTTGTAGTGGTAGAGGACAGGTATCTAGGTCTCAAGGTTTCTTTAGTTTTACATCGACCTGCCATAAATGTGGTGGTAGTGGGGTTGTTATAAATAATCCTTGTTCATCTTGCTCAGGCAAGGGTACTGTAAAGAGTAGGCAGACTATTTCTATTAAAATACCCGCCGGGGTGGAGACAGGTACAAAAATTAAAATAGCGGGGAAGGGCGGACCTGGTCAGCATGGTGGACAATCTGGTGATCTTTACATCGTTATAATTGTTAATTCCCACGAGTTTTTTAAAAGGGATGGCAATAACCTTTATTGTGAAATATCCATATCGATGGTTCACGCTGCTCTTGGGGGTGATGTTCTTGTCCCTACTCTTAATAATAAAAAGATTAAACTTAAAATACCTCCGGGCTCTCAATCAAACAAGATATTAAGGCTCAAGGGGCACGGGGTCTCTTCTTTGAATAATTATGGGAAGGGGGACTTACTTGTTAGGATAATAGTTGATACTCCTTCAAATATGAATCAAAGGGAAAAAGAGCTTCTTATGGAGTTTGCCAAAGTAAGAGGTGATGCGTTTAATCCAAGACCTAAGTCGTTATACCAAAAGATAAAGGATTCTTTCTACAACTAAAAATGCCGTTCGGGATTTTCTTCTTATCTTAGTTTTTTCATAAACATTCTTATTGATGCTACACTTACTGAAGTAGCGATGCAAAATATGATAGATACAATAACAAATTTTATGTTATTTAGGTGAACAAATTCAAATATATTCTTGAGGTCTTCCTTAAAAAGGTATGTTTTAATTTCTTTTGGAAACATAAACATTAAATTATTTACATTTGTATTTATATAGAAGTTTGTTAAGGCATAGCTTATGCTATATCCTATTAGAGAATATAGAAGTCCAATTAGGAAAGATTCAAACGCTAGTAATGTAATAATTTCTATGTTGCTTGCACCGAAAAATCGGTATAACTTTGTTTCTTTTTCTCTCTGTGCAAACAGGTATGAAAATCCATAAAATATAGTTATTCCAGTTATAAATAGTATTGCTCCTCCTATTAAATATATTACTGTTTCAAATGATGTTATAAAGCTTTTTATATACTCTGCAATTTTCATCATAAAGGAAGACTTTTCTATTTTGATGTTTTCTTTATTAGTTTGAGCTTCCAATTTACTGATAAAGTTTTTTACATTTGTATCTTTCTTGAGCCTTATAATCAGTGTTTCATAACCTTTCCTTTCGTTTATGGGCAGTATAATTTTCTTCAGTCTTTCGGCTTCTGTTTGTGGTATAGCTATACCTGGTGTTAGGTCTATATCTAGAAATCCTACTATGGTTCCCTTTAAAGAGATAGTTTTTTTGGGTTTGTTTGTTTTTAGTATGCTTGATCTATTTACGAGTAATTTAAGTTCAAAGAAGTTTTGTAAGGATGATAACTCTATAGTGGGTAGAGTATTTGTTCTCATTATATTTTTCCCAATTTCTTCTATGTATCTAGGTATTAGTATTGGTATAGTATTACCTTGTTTATTGAAGCCATTAGGGAATAGTTTTTTATATTCTTCTATTTCAGAGGGGCTACTATATTTGTGAATATATCGTTCTGCTATTTTTTCAGGTATACCTATTACAGGGGGTTCTGCCAGTAGTATTCTTTTATTTTTTTTAACGGGTAGTTTACTTATTACATATACACTTATGGGGAATAACGCTTTTGTTATAGGGACAACTGTATCTACTTCTTCCCAGTTTTCTACAAGTTTTATAAACTTGTCATTTATGTTGTAGACTTTTCTTTTCCTGCCGATTTTCTTCAAGTCAAATATATTTCCAGAGACGAAGCTTTCGACTTTGCTTTCAACTTTGATTTCGTTTACAGGTATTTCGTTAAGCAGGCTCTGTGAGTATAGAGTTTTTAATCCATCTACTATGATATTCCCTGTAATCAAAATAATAATTGCAAAAATAAGTCCTATTCCGATGAATATTTCTTTAACGAAGTTTCGTTTTAAGTTTATTAAAAGTATAGATAATAGGTTTGCTATTCTTCTTATCATTTTGTTAAAAAAACTCCTTAAGGAAGAATAAAATTAACTTCTTGTAGCTAGAGTATTCATTAGAAGAGGTGGGGCATATCATTTTATTGTTTCCTGCTCTAGTGCATTATTTGTTATAGAGTATGAGTTAGATTGCTTTATAATTTCAGGATTATGTGTAGCTATGATAAAGGCTGTATTATGTTCTTTGTTTATTTTGAGGAATGTTTCTATTATAGAACATGTGTTTGCGTGGTCAAGATTTCCAGTTGGTTCGTCGGCAAGTATGAGGTTTGGTTTTTTTACTAGTGCTCTGGCTATAGCGACTTTTTGTTTTTGTCCTCCTGACAACTGTTCTGGGTAATATTTTTCTTTATCAGCAATGCCTAGTTTATCTAGTGTCTCTATTGATATTTCTTTATGTTTCTTTTTTGGAATATTAGAGAACTTAAGTGGTATGCTTACATTTTCAAGTACGGTGTGATATTCTATTAGATTAAAGTTTTGGAATATAAATCCTATATTGTTGCTACGGAATTGTGAGCTTTTTATATCGAAGAATCTTTTAGTTTCCAAGCCATTAAGTAATATTATTCCATTTGTTGGTTTTACAAGTCCTGCTATAATATTCAGGAGGGTGGTTTTGCCTACACCTGAACTTCCTTTTATGGATATAAAATCTTTTTCTTTAATTGTAAAGTTAATATTATTTAGTACTTTTAGTGTATTATTAGAGGATGGCAGCTTATATATTTTGTTAATGTCTCGTAATTCTATCATTTGGGTGTGGCTCACGATTTTTAATAAGTATATATTTAGCTTTTTATTTATATATTACTTTTCTTAGTTTTTTTTCTTAAAATAATCTATAATAACATATTAAACGGCTTGCTTACATATCGGATTAAGTGGGAAGCCATATATAATATTTATATATATATAATACAAATTATTGTAGTGGGCTACTTTTATGCGATTATAGTATTTATCTTCTTGGATATACTATTTACTAGTTCTTATGCTATTCTCCAGCATATTTTTTTTATTTTTAGAGGTCTATTCCTCCTTTAGAAGTTAATTTTTCTTATTCCTTAAGAACTTTGTCTTACAATTAATTTATTTTTCGGGGTTTAGAGTATGTTTTTTTTTATGCAATATATTTTATAATTCTTTTTGTAGTTTTGTTTTTTTTATTTGTTTTGTTTTTATTTCTTGGTCGTTTGGGTGAGTATTTTAGGAAGCTTTTTATTGTGCTTCCGGATTTAAGTAGTTTTAAAGATGGTGAAAATATACTTTGTTTACACGGTGTATCTGCTGGCGAGGTTGCGTCATTTTATTCTTTTGCTTTGCTAGCTAGGGGTCGTTATAGACTTCTTATTACGACATCTACCTCCAGTGGTATGGAGATGGCGCAGAAGCTGTATAGCAAAGATTTGCTAGCCTATTTTCCATATGACTGTCCTTTTTCTGTGATGCGTTTTTTGAGTTTTTTCAAGCCTAGGCTGATTTGTTTTGCAGAGGGTGAGTTTTGGCCCTTTATGCTGTGGTATGCGTATAGGAAAAGGATACCTACTTTTCTGATAAATGGTCGCATATCAAGTAAAGATTTATCAAGATATGGATTACTTGGCCCAGTATTCAGGAAACTATTTAATTACCATAAGCTTCTTTGTTTGCAGTCCGCAGAAGATTATGATAAGTTCTGTGATTTTGGTATAAGATCGAATAAGCTTAATATTACAGGTAATCTTAAGTTTGACTTAAATATTGAGACTTCTGCTATTAAGGTTAGATTTACAAAGGATAGGCTTATTATAATATTGGCTAGTAGTCATAGTGGCGAAGAAAAGATAGTATTAGATGTTTTTTCTAGACTTTACAAACTTTTCCCTAACATTTCTCTCATAATCGCACCAAGGCATACAAATAGGGCTATGGAGTTATCAAAGCTTATACAATCTTATTCTTTTAAGTCTATTATGTTTAGCAATATTAGGTATGAATTTGGAGAGTTTTGTTTTTCTGATGGTGATATATTGGTGCTTGATACGATGGGGGATCTTTTGTCCTTATATAGGTATAGCGATATGGTTATTCTTGGAGGTAGTTTTGTCAAGGGGTTTGGGGGTCATAATCCTATTGAGCCAGCTTATTTTGGTAAGCCTATAGTTATAGGAGCCTATTATTATAATATAGTTTCTATTGTGAGATATTTCAGAGTTGCGGATGCTATTATATTGTGTTGTGATAAACTTTCTTCTACGGCATTTGAGGATTGTATTAGGGAAGAGCTTTTTATTAGTCTTAGGCGTCTTATTTCTGATATTCCTTTTAGAGAGCGTCTTGGAAGAAATGCCCGTTTTGTTGTTGATACGGCAAGAGGTTCTTCAAGGAAGACATTTGATATGATAAGGCAAAATGTAAATATTGTGTAAACATACTATTTGTGGTTCACCACTTTTATAGACTAAACTTTTTAGTGCGGCTTGCGACTTTAAATAAAATTAGATTTAACTTATTGTGGCGAACTACTTAAATAGAGATATATTTAACTTCTTAAGTAAGCTTATTGCTAATTTCCACGCCGTTTTATGCCTTATTCTTCTTATAAGAAGCTAATTTTCTTTCCCCTTAAAAAGCTTGTTTACAACTTATTAAGTACTATTATTGCTAATTTCAACGAGGTTTTCTGCCTTATGCCTCTTTAAATATGAAGGTATTGCGCTCTTTAGGGAATTAATTTTCTTTTCCATTGAGAAGTTTGTCTGAAAGTTGTTCTTCAAAGTGCTTTATCTTTTTTTTAAAGAGTGCTTTTTCTTTATTTGATAGTGCCATTTTATATGCTTCTTTTTCTATTTCGATGGCTTTGTTATATTCGCCGAGTTCAAAGTATACGGTGGCAAGCGTGTCGAGTATGTGAGGACTATTTTCTTTACTTAAGGATATGGCTTTTTTTGCATATATCAAAGCTTTTTCGGGGTTTTTAATTTCCTTGTTGCTGGCAAGGAACCAAGCGTAATTGTTATTTAATGCGGGGCTATCAGGATATTCTTTTAAGCTATTTTCAAAGGTTTGGATGGCTTTTGGATAGAGTTCTATCTCTATGTATAATTGAGCTAACCTACTTTTATACTCTATTTCTTTTTCTTTGCTATCGGAATATTCTATAGCGAGTTTGGTATGCTTAAGGGCTTTGTTCAAGTTATCTTTTTTAAGTTCATCATTTTGGTTTATGGATAATACTTGGTATATAAGGGCTGTTTTCATTTGTACAAGAGAGCTTTCAGGAAAGTCTTCAAGAGCTTTTCTTATATGTGTCAGTGCCTGTTTTGCTTTTTTTTCGTAATATGTTATTATAATATGAGCCTGTAGATAATGGCTTTCTGAATGATTATTTTTTGTTTTGAGAGCTTTATTTAGGTAAAATAGTATTTTGTTAATATTCTGCTTATTTTCCTCTATGGTACCACTTTCCATCAACACAGTATATCTGAGTGCTATATAGAAGTATCCTTGGGCTTTATTTGCATTTAAAGATGTGATGATTGGTATAAGCGTAATTCCTATAGCCATTCCTAGGATAAGCAGTATTTTTTTATGGGTCAGAGATTTTATTTGCATTTAAGGCAGCCTATTAGTGAAGAAAGCTTCTCTATTTTATGTCTCATACAGTATTCTTTAATACCGTCTATAATTTTTATTGGTATTAGTGGATCAATAAAGTTTGCCGTACCTATTTGTATTGCTGAGGCTCCTGCGATGATAAATTCAATGGCATCGTTTGCATTCATAATTCCACCCACTCCTATAACGGGTATTTTGACGGAGGAAGCGGCTTCCCAGACCATTTTGAGTGCGATAGGTTTTATAGCAGGCCCAGATAGTCCGCCAGTTATATTTGATAAGGCAGGTCTTTGAGTTTCAATGTCTATAGCCATAGCTGGAAATGTATTTATTAGTGAGATGGCGTCTGCACCTTCTTGTTCTACTATCTTTGCCATTTCTTTTATAGATTTTACATTAGGTGAGAGTTTTACGATGAGTGGTATCTTAGTTCTTTTGCTAAGTGCGGCAATTAGTTTCCCAAGAGCTTTTTCGTCGGTGCCAAATGTAATCCCTCCTTCTTTTATATTTGGACACGATACATTGACCTCAAGGGCATCTATTCTATCTTGTATTTCGTTTAGCCTAACTAATGCAAGTTCGTATTCTGTTTGAGTTTTCCCCCAGAAGTTTACTATAATGGAGGCTTTGTATTTTTCAAGTATTGGTAGTTTATCTTTTATAAATGCTTCTAGTCCAATTCCTTCAAGTCCTATGGCATTAAGCATACCAGATGCTGTTTCAAATATTCTTTTTGGTGTGTTTCCAGTTTGAGGATTTATATGTAATCCTTTTACGGCAATAGCTCCCAGTTTATCGAGGTCAACTATCTTATTTGCCTCAACTCCGTAAGAAAAGGTACCAGAGGCAGTAATAACGGGGTTTTGTATTGTTGTACTTCCGATATTTGTTCTTAAGTCAATCATATTTTTCACCACTAAAAGTTTCAAGCCAGAACAAGAAGTTTGTAGACACAATCACAAGTTAAATCTAAACTGTACAATATCTTCATTCTGGATTATATAGTCTTTGCCTTCGATTTGTAGTTTTCCATTTTCTTTAATTATATTCAAGGAGCCTTTACTTTCTATAAAGTCGTTATATTTTATCACTTCGGCTTTAATAAAGCCTTTTTCAAAGTCGGTATGTATTTTCCCGGCAGCTTTTATAGCCTTTAGGTTTTCCTTAATGTTCCAGGCTCTGCATTCATTGGCATTCATAGTATAAAATGTAATTAGTTTTAGGAGTTTATGTCCTTTTTTTATGAGTGTATTTAAGGAGAGTTCTTTTATGTTAAAGCTTTCTATGTATTCAGATGCTTCTTCTTCTGGCAATTTAGCAATTTCGCTTTCAAGTTTAGAAGATATTGGTATAACTTCTATGCTTTCTTTTTCTGAGTATTTTATTAATTCCTTATACTTAATTTGCTTATCTAAGGAGCTAATTTGGCTTTCACTTAGGTTGGCAACTATTATTTGTGGTTTTGCAGTTAGTAGTTTGTAGTCATTTAGCCATATTTTTTCTTTGCTGCTTAGATTGTTTATATGGAATAAGTTTTTATTGTTTTCTATTAGTTTTTCCAGTTTTTTTGTGAATGCGAGTTCTTTTTCTGTGTCTTTTATACCGACCTTGATATTTTTTATTAGTTTATTTTTTCTATTTTCGAGTATTTCAAGGTCTTTTATTCTAAGCTCTGTCATAACTATTTCAAAGTCGTGTATGGGGTCTATGTTATTTTCTGTGTGGTTAATTTCCCCATTGTCGAATAGTCTAAGTACATGTATTATGGCTTGTATTTCTCTAATGTTTGCTAGAAACTTATTTCCCAGTCCCTGTCCTTTGCTTGCGTCTTTCACCAGTCCTGCAATGTCGGTGAAGTTCATGAATGCAGGGACTAATTTCTTAGATTTTGAGTATTTGAATATAGCGTTTAGTTTTACATCGTTTATTGGTACAGTTCCTATATTTGGTTCAATGGTACAGAACGGGTAGTCGGAACTCTTTGCATTTTGTTTTGTCAAAGCGTTAAAGAGAGTGGACTTACCCACATTAGCCAGTCCTATTATCCCGCAGGAGAAACCCATATTTACATACCCTTATTCTTTCTATATAGTTTGTCTATAAAGTATAATGTAAACAAACTTCTTAAAGGAAAAATACCTTCATATTAAGAAAAATAATGCATAAAATCATCATAGAAAATAGCAAGTATTATAATTAAGAAGGTCGCATATAGGTTCATTAAAAGTGGTTTACTAGAAAATAAGGCGTAAAACCTTATAGATAATAACAAATAGCAGCGCTTGAGAAGTTAAACAATAGATGTCCATTGAAAGTAGCTTTCTACAGTGTATATTTTTAAAGTGGTGGGTCGGAATATTTGTATATTTTTTATTTTAATCCGTCTTGACTTATCTAGGAAAAGTACTAATATTTATACCAATCGCTGCGGGGTGGAGAAGTTGGTTATCTCGTCGGGCTCATAACCCGAAGATCGTAGGTTCAAGTCCTGCCCCCGCTAAAGAATACCTGCAGTTTGGTCAATCCGTAGTTACCCTTAAATTGAGAATACAGCTGTATAAATAGTTTATAGAGAGTAGATGATTAACTAGTTTGTAAGCAAACTAGTTAACTTCTTAACTTAAGAAGCTAGTTAAGGAAAAGACCTCTGCTTTTGTTTAGTTAAGATTTGTGAACCACATATAGGAATGGCGGTGTAGCTCAGTGGTTAGAGCAGTGGAATCATAATCCATGTGTCCGGGGTTCAAATCCCTGCACCGCTAAACTCTTTTCTTAGCTATTGGATGTGGTGAACCACTGTTTCACTTCTCAATCGCTGCCATTTGCTATTTTTTCTATGAGCTTTTACGCTTTATTCTGTGGGGCAGTATAGCTTTCGCCATAAGTTCCTTTGGAGCTTTCCTTCCTGTCCAGAGTTCAAACTGAATTATTCCTTGATTTAAAAGCATCTCTAGTCCGTTTATGCTCTTGGCCTTATTATTTTCAGCATATTCTAGTAGTCTCGTTTTAAGTGGTTTGTATACTACATCAAAAACAGCGTGTTTCTGATGTATATATTCTTTTGGTATAGGTGATACCTGCTCATAACCTTCCATCCCCAAAGGTGTAGTATTTATTATTAAGCTGCTATTTTGTATACTGCTTTGTGCATCTTTCGCTGATAAATGGAAGTTTATGTTTGCATTTGGGAAGTAACGCTTCGTATTGTGTATAAATCTTTCTATTTTTTCTTTATTCCTGCTAATTATTATAAGTTCTTTCGGTTTAGAATAACTTAGTAAAGAAAATACAATGGCTTTTGCTGTTCCTCCATTTCCAATTATGGAAATGTTTTCCTTGTTTATTTTTACTTCTTTATCTTTTATTGAGTTAAAGGCACCCAGTCCATCGGTATTATATCCTTTTAGGGAACCATTTTCATTTAGAATGGTATTTACAGCGCCCATTTTCTCTGCATAAGGGTCTATTTCGTCAAGATATTTAATTATTTCTTCTTTGTGTGGTATAGTTATGCTAAGCCCTTTTATTCCTAGTTCTTTTATTCCTTTTATGGCGTCTTTTAGATTTATTACCCTAAAGGCTAGATATACGGCGTTAATATTGAGTTTACGGAAGGCGGTGTTGTGCATTATGGGAGATAATGAATGTTCTACTGGATTTCCTATAATGGCGAATAGAGATGTTTTGCTATTGATCATATTCTTATAAAATCTTTCGAGAGAGAGGAAATCTATCTACTTATAAGGCGGATATCTTTTTCTCTAAGGGGTTTTCGTACAATTAGTCATACTGTAAACAAACTTCTTAAGGAGAAGGAAAATTAGCTTCTTAAAGGGAGAATAGCCTCAAACTAAGAAGAGTGGGACACGAAACCTCCAGAAACTAGCAATAATATTGCTTAAGAAGTTAAACACTAGATGCCTATTTAAAGTGGTTCGCCACATCATACCTCGAAGGAGTTATCTTCTATTTTTTTTATTTTATCTATTCTTCGTTGATGTCTCCCCCCTTCAAATTCACTTGAGAGCCATACTTTTACAATAGATAATGCTATATCAGCTCCGAGCACTCGTTCACCTAGGGCAAGAACATTAGCGTCATTATGTAGTCGTGAAAATTTAGCAACATATTCGTTTTCACATCTTGCGGCTCGTATACCTTTGATTTTGTTTGCGACAATGGATGCCCCTATCCCGGAGCCACAAATCACAATGCCTTTATCCACATATTTGTTTCTTACCGCGTCGGTTACTTGGAATATAAAATCGGGATAGTCAACACTAACTTCGTGCGAGTTTGTGCCAAAGTCTTGGTATTTGATATTTTCTGTTATGAACCAGTCTATAATATGCTTTTTTAACTTGTATCCTGCATGGTCTGCGGCTATTCCAATTTTCATATTTCTTTTCCCATTGTGTGGTTCAGCACACAATATTTAGATATTTATAATTTATGTGTTAGTGTACTCATCTATTTTTCTGATAATAAGGATATTATCTTCTTAAGAAGATATTGTGGCGAACCACCTTAAATAGACCAAGATTTAACTTCTTAAGCAATATTATTGCTAATTTCCGGGATGTTTTGTGCCTTATTCTTCTTAGTTTAGAGATATTGTTCCTTTAGGAAGCTAATTTTCTTTTCCCTTAAGAAGTTTGTTTACAAGATATTTTCTCCTCAAGAAGTTTTCTTGTTTATTTAGTCCCTTAGTTTTTGTCGTCGGGTATTGCCTTCATTTACGGCTTCTATGAATCGAGAATGCCTTGTCTGTTCTATATCCTGCCTATTAAACTTGAGATATATCTTAAAGCCAAATAAGTCTAATATATGTATTCTTCTTGTATTTGCTATCTCTTTTATTATATCCTTTTCTTTTTTTGAGAGTTTATATTGTTTGTATTCTTTGATCCAGCTTAGGCTTGCTTCTTTGCTTATTTTCTTAAGTTCCTCTGTTTTATTTTCTTTGTTCTTTGTTTGCTCGTTATCCTTTGTTTTAGAATTTATGTTATTGTTTAGGAATACTGTTAATAGGATGATAAGGGTTATTTTATACATACGGCTTACCATTTTAATAAAGTAGAGATAACTTGTTATAGCAGCAGTTAATTTTCTTTTCTCTTAAGCAGTTTGTTTACAGCACTCTTCCTAGAAGTTAAGATATAAAGATGATATAGGCAAGGGAAACATTATCCTTGTTGTGGCTCGCGCCACCTCAATAAAACATATATCTGCTTCTTAAAGGTGTTATTTATTGTTCTCTATAGGGTTTTAGGCCGTATTCTTCCTAGCCTGAGTGTATTTATTCTTTGAAAGAAGCAATTTCCCTTTCCCTTAAGAAGTTTGTTTACATTTTGTTAATAAAAAAAAACATCCCCTTTTTAAGAGGTTAATTTCCTTTCTTCTTAAGCGGTGTTTCAAAGACATTTTTAAGCTGTATATGATATTCCCCTCCCAGTCTATATCATATACAACTCATATAATGTTTTTATTACAAAAGCGGCGTTACTTTTCTTTAAAAAGTGAGTAGATAATCAAGTAGGTGTTCTTACTTTTTAGTCGTTTATTAGTCTTCAATTTAGATAAAATGACGGTTCTTGTCAAGGAAAAAAATATTTATTTCCAAAAATCTTTGTCTTGATAATTTTCTATAGTGTTGTAGATTGTTTCAGAAAAGAAATGATGAAATTGTCTAACAATCGTCCTTCAAGTACAGCGTTTACATCACCTATTTCAAGGTTTGTTCTGTGGTCTTTTACGAGTAGATATGGCTGTAATATGTATGATCTTATTTGTTTTCCCCACGCTATTTCAGTTTTCTCTCCCTGTTTTTCTTGTATTATTTCTTTATTTTCTTTTAGGTAGTGTTGATATAATTTAGCTTTTAATACTTTCATAGCATTGGCTTTATTTTTATGTTGTGATCTATCGTTTTGGCATTGCACGACGATGTTTGTTGATAGATGTGTTATTCGTACAGCTGAGTCGGTTGTATTTACATGTTGTCCACCGGCTCCTTGTGAGCGGTATGTATCTATTCTGATATCGTTATTATTTATTTCTATTTGTATATCGTTGTCTATTTCTGGGTATACGGACACGGAAGCGAATGATGTATGTCTTCTTTTATTTGAGTCAAATGGTGATATTCTTACCAGTCTGTGGACACCTATTTCGCTTTTTAGGAATCCGAAGGCGTATTCTCCTTTAACAAGTATAGTAATATTTTTTATACCTGTTTCTTCACCTTGCAGTGAGTCTATATTTTCAATGGAGTATTTTTTATTATTAATTGCCCATCTTGAGTACATTTTATGCAGCATAGCTACCCAGTCGCAAGATTCGGTACCTCCTGCTCCTGCGTTAATGGATAGGAATGCGTTATTAATATCTTCTTTTTCCTTAAAGATGAGTTTTATTTCGAGGTTTTTGTATACGGTTTGAATATTGTTTATTTCTTGTTCTATGTCGTTTATGGTATCTATTTCATTTTCGTTTATTATTTCTATTAGTTCTTTTACATCATAAATATCGTTTTTTAATTTCACCCAATCTTTGGTAGATTGTTTTAGTTTTTTTAATTGTTTAATTTTTGAGTTTGCATTTTCTTTATTTTGCCAGAATGAGTTTGAACTCATTTCCGTTTCAATTTCTTTTATTTGTTTTTCTTTTTGAGGTATATCAAAGGTACCTCCATTGTTCATATATTTTTGTTTGTAGGTTATCTATTTTGCTTTTGAGTTCGTTCATAATTTTTCCTTTTTTGTTATTATCTTTGCAAGGAGTATAAGATAATAATTTTTTAATATTTTATTGTTGTGTTTTTGTTTATGGTTTTCGTATAATATTTTTTATTAAAGTGGTGTAAACAAGCTTCCTAGGAACAAAGCAAATTAACCTCTTAAAGGAACAATACTGTAAACAAACTTCTTAAGGGAAAAGAAAATTAGCTTCCTAAAGGAACAATATCTCCAAACTAAGAAGAATAAGGCACAAAACATCCCGGAAATTAGCAATAATATTGCTTAAGAAGTTAAATCTTGGTCTATTTAAGGTGGTTCGCCACACAATACCTTCAAACGAAGAGGAATAAGGCGTAAAACAGCGTGGAAATTAACAACAGCACAAGCCTAGGAAGTTAAATATGTGTCTATTTAAAGTGGTTTGCCACAAATACTAATATGTTTATTAAGGTAGACTTGTTATACGATAAGAGATGAAATAGTTTTTGTTTGTTTGTTCAGGTTATTAATTTGCGAAATGTTATAGTTTTTATTTTATGTGTTTGTGTTTTGAATATTTTGTGTTTAGAGGGAATAGCTCGTTCTGATGAGCCTTTGGAGGAGTCAGAGGCGGCTGATGGGTTAGATTCTGTGGACAGTGCAGGTGTTGGTGATGAGGAGAAGCTGCTAGATAAGTCAGAGTCTGCGGGTAAAGTGGAAGAAGGTTCTAATATAGATTCAGACAGTCAAGAGGGGGATAGTGCGGATGGGGAGGCAGATGCTGCTTTTTCAGGGGATATGAAGTCTGAGGAGGAGACAGAGGTTGAAGAGATAAGGAATAATATAGATGTTCTTTTGTATGATACACGGGATGTGATGAGGCGTATTTCTGCGTTATATTTGGGTCAATTTTACTTATCCTCTTATAAGACTAGGATCATATCTGTTCTTATGGAAGCTTTGAATGATTCAGATACCAAGGTTCGTAAGAATGTTGTGAGGTCTCTTGGTAGGTTAAAGGCGTATGTTGCAATACCTGCATTATTTAAGCTCATAGTTGAGGAGGATGCTAGTTTGCGTAATCAGGCTATTCGAGCTATTGGTATAATTAGTTCTCGTTCTGCGTTAAAGCCGCTACTTTTTGCTTTAGATGATAAGGATATAGAGGTTAGGATGAGTGCGATATGGGGTTTGTCAAGGCTTGATGATAAGGAGGCTATGATGGGTATTATAGACAAGTTTTTTGATGAGGATGAGCGAGTTCGTGCCTATGCTGCTTCTTATGTCGTATATTTTAATGATAAGGGGGCGGTATCTTTTTTAAAACATTTATTTTCTAAAGACACATCTCTTAGGGTGAGGCAAAACGCATACCTTAGCCTTATGGGTCTTGGTGTTAAAGATATAGAGTTTCCTCGTGAGGAAGGTGATTAGTGTTTTAGCCATATTACGGTTGCACCCTTCCCGCCATATTTATTTGGGGCTTCTTTAAATTGGAATATAAATTGCTTGCCTTCTTTGCTTAGGTAGTCTATTACGGCGTTTTTTATTTTGGGTTTATTGTCTTCTGAATGCTTTCCTTTTCCGTGTATAATTAGTACTGTAGAGATATTTTGTCTATATGCACTTATTAGGAAGTGTTTTAGGGTATTGAGGGCTTCGTAGACAGTGAGGTTGTGTAGGTCTATACTTTTGTCAATTGAGATGGTATTTTTATCTGTATATTTGTATTTTCTTTGGAGACTTGTGTCTTTGTCTATTATTTTTTTTGACGAGTTATCAATCCACTCTTGGAATAGGTGTTTGTCAGTAGTGTCAAACTTTGTATTTACTGTTCTAGTAAATGTATTATTTATGTTTTTGTTGTATGTCTCTTTATGAGGTTTAAGCCCTTTAAAGGGCTTATTATTACTTCCTTTTATTTCTCTATCTTTGTCATAAGTGTTATTATTTCGGAGCCATTCTTCAAACCATCCACCTTTTTTATCCACTTCTTTGATGCCTCCTTTGTGTTTATTTAGTCGCTTGGGTTATAATGTATTATGTCCTGGTCTTTTCTAAATAGTATGATGTAGAGTAGAGATAGCACACCAACAGTGATGGCAATATCTGCAATGTTAAAGGTAGCCCATCGGTATGAGTTAATACCTATGTCGATAAAGTCGACTACTTTTCCATAGAATAGTGTCATTTCTCTCTTAAAGATAAAGTAACCAAATATCTTATCAGTCAAATTTCCTAAGGCTCCACCTATTATTAATGAAAAATAGAATCGGCTCCAAGTATGTTCTTTATGCACCATACGATAATAATATACCACAATACCTATAGAAATAATGGTAAGTGATGTGAATAATATATCCTTAAAAGGCTTTTCAAGATCTGCAAATATACCGAAAGCCATTCCTTTATTAAGGATAAAGCGAAGTTTTACATAATCACCTAGAACATCCATACTCTCGTATAGAGATAAACTATTTACTATCAATACCTTTGTTATTTGATCAGCTAAAAGTACCGATGTGATTGTAAATATTGGTATCCATTTAACAATGTCTTCTCTATGCAATTTGGCTATCCCTTTTGTTTTGTTTATTGTTCAAAAATTAAATTGTACCGCAAGAGAAATAGAAGGTCTTGTTTCATTTGGCTCATAAGAAGAATTGTTACCAATAGAAACTTTTCTATAATCATCATACGCTACCGCTAATCCTAGCATAACACTTGATAAAGCAATATAAACATATTGATTTACAGAAAATTTATTATTCTCTAGATTGTTTACAGGATAATAACTAGATATAACTTCATGCATTATAAACTGATAGCCAATGAAAACTGGTAGTGCTAAAAAAAATATTATGTCAAAACGCCTAAGTGAACTCTCTTCATAATCTTGTACATCATCAGAGTTTAATACATTCGGGAACTTCCTCCCAGGAGATTTATCCTCGTATACATCCTTATTACTATAATCTATGACAGGGACATTATTTGAACCCACTCCATCCATTTCCGCTTTATTATCAGAATCAAGTGCATAAATGACCTGAGAAAATAAAACTAAATACATAGATAGTAAAACGAATAATATTTGTTTAAGCAAAGTATTTACCATACAATAAAGCAAGCTCTTTCTTCTTGCTATCCGGTATCATAGAAAAATCAGTCATTATAGAACCGTCCGCAGCACTGCAGCACGAACAATCATTAGATAAATTAACATTTTCTATCAAGCCGGGTAACAAAGACTTAACTTTCTTAACATTAGATGTCATATTAGCTACGACCATCTCCGTCGTAACATGCTCCTCGTCCTCATTCCAACAATCATAATCCGTCGAAAGTGCCACCATAGAATAACACATCTCTGCTTCCCTTGCAAGTTTAGCCTCAGGAATTGCCGTCATACCTATAATACCACAACCCCAACTCCTATATAAATGACTCTCAGCTCTACTCGAAAAAAGAGGCCCCTCCATACATAAATATGTCTCATTTTTATGAACAGAATGCCCACTATTGTTTATAAAATTAAAAATAAATGATGACAAATCTTCACAAAAAGGGCTGGCAAAACTTATATGACCAACAATGCCACCGCCAAAAAAAGATATGGCACGCTGCTTAGTCCTGTCTATAATCTGGCCAGGTATAACAAAATCCCTAGGCTTTATTTCTTCCTTTAAACTTCCTACCGCACTTATTGCTATAATAGCACCAACTCCAAGACTCTTTAAGGCATATATATTAGCCTTGACCGGTATCTCAGTAGGTAAATATATATGACCCCTACCGTGTCTCGGCAAAAAAGCTACCTTTCTGCCCTTTATGTTACATAAAATAATCTTGTCAGATGGTTTTCCAAATGGAGTGTCTATAGAAAGTTCTTCTATTACTTCAACCCCATCAATATTATAAACACCACTACCACCTATAATACCAATTTCAGCCCTTTTCATAAAAACACCTTTAATATTTCCTTTACTTTCTTTACATTAATGTCTCTAAGCAAAATACTCTTATTCTTACTTCGTAAACCGCTTTTTATACTAATCCTGGTCTTCGGCAGTTTAAATAATTTAGATAAAAAACTAATAAGCTCCTTATTTGCCTTGTTTTCCTTAGCAGGAGACTTTAGCTTTATATTAAGAATATCACCGTACAAAGAAGACCTAAAAAATACCTCGTTACTAACACTAAGAGGTTTTACAGTAATAAAAATAATAACATTATTGCCAGATTGCTTTATCCATTCCCACATAATTACATTTCATAATAATATAGTTATTATATCTCCTTATGTCAATGAGGTAGAAATGCTCTAGTTTACAAAATCATTATATTGTTTCTTTCAACTTTTTTTTGTAAAAAAAAGCTCCTTACCTCCACTTCTTTATAACTCCTCTTTTCGTAGTTTTCATAAAAGAGATTATTTCTTTAACTGTTTCATCTATATTAGAGAACTCCTCTTCCATATCCTCTATCTTGGATATTACTTCATCCAAACTATAACTGCTCCTGAAAATAAGCTTAAATAACTTCTTCAAACTAAGCCTATCAGCAGCGCTAAGTAAGCTGTTTCTTCTTATTCCTGTGATGTTTAAGCCTGCCAATTTACCGTAATCAGATGCAACCAAAGAATAAGGTGGCACATCTTGATTAATGGCACAAAGACCCCCTATCATTGAAAACTTACCAACACGGGTATGTTGGTGAATCAGGCTATGACCCGAAATAAAAGCATAATCTCCAAGCTCTACATAACCACCCAAACCCGTATAATTCGCAAGTGTGGTATAACTTGAAACAAAACAATCGTGACCTATATGACTGTGTGCCATAAAAAAATTGTCGTTCCTTATGATCGTCTTACGAGTTATGCCGTGATGTATATTTACATATTCCCTTATTACATTGTTATCTCCAATCTCAAGCATAGTATCGCTAATATCACAAGGTAAATGATCTCTATATTGTGGACAAGCTCCTATATACGCATTCTTAAAGATTATATTGTTTTTACCGACCCTAGTGTAAGGAGCTATCTCGACACCTGTACCTATATTGGTATCAGAACCAATAATACAGCCTCTTCTTATTATAGAATAGGCGTCTATCGAAACACTAGGGTCTATTATGGCGTCTTCTTCTATTATGACTGTTGAATGAATTGACATTTCTATGTCTCACTACTTTTAATAAACATATATTTTTTGAGCCGTACCGTCTGCTACTTCCTATGTGCTTTTCAAGCTTATTGCGATTACGCCAATTAGACGAGGCTCCTCATAGTTTGCTTACATTATTTTTAAAGTTAAACGAGGCGAGCTACAAATTAACCTCTAATTTCTTAAATGAATATCCGATTTATGTGTTGGTCTTATTAGAGCTTTCTATAACCTTAATATAAATATTCTATAAAGAAATCCTGTGCTTCGCCACATAATGTGGGTCGCCACCTTAATAAAATATATATTTGCTTCTTAAGGACACTATTCATTGTTTTCTATAAGGTTTTAGACCTTATTTTTCTTAATTTGAGGGCTATTTCCTCTTTAGGAGGTTAATTTGCCTTTCCTTAGGAAGTTTGTTTACAACATAATAACAAAAAAAATAGGGAGATAGTTGAGTATATGCAAGGACAAAAGAAAATAATGTTGAAGAAAAAGAAAAGAAATGGACTGACAAAAATACCAACAAATACCCTCAAAAATGAGAGGGACTTCCTAAATGCGATAACAAAAAAACTTAAAAACTCAAAACAATGTCAACTATGTAGTTCGCTTGTGCTCGTTGAAAAAACTACTTACCTTTGTAATAACTTTGAGGCTATATGGTATCATAGAGATACAGGTTTTAGATTCTTTCCCAATTGTTCTTATTTTAAAATTAAAGCAAAAAAATAAGCAAAACATTATGTGACTTCCAACTTTAATAAAATATATACATTGAACCTTTTGAGGATGATATTTGTTATCCCATATAAGATTTTGTCCCTAATTCTTTCTAATTTGATGGTATTTTTCCTTTAAGAAGTTAATTTTCTTCTTTCCTTAAGAAGTTTGTTTACACATTATTAATTAATAACAAGTCTCCCCAAGAGAAATGAATATTTTAGGGTGCTTGAGATATTATTATTGGAGAAGTTTATGGACGAATGTAGTCTAGTAAATAAAAAATGCGTACCTTGTCAGGGAGGAGTTCCACCTTTAAAAGGTACAGAGTTATATAGTATTTATAAGGAACTTGGTGGGAATTGGTTGCTACTAGATGACCATCATATAAAAAAAGAGTATAAATTTAATGACTTTAAAGGTGCTTTAAACTTTACAAATAAAGTTGGAGACCTTGCCGAAGAAGAAGGACATCATCCCGATATTAATTTGGGATGGGGATATGTAAGAGTAGAACTTTGGACGCATAAGATAGATGGACTCAGTGAAAGCGACTTTATACTCGCCGCTAAAATTGACAGAATATAATTATGATATAGGGAAACTGCACTATATTTAAAATAGCTAATTATACAGTCAAGAAGTTGAATAGATATTATATTAAAGTGGTGAGCCACAGTATAACACTTTTACTTTGAACTAAACTAATGAACTCTTTTGTTGATGTTGTTTTTAATTTGCCTATAGCAAACAGTTTTACATATAGCGTGGCAGATGAAAATAAAGGAAATGTTTCATTTGGGAAAAGAGTAAAAGTACCATTTGGAAAAAGAACCCTCGTTGCGTTTGTATTAAAAGTACATACTAAAAAACCAGAGTTTAACTGCAAAGAAATAATTGAAGTGATTGATAGTAAGGCTGTATTCTCGAAAGAGACCCTTTACTTTGCTAAGTGGATTTCTGAATATTATTTCTCATCATTTGGGGAAGCCCTCTCTCTCTTTGTTTCAAAAGAGAGAAAAATTAAAAAGAAAAAGAAATCTACAACTAAAGTAAAAGAAAGCAAAGAAGGGGAAAAAGGTAAAGACGGGAAGATAGTGGAGGAAGAAGCTAAAAATACCTTTCTTAGGCTGAATAAAGAACAAGAACTCGCACTCATACGGATTCAAGAAGCGATAGATAAAAATATATTTGTTAGCTACCTCCTCTTTGGTATTACAGGTAGCGGAAAAACCGAAGTATATAAACATCTCGTAAAAAAAATCATAGCTAATAATAAACAGGCTCTCATACTAGTCCCAGAAATAGCCCTCACACCGCAGACTATAAATCATTTTAGACTATCCTTTGAACAAAGTCGTATATCGGTATTACATTCAAAACTGACCGATAAAGAAAGATATGAATATTGGAGGAAAATACAGTCTGATGAGGTTGATATTGTTCTTGGTGCAAGAAGTGCTATGTTTGCACCTATAAAAAATCTTGGCATAATAATTATCGATGAAGAACATGAAGGAAGCTATAAGTCTCAAGATACGCCCAGATACCATGCAAGGCAATTTGCATATAAATTGGCACAGAGCCTTGGTATACCACTTGTACTTGGAAGTGCAACTCCTTCAATAGAAACATATTTCTACTTCAAAGAGAAAGAAAAAGAAAAGAACCTGATAAGCCTCGTAAAGAGACATTCATTATACGAAAAACAGGTCGTATATGTTGTCGATATGAAAAAAGAACAATCTAGGTCGTTTATAAGTAAAACGCTCTTTGCAAAGATAAGCGATAGAATACTTAAAAAAGAACAAGTAATAATATTCCTAAATAAAAGAGGGTACTCACCAATTGTTATTTGTAAGGACTGCGGGCATACCATCTGCTGTCCAAATTGTGATATAACTCTAACATACCATAGACAAACTAATAAAATGAGATGTCATTACTGCGATTATTCTATAAACAAAGAAATTGTTTGTCCATCTTGTAACAAGAATAATATTAAGCTCACTGGATATGGTACTGAAAAGGTGGAAGAAGAATTGAGAGGAAGTTTTCCTGGTGTTTCCATACAAAGAATGGATTTTGATAGTACAAGAAAAAAAGGAGCTTATGATAGAATATTAAACGACCTTGAGAATAAAAAGATAGACATTCTAGTTGGTACGCAAATGCTTGCAAAGGGCTTGCACTTTCCAAATGTTACCCTTGTTGGGGTACTTCTTGCGGATTTGAGTTTGCATATGCCTGACTTTCGGGCAAGTGAAAGAACCTTCTCCCTGTTGACCCAAATAAGTGGGCGTTCTGGAAGAGGCTCTATACTAGGAGAAGTTGTTATACAAACATATCTACCCGAACATTATGTAATAAAAACAGCACGAGAACAGGACTATTTATCCTTTTATCACAATGAAATTAAAGAAAGACAAAAGTTCTTCTACCCACCTTTCTCAAGAATTATAAAGCTGTTAATAAGGGGTAAGGACGAGGAGAAAGTTATTGAGCAATCAGTAAAAGTATATAAGCTATTAAAAAACAATGCAAGTAAGGATATTCAGATATTAGGGCCTTCCTCTGCACCCATATCTAGGATAAATAATAACTTTAGATGGCAAATACTATTAAAGGGTGAGAAGCAAGTATACTTGCATAAACTTGCCAAAGAGGTATATAACTCTTTTAAGAAAGACAGTAATATCTATATTGAAATGGATATTGACCCTATTAACCTAATGTAGTAAATTTATTGGTAGTGTTTTTTTTTTTTATATTATGTGATTCTATTTTGTAAACAAACTTCTTAGGGAGAAGGAAAACTAGCTTCTTAAAGAGAAAATACCCTCAAACTAAGAAGAGTGGGACACACAAGCTCTCAGAAATTAGAAATATTATTGCTTAAGAAGTTAAATATGTGTCTACTTAAAGTGGAGAGCCACATTATTACACAAAATTTATAGTGGTTAAATTATAAAAAGGTGTTAATTATATGGGTAGTGTTACAGTATAGAAATATTGTGCTTTTCCACCTTAATAAAATATATTTACTTCTTAAGGATATGATTTCTTGTTTCCTATGAGGGTTTTGTTCCTTATTCTTCTTAATTATGAAGCTTCCTTTATTTTAAGAAGTTGATTTTCTTTTTCTTAAGAAGTTTGTTTACAAAATATTCACAAGTAAAGAGGGGCTATATACAGTGGAAGTATTAAAATATGGAAACAATTTCCTTAAAAAAGTAGCTAGAGAAGTAGAAGTTTTTGATGCAGACTTGCAGAAAGAAGCTGATAAAATGTATGACACTATGATAAAGGAAAATGGCATTGGTCTTGCCGCAACACAAGTTGGCATAGATAAACGACTAATTATTATTGACATTAAAGACGGGAACGGGAGACTTGAACTTGTTAATCCTGTAATCATATCTAAATCGGATGAAGAAGAACTTGATTCCGAAGGTTGTCTATCTATACCGGGAGTTTATTCTCGTGTATTTAGGCCCTATAAAATATATGTTGAAGCCTACAGCATAAAAGGGCAAAAAATCACTATGGAAGCTGAAGGGCTGCTAGGAAGGGCAATACAACACGAAATAGACCACTTAAATGGAATACTTTTTATAGACCACATAGATGAACTCGAAAAGAAAAAGTTCAAGAGTAAATTGAAAAAAATAAAGAATAAAAATAAACAACCCAGTCTTTTATAGTCTATAAAATATATAAATGAATAAACTAACAAGTATATTTATGGGTACGCCTCCCTATGTTATGCCCTCTCTGTCCGTTCTCTTTGAACATACAACCCTAAAGGCTATTTTCACAGGGGGGGACAAACGAGTGGGAAGAGGTAAGAATATTACTTCGCCACAACCCAAAGTCTTTGCGGGTGTACACAGTATACCTGTTTTTCAGCCGAAGAGCTTCAAAAATAATCCTATAATCATTAAGGCAATAGAAGAAATTAAACCTGACATTATAGTTGTAAATGCTTACGGTTTTATTTTGCCTAGGCCCCTTCTATCAATACCTAAAAAAGCTGCTATTAATTTGCACGCTTCATTATTACCTAGACATAGAGGGGCTTCTCCGATACAGCAAACTATACTAGAGGGAGATTTAGAAACAGGAATCACTGCACAACTTATGGCTGATAGGCTAGACGAAGGTGATATTATTCATAGTATAAAAACCAATATAGAAGGTGATGAAGATTATATTAGCCTAAGTTCAAGATTAAGCTTAATTTCTGCCCAATGTTTAAAAGAAGTTATCGAATTATATGCGGAGGATAAGGTCGAATATATGGAGCAAAACCATAATAAGGCCACATTATGTAGAAAAATTAAAAAAGAACAGGGCTTAATAAATTGGACTAAACCCTATGAACTTATAGAAAGGCAGATAAGAGCTTATGTTCATTGGCCACAAAGTTATACATACTACAGGAAACAAAAATTAATAATAAATAAAATAGCTAAACATAATGAGTTAAACTTAGGAAAAGCGGGAGAAATTGTTGGTGTAAATAGAAAAGAAGGTATCTTTATTCAATGTGGGGACAGCATCCTTAAAATACTTGTTTTAAAGCCTCAGGGAAAACGGTTTATGGATTATGCCAGCTTTATAAATGGGCATTCGCTGCAAAAAGGAGAAATATTATCTTGTAAACCCGCTGTTTAATAGCTTACAATGTTATAAACAAACTGCTTAAAGGAAAAGGAAGTTAACCTCTTAAAGGAAAAATACCTTAAAGTTTGAGAAGAATAAGGTATAAAACGGCGTCGAAATTAGCAATAATATTACTTAAGAAGTTAAATATATATTTAAAGTGGCTTGCTACAGAATATATTTAAAATGCCAATCCACAGGAATAGCAAAGGATATAACTAATAAGTTAAAGATATTTTATTAAAAGTGCTGCGTCAGGAGCTGAGGTGTATTTTGATTTTTAAGTCGTTTTATAGGATACTTTTAATTGTGGTATTTGCTATTGTTATTCTCCTGCTGGTGAGTTATTATAGGGTTTTATCTGTCTTGAAGGAGGACCAGGTAGTTCGTCTTCCTATGTTTGTTGGAATGGACATAATAGAAGCAAATAGGATACTTGAGACAATAAATGAGAACTTAAATAAGAAGATTAGTGTCAGAGTTATTCCTGTTGTACAAGAGGGTTATCCTAGATATGTAGTTGTTAAGCAAGAGCCTGGTCCAAGGGGAATACCCATAAAGGAAGGTAGAACGATAAACTTGCAAATATCCGTAGGAAATGTCTCTCCTTTTCAGATGCCAAATTATATTGGTAAGTCTTTTGGCCTTCTTAGGGAAGTTTTATCCGAGAATAAGGATAGTCATGATGCCGAAAAGCCTGCAATAGGCAATGTCATTCTAAGGGCAGATAAGGATATTCCCAAAGGTTATATTATATCTCAAACGCCGTTGCCTGGCGCTACAATCTTAAAAGATAGAAAGGTTGATTTCATAGTAAGTAGTGGTCCTTATAAGGAAGTATTGGTGGCTGATTACTTAGGCAGATTTGCTGAGCCTGTGATAAAATATCTTTCTGACAAGCAAATTATTGTTTCTATTGAGAATAAAGAGGTTCTTAGCTCGGAAGAAGATGGTAAAATTATATCCCAAGACAGAAAAGAAGGCTCTATCTTACAAGAGGGTGATACTATACATTTTGCTGTAGCTAATCATTCTGACGGGGATACAGATGCAATAAGAGGATATAGTATTGTGAGGTTTATTATTCCTTCTATGCTACATCCTTTTTTTAAGAATAAAAAGGATAATATGGTAAATATTACTCTTAGCGTAAGCGATGATATTGGCAAGACCATTATATATAAGGGTAGGAAAAGGTTTGGTGAACAAATTATAGAGTGTTATAAGAAAAATGGTAATGGAAAGCTTGAAATAATACTTGACGATAGAGAGTTTAAGAGTTTTACTTTCTAGCCTATTGTTTTGTATGGGGAGAATATTATGAAGATTGCGCCGTCTATATTATCTTGCGACTTCTCTGGTATAAAAGAGGAGATAACTAGACTAAATAGTGCAAAAGTAGATTATATTCATTTCGATGTAATGGATAACCATTTCGTTCCAAATCTTACATTTGGTCATAAATTTATCTCTGATTTGAGAAAGTACACGCAGATTCCCTTTGATGTTCATCTTATGATTACTTCTCCTGAAAAGTCGGTCGATAGCTTTTTAGATGCGGGTGGAGATATTTATACCTTTCATATTGAGGCTGTATCTGATGTTTTAGGTCTTTATAAAAAGATTAAGGCAAGAGGCAAGGGTTTTGCTCTTTCTGTTAAGCCTAGGACTCCCATAGAAGAAGTATATCCATATCTTGAGCTTGTAGATATGATTTTGATTATGACAGTAGAGCCTGGTTTTGGTGGACAGAAGCTTATAGAAGATACTCTTAAAAAGATTGCTATATTAAGAAGGGAAATAGAGTTAAAAGGCCTTAACATTGATATTGAGTTGGATGGGGGTATTAATTTGGATAATATCGGTCGTCTTGCGAGGCTTGGGGCAAATGTTTTCGTTATGGGCAGTGCATTTTTTAAGAATGATGACTATATTCTTTTTATGAATAAAGTGCACAAGGAACTAGGTCAGCAAGTTGTATCACCGACCTAGTGTTTACATTATGCTTTTTGGTTTGAAGGTATTGTTTCTTTAAGAAGCTAATTTGCTTTCTCCTTAGGAAGTTTGTTTGTAGGAAGCTAGATTAACAACAATTATTCCTGCCTATTGCGTAGTAGTAAAACCCTAGCTCTTGCATTTCGCTGGGTTCGTATAGATTTCTGCCGTCAAAGATAACGGGTTTTTTCATATGAGTTTTAATTTTATCAAAATCAGGCTCTCTAAATATTTTCCAGTCAGTTACTATACAAAGGGCATCGGTTTCTTTTAATACTTCGTATTGATTTTCATAATATTCTATATTATTAAATATCTTGTTCATTTCTTTGTTTGCAATGGGGTCATACGCTTTTATCCTAGCTTTTTTTGCTATGAGTGTAGATATAACATCTATTGAAGGAGCTTCTCTAATGTCGTTGGTATCTGGTTTGAAGGATAGCCCCCATATTGCTATAGTTAGCGTGCTAAGGTCTTGTTTGAAATGAGAAGTTATTTTATTTACGAAGTACTCTCTTTGTTTTTTATTTACCCTTACCACAGATTTTAGTATATCCATATCTTCTTTGTTTTCCATACCAGTATTTATTAACGCGTTAACATCTTTGGGAAAACATGAGCCTCCATATCCTAGCCCGGGATAAATAAAGTATGGACCAATTCTTGTATCACTCCCTATTCCAAGTCTTATATTTTTTATATCGGCACCGGTTTTATCACATAATCTTGCCAGTTCATTCATAAATGATATTTTAGTTGCAAGCATTGCGTTTGCGGCATACTTTGTCATTTCTGATGAAATAATATCCATATATATGGTTCTATCTCTGCGACGAGTGAAAGGTGCATAAAGTTTATGCATAGTCTTTTTTGCTCGATCGTTCTCTATTCCTATGATTATTCTATCAGGTTT
Organism: Nereis procera; assembly: GCA_032360585.1. NCBI lineage: Eukaryota > Metazoa > Annelida > Polychaeta > Phyllodocida > Nereididae > Nereis > Nereis procera. The sequence goes on along the minus strand of JAUOBU010000016.1, from coordinate 17,805 downwards.
TGTAAAATCTTCTATGGCGTGTCCTTCTTTTAGGAATTCAGGGTTTGAGACAATGTCAAAGTCCATTTCTATATTTCTTTTTTTTATTTCCTGTATTATTCTATTTTTAACTTTGTGGCAGGTACCAACCGGTACGGTAGATTTTATTATTATAGTTTTATGTTCATTTATATATTTTGCTATAGATGATGCTACCTCCAGTACATATTTTAAATCAGCGCTACCATCCGTAGATGAGGGTGTTCCTACGGCTATAAATAATATTCTACTTTTTTCGACAGCTTCTTTTATGTCGCTTGTGAAGGATAGCGTGCCACTTTTAATATTTAGTTTAATCAGTTCACTTATTCCTGGCTCATATATTGGACTAATAGCCTTTTGCAGCTTTGCAATTTTCTTTTTGTCTACATCAACACATATTACGCTATTACCCATATTGGCAAAGCCAACTCCAGACACAAGCCCAACATACCCTACACCAATCATAGCAATTTTCATAATAATTCCCTTATATATGGCGTGGCTCGCCACTTCAATAAAATATATTTTGATTTAGATGTTTCTTTCTTCTTAAGAAGTTTTCTGGTAGTTAGGTGTAAACAAACTTCTTAAGGGAAAATAAAATCAACTTCCTAAAGAAACGATACCTTCAAACTAAGAGGAATAAGGCGTAAAACAGCCTGGAAATTAGCGATAATATTGCTTAAGAAGTTAAATATCTGTCTATTTAAAGTGGTTTGCCACAGTTATGTTATCTTTGCCCTGAAGTATTTAATTGTATTTTCAATACCTTCATTTAACTCCGTGTTTGGTCTATAATTTAGGTATTTAATAGCTTTTAGAGGCGATATTGAGCTTCTTTTTTGCTCACCAGCTTGAGCTTTAGCATACTGTGCTATAATCCCTGTATCAATTTTTTCTTTTATCATCGCAAAGAGTGTATTCACAGAAGTTTCTTTAGCAGTTCCAATATTAAAAGTCCCGACAAGTGAATTACTTTTTATGGCATTCAGGTTGTATGCCACGACATCCTTGACATAAACATAATCTCTGGTTTGTTCTCCGTCCCCGAAGATAAAAGGTTGTTTTTTCCCAAGTAGTTTACTTGTAAATATTGCAACTACTCCTGCTTCGCCAAGGTGATTTTGCCTTGGTCCATACACATTAGCGTATCTTAGTGCGATGTATGGTATTTTGTATTCTTTGTAATAGAATTGTAGGTATTTTTCTATAGTAAGTTTGGATATACCATATGGTGAGAGAGGGTTTAGAGGGTGTTCTTCGTCTGCGGGAAAGTAATCTTGTTCACCATAGATGGCACCGCCTGTTGATGCGAAGATAATTTTTTTTGTATTATATTTTCTTACCGCTTCGAGCAATTTTATAGAGCCTATAATATTTTGTTCTGCGTCAAATGTTGGATTTTCTACAGAGTGCCTTACATTCATTTGTGCTGCGTGATGGCAGAGTACATCTGGTTTTTCTTTTTTGAAGATGGAGTTTATTTCTTCGTCATTGATATTTATTCGATAGAATCTGGCGTCTTTGTTTATATTTTCTTCTTTTCCGGTTGACAGGTTATCAATTATAATAACTTTTGCACCCTCATTTATTAGGGCATCTGCAATATTAGAGCCGATGAATCCCGCTCCACCTGTGATTAATACAGTCATCATAACTTCCTTTTTAGTTTATTGTGGCTCGCCACTTTTAATAGATATTATTTAACTTCTTAAGTAAGATTATTGCTAATTTCAACGAAGTTTTGTGTTCTATTCTTCCAACTGAAGCTACTCTTCTCTTAAGAAGTTTTGTTTACACTTTACCTATGATTTCACTTTTCTTACGCAATATAACAAGGTTTCCAATTAATAACAAGATAAAAGCAAATATGGCAAGATAAGCGCCTATTAGTAGGTTAATATCTTTCCATAGCATAATTATCATTATCATAAACAAGTATAGAATACTTTGAATGCTATAATTTGTTGCTATATACATAGCTTTTAAGCATCTTTCTTTTTCTAGTTTATTTTGCCTGATTAGGTAGAAGTTTGTAAAAAGCATAATTGTAAGTATTATTATTCCTAGTATGGACATTAGAAATGGTTTTACTGGCATTAAGTAGAATCCGATATATACTGTTATATTTATAGTTATGGGTATGTATGAGATAACAATCCTAGTAATATTTCTTACAAAAGAGATAGGGTACATTATATATTTTTGTGTATTATCTTTTCTTCCTAAGGTTAGCAGTTTTGCAGTTATTTTCAAAACATATTTCGATAGGAATACTGGAAAGATAATTGCAAAGATATATGGATATATTGCTATTGGTATTACTATAACCGTTAATATGTTATGAGTTATAAATCTTTTAATTATTGGTATTATTTCAATTGCTGGATAAAAAGTACTGCTATCATTTAGCATAGCTATGGGTAATAGTAGTGATAGTATAATTAGTGGGTACGCAGAACCTATTAGTATATAGCTATTAGAGATAGACACTCTGTCTATATAGTTTGTCATATACGGAAGCACCTTTTATCTTGTAAGATAAAGAATAAACTTTGATAGAACATAATGTAAACAAACTTCTTAGGGAAAAAGAAAATTAACCCCCTTAAAGAAAGAAATGCCTTCAAATTAAGAAGGATAGGACACAAAACCTTGCAGAAATTAGCAATAATATTACTTAAGCAGTTAAATATATGTCCATTTAAAGTTGTTCACCACAATAAGGTATAAAATATCATAGATGTAAACAAACAGTATCCTTAAGGAAGGAATGTATATTTTATTAAAGTGGTTCGCCAGACAATTAAGAAGTCCACATCTAAGTTTATCACAAGTGGCTTGCCACACTTTTGGAGTTAGCAAACCACAAAATTACAGAATAATAATAATAAACAAGTAAAACAAGGTCTAAGAAATAAAAAATGTTTTAAAATGAAAAATATAAATGCTACTAGTTTCCTTAATAAATTTATTTACAGTTAATTATCCTTTAAGGAGTTTTATAGGATGAGGGTGGAAAGGTTCTTTGTTTATTAAAAGTGATGAGCCACATTTAGGTGATTTTATCAGTGCAGAAGTTATAAAGCATATTTATGGCAATTATTATAAGATTATTGTTAATAATAGTTTTATTTTATCGGCTTATTGTTCTGGTTATAGGCTTAAGAATGGTAAGTACATATTTAAGTTAGTTTCCAAGATAGGTGGGATAAAGTTAGAATTAGTTTCATCCTATGATGATGGTTTAAATATAAGCTATATTATAAGGAGCTTTGATAGATTAAACTCTATAGGAGATAGAGTTCTAGTAGAAAGGGTAGTTAGGCTTTATTTAAAATATAATATTAAGATAGAAGAAAAAGACATAGTGGCTTTATGTGGGTTTATAAAGTCGTATGTGGATATTTATGGTAATGGTTATTCTATAGAGGATTTTCTTACAATCATATCTAAGGGTGTGAGTATTGAACAGATGCTTTTATATCTTAGAGATATTACTTTTATGGAGGAATGTTTTCGTTTTAGGGAGGGAGATAGTTTTTTATCCTTATCTAGCTATGCTTCTATAGAGGCTTTTAACATAGTAGACATCTTTCGTTCTTTTTCTGTTCTTTTGTCAAAGAAGCTTAATCACAGGTATAATCTTGATAATATAGTATTCTTAGAGGGAGCTAGTTTTCTTAAGTCGTCTATATGTACAAAGGATTTTTGTTTTTTTAGTTTACCCTGCTCTTTAGATCTTGAGTTCTTGCGTTTTTTTTTAATAAAGCTCTCTTTTAGGAAGAATGGAATTTACTCTATTCATTTTAGTCTTAGATTAGATACAGAAGGTTATACTAGGCTAAAGGGTGTTATTTTAAGCAGTTCTAATAGGTTTGTTTTTAGGGTGTTAAGGGAGGAGCAAGGTCATTATTCTAATTCAAGAGGTTTTAGAATTAGTGGCTTGGTGGATGATAATATCTTAGAAAAAAGCTTTGTTTTACTTAAAAGAACTATTAATGAGAATGATCAGTTAGCCGAAGAAATGAGTAATATATCTTATGGCTTATTTAATTATGGCTGTAGGGTTGATGCTTATGTTGTACAACCACGGGTCTATTTTTTATTGGACAAGATGGTTTCTAATGTTGCCTTATTCTTACAGGCTGATAGTAAATATTAATTAAGAGATAATATGATATTGTAAGAAAACTTCTTAAGGGAGAGGAAAGCTGGCTTTTTTAAGAGGAGAATGTCTTTTTATCAATAAGAATAAGGTAAAATGTACATAACGACTGGCGGTAGATATATTTGAGAAGTTAGGTTTATGCTTTTGCTTGAAGATAGCTTGCTGCTTAAAAGTGGTGAGCTACAATATGAGTTATAGTAAGGATATTGGTTTATTAGGAGAAATGCTAGCGGTATACTATCTTAAGAGTAATGGTTATAGTATTCTGTCAAGGAACTATCAGACAAAGTATGGAGAGATAGATATTGTAGCCAAGGAAGGAGATATTATTGTTTTTGTTGAGGTTAAGTTAAGGCGTGGTAGTGGTTATGGTTATGTTGAGGAGCAACTTAGCTTAAGGCAGCAAAAGAATATATTACTAACTGCAAATATGTATATTGAAGATGAAGGTCTTTTGGATAAGGAGGCAAGGCTTGATTACATTGCTATGGAGGTTGGCGGTGGTAACTTTGAACTAAAACATATTAAGGGTGCATTTGATACTGGCATCCTAGACGACTAAAAAGATTGTAAAAAGGATTTCAAAAAGATTGTAAAAAGGATTTTGCAAAGTGGAAGAGAACAAAGAAGAAAATATGATGATAGAAAAAGGATTTTCTAAGATTGACAAACTTAAGAAGAAAATAAATGAGAAACATTATGTTGGATATGCGATTAATAGGATAGCTAGTGATATATGTGAAGGTTTTTTTAGAAGGTTTATTTAAAGGCAGGCTGGTGGTAGCTATTGTATTTTTGTAATATTTTTGTAATAAGGTAGTTTATATACTATGCGGCGAACCGCTTTAAATAGACACACATTTAACTTCTTAAGCAATATTATTGCTAATTTTCATGCTGTTTTACGCCTTATTTCTCTTAGTGTGAAGGTATTCTTCCTTTAAGAAGTTAATTTCCTTTTCCCTTAAGAAGTTTGTTTGCAATACTATTAGAAAACTTCTTGGTGGAGAGTGCGGCTGGCTTACTAGGGTGAGAAGCGGGTTTTTGTTATACTTATTAATCGACGAAGTTAATTTTATTCTTCCTTAGGAAGTTTTCTTAAAGTATATCATCCAGTAAATAGAAAATACAGCTAGTTTAGATTATCGCTTTCGTTCTTGCGTGAGATGCCTATTTTTTTATAGAAGATGTCTTCTATAGTGTATTTAGCGACTTTCCATAATAGGTCTTTGTCTTTACATTTTGCAAAGACGCCTAGAGGTAGTTGGAATCCACCTTTGTCTCTTCTTCCGCCGCCATATGGTTTTCCAGTTTCTCCAAAGCCAAAGAGGTCTTTTATCCATTTGTCAGGGTCCAGTGTATGGCTTTTGGTTCTTAAAGAGCCGTCTACACACTTATTTCCGACAATGCCATAGATTATAACTGTTTCAATCCCCTCTCTTCTTAGCAGGTAGTCTGCTACCTGTCCTATTCCATCTCTATCTTCTTCTCTAACAAAGCCAACGCCAGAGAATAGGTATGTTCCTTTTATATCTTTGTTTTGCAGTGCGATTTGAGTTATGTCCATAGTTTTGGTAGAAACTGATTGTTGCGAGATTACGGCAAGTAGGTCTCTATCGGTAATTTGGTTTAGGTATGCAGCAGCCAGGAAGTCAATATCTTTTGCATTTATAAAGTTATCCGTATCACTTCTTATTCCGTGCATAAGTGCGGTTGATAGTTTAACCGTTTCTTTGTTTCCGCTTTCGAGGTTTACGGGACCTTGTATTAGGTATTCTGTGTATATAGCGCTAGTTGAGCCGGCATATTCTCTAATATCTATAAATATGCAATCTTCTGTACCGAGTTTCTTGTGATGGTCTACGAGTATGAGTGTGGGTATGTGGAATGGCAGGTTAATTGGCAAGTTTGTTGTTTGTGTATCATTGAACACCAGGTATTTATATGAGCTAAAGTCAAAGTCTTCAGTATACTGTAAAAGTTCTATTCCTAGTTTCTTAACGAGCGCTCTATTTTCGGGATGGCTTATATTGTCAAAATATAGGATAGTCGATTCTATGCCATAATGTCTTGCTATATATTGGAATGTTATTGATGAGGCGATACTATCTGGGTCTGGATAACCTTTTATAACAATTAGGACTTTACTATTTTCAGCCATTTTGATGGTGCTAAAGAATTCTTCAGTCTTAGACTTAAAGACTTTTCTACTAATTATTGTATTTTGTTTATTTTCTTTTATATTTGCACTCTTCTTTTTGATTTTGTTATTATTTTGTCTTTTGTTTATCTTGTTTGTGGAAACTTTATCAGCCATAAGGTATCCTTAGCTTATAATACAAGTAAAGAATGTTGTGGAGAGCCATTTTAATGCACCTAGTTTATCTTTCTAAGTACATCATTTGCTCGTTTCTTTGTGGTTTTATGCCTCATTCTTCTTAATCTGAGACATTTTTCCTTTAAGAAGTTAATTTTCTTCTTTCTTGAGAAGTTTTCCGACAGAATCTCTAGAAAAATAGTTTTATTAAGTGAAAGTGTCAAGGGAAATATCCTATTAAAAAAGTTATATTTTGTTATAATAATGATTTAATTTAATTGCTGCTTTATAATGTAGGGTTTACTTTTATTTTATATCGTTATGTTATAATGTTTTGAAAAGTTTTGTTTTTGCATAATCAGTTTTTTAGTAATAAATTAAATGGTGTTGTATATGTTAGTTATAATTATATTTTTTTGATATAATTGTTTGTAGCAGCTTTTCGATGATAGTATTTTTATTTCTGTACGATTTTATACTTTAGTTATTATGTGGCACGCCACAACTTTTGGGTAATTTGTATGTTTGTTTTAATTAAAAGATGTCTTATTTATGGAAAGGGTTCTATTAATAGATTTAATAGTTTTTTTATAATTATTAATACAATATTGTTGTTGTTTTTATTTTCCTGCGGAGGGAGTAGTAATAGCCTTATAATATCTGACCTTAGATCTTTTAAATCTCTTTCCAGTATTAATGTTGTTAATTTTCGAGGTATTTCTCTTAGTTTGCCTGAGGATTGGAATTTCACTTTTAATTTTGATGATGATATTATAACATCTTTTGATGCGAGGGGTGGAGAGATAATGGGTCAGCTAGGGGTTTATTCCTCTTATAAGTCTTCTTATGATTTGAAGAAGATTTTTTTGGATCACCTAGACACGAAGGATAATGTGGTAATTAGTTGGATATCCTTTTATAGTGGAGGTTTTGTTGCTAAGGGGGTTCTTAGTAAGTATGAGAAATACCTTAGGTCTACAATATCGTACACTATATATTTATCTTTGTTTGCATTAAATGATAAAGTCTATGAAATATCTGTGTTAGGTTCAGGGGATAATAGTTTTGAAGAAGAAGCATTATTTTTAATAAATAGTCTTTCTGAGTCATCTTTTATGGATAACACCTTTGTTAAAAGATATTCTTTAGGTGTGGAGATTACACCTAATTGGCTATTGCAGTCAACAACAGATAATCAGGTAATCAATCTCAAAAATAAGGATAAGGAAGCGATTTTAGTAATTTCATACTTGGGTGCTTCTAACCTTAATCCTAATGCCTTTGTTTTAAAGCATCTTGAAGAGTTTAAGTCTTATTTAGTTGATGAAAGTGAGTTAGATTATTACTATGACATTAAGGATATGCCTATCTTATCTAAGAATAATTCTATACTGCTTCAATTTTTCGGTGAGCTTGGTTCTGATAGTATAGAGATAAGAAAGTATTACTTTAAACATTCTGGTAATTTTTATCTTCTTGAGTTATGGTATAAAAACGACGATTGGCTTTCTTTAAAGGAAGATTTTGATAGGTTAATGAGCACAATAAAGCTTTATTAAAAGAGACATTGTTTTTCTATATAATGCCAAGGGTCTTTCCTACTTCTTCAAATATTTGAATAGCCCTGTCAAGTTGTTCATCAGTGTGGGTAGCCATATAACTAGTTCTTATAAGACACTGTCCCTGGGGTACAGCTGGGGGTACAACGGGGTTTACAAATATTCCTTTATCAGTTAGCATTCTCCAGAATGTAAATGTGTCTTCCATTGTACCAATTAGTAGAGGTATAATAGGTGTTTGGCTTATACCCGTATTGAAGCCGAGTTTGTTAAAAGCGGTCTTCATTTTACGAGTGTTTTTCCATAGTTTGTCTATTCTTTCAGGTTCTTCTTGTATTATATCAATTGCTTTTGACACGGCTCCTGCAGCTGATGCGGGCATACTTGCACTGAATATAAGAGAGCGAGAATGATGCTTTAGGTAATGTATAACATCTTCATTTGCAAGTACTGCACCTCCTAGTGATGCAAAAGATTTGGAGAATGTTACGACCAGAATATCAACATCTTTTTCCATAGAGAAGTGGGAGGGGGTACCTCTTCCTTCTTTGCCTAATACCCCTGTTCCGTGTGCATCATCAACGAGTAAGCGGGCATTATATCGTTTTGCGAGCTTTGATATTGCGGGAATGTCTGCGATATCGCCCTCCATACTAAATACACCATCTACAGCAATTAGCTTGCCTTTTCTACTCTCGCATTTTTTAAGTACCCGTTCGAGGTCTTTCATATCGTTGTGTTTGAATTTGAGTATTTTCCCAAATGATAGCCTTGAAGCATCAAAGATGCTTGCGTGATCCATTTTGTCTGTTATAATGTAATCCTTTGGTCCAACAAGACAGCTTATAACTCCAAGATTTGCAAGGTAGCCTGTTCCATACAATAGGGACGCTTCAAATCCTATAAACTTTGCAAGCTTTTCTTCAAGTTTTCTATGGACATCAAGTGTTCCGTTAAGAAATCTTGAGCCTGCGTTACCGGTCCCATATTTCTCTATGGCTTTTATAGCGGCTTCTTTTACTTCAGGATGGTTAGTTAGTCCTGCATAGCTGTTTGAACCAAGCATAAGTAACTTTTTACCATGTATGCTTACCTCTGTGTCCTGCCCAGATTCAATCTCACGGAAGTAAGGATAAAGGCCTTTTTTCATTACTTCCTTTGCTTCTGTGTAGTTAAAACACTTATCAAAAATGTCCATTATATTTTGCTCAAATATGTAATTATGTTCCAGCACTATAGTCTTTCATATACCTCACTTGCTCTTGGGTTAATTTATCTATATTAATACCAATGCTATTTAGCTTAATGCTTCCGACCTCTTCGTCGGTTTCTTTTGGTAGCACATAGACTTTTTTATCTAACTTTTTTCCTTCCTTAGCCAGTTTTATAAGTCCAAGGAATTGGTTTGCAAACGACATATCCATAACTTCGGATGGATGTCCTTCCGCAGCTGCGAGATTTACCAGCCTTCCTTGTGCGAGTACGAATATATTTGTTCCTGATTTGAGTGTATATTTTTCGTTATTGGGTCTTATTTCTTTTTTTTCGATAGATATTTTGTCTAGGTCCTCAAGGTTTATTTCGCAGTCATAATGCCCGGTGTTGGATACTATTGCACCTTCCTTCATAAGTTCAAAGTGCTTTTTAGTTATTACATCGTTTACACCTGTAGCGGTGATAAATATGTCGCCAACTTTTGCTGCTTCTTCCATAGTCATCACTTTAAAGCCTTCCAGGGTTGCTTTTAGAGCAGCGGTGGGTTTTATTTCTGTTACAATGACATTCGCTCCAAGTCCTTTAGCTCTCATCGCTACTCCTCTTCCACAATGTCCAAATCCTGCTACCACAAAGTTTTTTCCAGCGATAAGTACGGAGCTTGCTCTTAGTATTCCATCTATAGAAGATTGTCCCGTGCCATACACATTATCAAAGTCCCACTTGGTTATTGAGTCGTTCACGGCGATTATTGGATAAAGTAGTGAATTATTGTCTGCCATAGATCGTAGTCTTTGCACCCCGGTAGTTGTTTCTTCTGTGCCACCCAGCATGGTGTCTGCGAGCTTGGGAAATTCTTTATGGATTGTAAAAACAAGGTCAGCACCATCGTCTAGTGTTAGAGTTGGGTTTATTTCTATTGTTTTTCGTATACACCAGTAGAAATCTTCTGTGTTCATTCCATGCCATGCATATATGGACACTCCACTATGTGCGAGGGCTGCTGCGACATCGTCTTGGGTCGACAGAGGGTTACATCCTGACCAGCTAACAGAAGCTCCTGCTTTTATTAGTGTTTTGACGAGGACAGCAGTTTCTTTTGTTACATGAATACATCCTGCTATTCTCATACCTTTTAAGGGTTTTTCTTTTGAGTATTTTTCGCCAAGTAAACTAAGTACGGGCATCCTACTTTCCGCCCATTCTATTTTGAGTAGTCCTTGCTTTGCAAGGGAGAGGTCTTTTACTTTGTAGTTCATAATCATTTTTCCCTGCCGGATTTTTCAACTATAAGAATAGTGTGAACAAACTTCCTAAAGAGAAAGAAAATTAGCTTCTTAAAGGGAAAATACCCTCAAACTAAGAGGAATAAGGCGTAAAACAGCTTTGCAATTAGAAATAATATTGCTTAAGAAGTTAAATATCCGTCTATTTAAAGTGGTTCGCCACAGAATAGGCATACCTATCCCTTTCTATCTTGGGACAATCCAAGTATAGATTATTTCTTGATAGTTGTAAATAATCCGTTTGTATTATATTTAGAAATTTCTTAGAAAGAATAGTAAATATTTATATTTTATCAAGGCTTGGCTTAAAAAAAATCAAATAATTACCTTTTGTGATATAGAGATTTGGCGACTTAGTTTCTTATGGGAAGATTATTTTTAATAGTAATTTTTGTATTTTATTGTTCTTTTTCTTATGGATCGTATAGGATACATAATCTATCTTTGATAGATAGCGTATTTGCTAATTTTAGAGATAGTATCCTAAAGCTCAAGAGTAAGGAGGAGTTTAGCGGTCTTGCTTTTCGTTTTAGATTTAAGTTAGCGATCTACAAGCTTAAATCTGGAGATGATCTTAAGAATATAGCTTCCCGTTTAGGTATTGCTACTGATACTCTTATATCTCTTAATTCTTTAAGTAGTTCCTATGAACTTTTCGTTGGGAAGGAGATATATATACCCAATTTGAGGGGTACATTTGTATATTTGGAAGAGGGAATGGATAGAGATTCTCTTGCTTCTATGTATGATATACCATTATGGCTTTTGCTTAAAGTGAATAATATAACTAGGGAAAAGTTATATAAAGGTGAGAGGATTTTTATTCCTTTTCGTCCTCTTTCTCTCGAGGAGAAGAGGTATTTTGATTCATCTGTATTTTACAAGCCAGTAGTTGCAGGTTATTTATCTTCATTGTACGGTATTCGTTTGGATCCTTTTAATCATAAGAAGACCTTCCACGGTGGGTTGGATATGGCTGTTCCTTATGGTTCTCCTGTCTATGCGGCTCAATCAGGTAAAGTTATATTTGCTGGCTATAAAGGTGCTTATGGTAACTTAATAGTTGTAGAACACAAGTATAATTATAAGACTTTTTATGGTCATCTGTCAAGGATAAAGGTAAGAAAAGGTGATATTGTATACAGAGCTAGGCTTATCGGTAATGTAGGTTCTAGCGGAAGATCAACAGGTCCACATTTGCATTTTGAGATAAGGCGTTTTGATAATAGGTTAGATCCTATGAAGTTTATACATAGGTAGTGCACATAATATAGCGTTTAGAAGTTAGCGTGCAAGTATTTTTCTTGCACTTTACATTGTATTATTTTTATCTTTATTTTACGAAGTTATCTTATATGCGGTATAACTTCTTGTTGATTATCTAATTATTTAGGAGGTTTTGTGAATAAAAATATGCAATATTCTTATGCTGATCCCTCATCATATTCAGATGGAGGAGGGATCGGAGTAGGGTATTTATTTATAGCTGTGCTTATAATTTTGCCTTCAGTAATAGCTTTATGGAAGCTTTATAATATGGCTGGCAAACCTGGCTGGGCGGCGATTATACCTATATATAATATAATAATTTATATAAAGATAGCAGGCAGACCTATTTGGTGGATTATACTTTTAATTATACCTATTGTAGGCTTTGTGATAGCTATTATATTGCTAATTGATTTTCTAAAGGTTTATAACAAGGGAGGTATAGGTTCAATTCTGTTGGCTACTTTCTTTCCTATCTTTTATTTTCCAATAATAGCTTTTTCAAAGTCGACAAAGCATATCTCGATGGCAAAGGCGGAATAAGACCCACTTTCTATGGATTTTATAAAAATAGAATGCATATGATTGTTTTACTTATCTATTTTTTATTATGCTCAATTTGTTTATGAGCTTTAATTCTAAAATCTTGTTGGAGTAAAGCTGTTGATTTTAAATAGAATCTTAAATAGATTAGTAGATATTTCTTTTTTTTGAGGAGGTTTTTAATTAATTATGAGTGTCATTTACAAGAAAGTTGTTATAATTAAATCTATTATTTTTATAGGAGTGTTAATTTTTGTTTTGAGTGCTTATAGTAAAGAAGATTATAAATATGCGATTATTGATACAAACAAGGGCAAGATAAAAGTTAAGCTTGCAGTTGTGGATGCTCCAAAGACATCAGCTAATTTTATAAAGCTTGCAGAAGGGAGCTTTTATGATAAAATCACCTTTCATAGAGTTGAGAAGAATTTTGTGATACAAGGTGGTGACCCACAGGGTAATGGTACGGGTGGCTCTGATGAAGCTATTCCACTAGAGATAAAGTGTGAAGATGGCAGGATGATAGAGGGTAGTGTAGTTCCAAGTGACTGTAAGCCCCTTTTAATTCATACAAAGGGGGCTTTGTCTATGGCTCGTACAAATGATCCTAATAGTGCAAGTAGCCAATTTTTCATTACTTTGTCTAGTACTCCTTTTCTTGATGGTCAATATGCGGTTTTTGGTTATGTAGTTGAGGGTATGGATGTAGTTGAGAGTATAGTAGTTGGCGATTTTATGAATACCGTTTCCATTTTGGAGTAGGCTTTATTGAATGTGGGATGTGTAACTTTTACGCAGCCCGCCTTTCCTTTAGTTAGCGGTAGTTTCCTTAGATATAAACAAACTTCTTAAGGGAAAAGGAAATCAGCTTCTTAAGGGGAAAATGCCTTCAAGCCAAGAGGAATAAGGCGTAAAGCAGCGTGGAAATTAGCGATAGTATTGGTTAAAAAGTTAAAGATATATATCTATTAAAGTGGTTTGCCACACATTATGCAGTGAAACTTTGCCTAAGGTAGGGAAGGGTTGCTCCTTAATGTGCAAAACTTATGTTGCGTATAACACTTTTAAGAGAGTTCTTCTTTTGCCTCGATGTCTAGCTTTAGATGTTTCATATTTTCTTCGAGGGAGTCTAGCCGTTCTATTCCATCCTTTGGTTTATCTTGCTGTATTTCGTCGAGCTGCTGATGGATGTATATAAATCTGTCTCTATACTCTTCATATTTGTCTATTTTCTGTCCTATGTCAAAAGATAGCAGCGCTAGCCTGTCAAAGCGGGACTTAAAGAATTCTTTTTCTTTTTTCTTCGAGAAAAGATACAAAACGGTTATGATACCCACAATCGCTATTACGATGATAATAAACAAATTATTGTTCCTTGTATGTTATTCTCCATACTATAAAAGTGGTAAGCCACACTATTTTTTAAATAGTTTAGAATCTATCGACATTGAACCTGGACCTGCTATAAGCATAGCCAGAAAAACTATAAGTAGTTCAAGGGGATGTGCGTATGAGTGTGGTCCTGGCCAGAAGCTTCCACCTAGTGCTGTATGAAAATACACAGCTATTGCCATTGTAGAAATAAGACCAAAAGATGCAAGGCGATGTAGGAAACCAACTATTAGTAAAGCTCCACATACAACTTCTGTTATACCTGCAAGTATAGCGGCTATTTCTCCACCGGGTATTCCTGCCATTGTAAGCCCTTTTGCGAAGCTTTCGTGGTTTATTAGCTTTGGGTATCCGTGTAGTATAAATGTTGTCCCTAGGCCTAACCTAAGTATGAGTAAGGCATAATTAAAGTTTGTATTTCTCATTTACTATCCTCCACATTTACGATAAAAGTAGAAACTTAACACTTTATTACAATATCGTAAAAAAAACTTCTTAAGGGAAAAAAAAATTAACTTTTTAAAGGGAAAATACCTTCGATTTGAGAAGAATAAGACATAAAATAGCATAAAAATTAGCAACAGCACAAGCTTAAGAAGTCAAATCCAAGTCTATTTAAAGTGGTTCGCCACAAATATAATATATTTATTAGTAGTCGCAGGTCAAACTAAAAAGATAAACATACATTTATTAGAATATGGCGAACAACTAATACAGTTTTATGAAAAGTAAACATATTTTTTGATGGTTATTATAAAATAATATTTTTTTATTTATTTCTATTGAAGCAACATAATTTCTTAATGATATATTCTATTAGCTTTAATTTGTTTTTGTTATCACAGAGGTGTTGAATAATGTGTAGTCCACTTTTGCACTGCTATTTTTTTATATAGTTTTCTTTGTGAGACTGGTAATTTATAGATTATGTAGGAGAAGAGATGGTTTTTTATATTCTATTTATTAGCCAGTCAAACAAAGAAACAATTATTGTAAGAAATAAGCTAAGGGATTGTGGGTATGATGCTTTTGTAGAGACAGTGAGTAATAAAACGGAGATACGGAAGTATATACACAAAAAGAAATGGCACTCTATAGTCCTAGACTATGATTCAATATCGCCTAATATTATCGTCCCTATATTAGAATCTCTTCAAAAAGAGTCTTATGATGGTATAGTTTCTGTATTACTATCGAAAGAATGTAATTTTGAGCAAAGTAGTTTTAGAAGGTTTATAGACATTGGAGCTGTCTATTTCTTCTTCAAGGAGAATATTGGGGGACTCGCTAGATTAATAAAAAGAGAAATAGATAAGAATATAAGTTCAAGTAAGCAAGTTGAAACAGTGTATAAAGATAGTAAAATGGGAGAATTATCTCATTATGTAAATGAGATAACAGAACTTAATATTTTTCTTAATTTTATTACTGAAAATACTGGAGAGATCATATATCGTCTTGATAGTGAGGGGAGGATTATTTTTATAAGTCAATCGATACAGAAATATGGTTATGTTGCAGAGGATCTGATTGGAATGTATATGGTAGACCTCTTGCGTGAAGAGGATAAAGAAAAGGGAGCATTTGTTGTAAACGAAAGAAGATCAGGTGAGAGGAAGTCTCAGTTATTTGAGTGCAGGTTCTATGGGTGTAGAAAGAAGATTAAAGGTGAGCAATACTTTAATTTACTTATTAGTTCGGAGGGGATATATCATAACTCTTTAAAGGGCAGGGTGTTTAGAGGAACACAAGGCATAGGCACAGATATTACAGAATATAAAATGACTAAGCAAAAACTGGAACTCACGAATGATTTTGTGCAATTTACAGTCAGTACTGTAAGTGAACTTTTAAATATTTCATATAATAATATTGCTGCTAGGATAAATCAGATTCTTAAGAAGATAGGCGAATTTGAAAAAGCGGATAGAGCGTATATTTTCTTTAATAATTTGTTCTTCTTCTCTGATAAATCTATACATAATTATGAGTGGAAAGAAGCAGGAATAGATTCGATAAGAGATACAAGACCCGTCAAGCTCAACGAAATGCTATGGTGGCAAGATAATCTACAAAAATATGGCATAATATCTATACCAGACATCTCTAAGCTTCCAGATAAGGCACAATACGCAAAGGAAACTTTGTCTTCCCTTAATATTAATTCCATTATTTCTATTGCGATTAAATATAATGATAGAATAATAGGACAAATAGGCATAGAATCTAGTAAAAGAAGAGAAGGAGAATGGGATAGGCAATTTATTGCATTACTTTCGATTATTGCCAAGATGGTAGTTTCCAATATAGAAGCGGGGAAGAAAGAAATAACATTGCTAGAACAAGTCACTATATTGTAAACAAACTTCTTAAGGGAATAAGAAGATTAACTTCCTAAAGGGGAAATACCCTCAAATTAGGAAGAATAGGACACAGAAGCTCGCAGAACTTAGCAATATTCTTGCTTAAGAAGAAATATGTGTCTATTTAAAGTGGCGAGCCACAAATACCCTCAAATTAGGAAGAATAAGACACAGAACCTCGTAGAACTTAGCAATATTATTACTTAAGAAGTTAAACACTAGATGCCTACTTAAAGTGGCGAGCCACGGGCAGTGAAGTAAATCTTGTTATCATATATATGTTAGAAGCGAAAGCAATAGAGGCCAAAGCAATGGCAACAGATAATATGCTGTCCCACTCCCAAATACAGTATAGATTTCTTTTTCCCTAAGAAGTTTGTTTTCAGCTATACTAGCTAATCTCTGTACGCGGGTCATAGTTAAAATTAGTAAGAATCCATTTCTCATTGTTCCACTTAAGATATGCAAAGGCATAAAAGTCATCATCGAAATTCTCTATGACTGCAAAATCACCATCTAATAATATTTTATCTACAGCCGCAGAATAACTAGAAAGAAAATGTCTTATCTCCACAAGTCCTCTTTCATTTGGATAAAACTCACCCTCTATCTTATTAAAATCTATTTCTATATATTCCTTATCCCAAGTCTCTTTGAAGCTATCTAATTTAATATTTCTTTTACCGTTAGTCATTTATACTTCCTATAGATAAAATATTGCTCACCACTCTAATAAAATATATATTTAACTTCTTAGTCTTACAATAAAATTGTCTAGGTTTGACAATAACATATTGTAAACAAACCCCTTAAGGGAATAGGAAGATTAACTTCCTAAATAGGAAATACCCTAAAATTAGGAATAATAAGACAGAAAAGTTCGCAGAACTTAGCAATAATATTGCTTAAGAAGTTAAACACTAGATGCCTATTTAAAGTTGTTCGCCACGATATGTGTCTATTTAAAGTGGCGAGCCACAAGAATAAGGTCTAAAGTATTATAGAAAACAATAAACAGTGTCCTTAAGAAGTAAATATATTTTTTATTAAGGTGGCGAGCCGCAACATATCAAGAGCTTTACTTACAATTTTATTACAATTCTCTTGATTTAATTTTAAGCTTACTTACCTTTTATGTAAATAAACCTCTTAAAGGTGGAAAAGGGCATTAAAATAAAATATGCGGAGTTTCTTAAAAGTTGTAAGCCGCAGGATAAACACTAATATTTAACTATATTGAGATAATTATGTTACACGATGATGAAAAAAGACAAAAAGTTCTTGAAACACTCATAGAAAAAAGAAAAAATAATACTGATGATGCCGCCTTCTTTGATTCATTAGATAAGGTAGAGCGTATGCTCCTTACAAATATACATTTTGGTTTGTGTAAAGTAAGTGAAGAAGATAAGAAGTTATTGGCTATGAAGTAAGAAACCATATAATTAAAATATTGAAGGAGATTTAATTGATTTTAGGTTATGCCACAGAAGATGGCACAAAACGGTATAGCGAGAGGTTTCCACACCTTAAATATAGAGAGTTGGGCAATACAACTCTATCAGCAAGTGAACTTGGCTTTGGTTCTTACCGAGTTGATTCAGATGTTGAAGCTAATCATATAGCCTTAAAAAAGGCTTTAAAGGAAGGTATCAATATAATTGATACA